>VZRW01013689.1:601274-707582 GCA_013398125.1 Aegotheles bennettii | reverse complement strand
GCTCTGGCAGGGGGGGTGGACTAGATGATCTTTCGAGGTCCCTTCCATCCCCTTAGATTCTGTGATTCTGTGATTCCCAAACCTGGGTGCCAAAGGAAGCACTGTATTTGTTTCTTCAAAAATATCTGTGCTTATTTATTTCATATAAATAAAAAAATATATACTTATAATGTAGTTGACCTACACATGAAATTTTTTCACATATAACTCTTTAAACAAACAAAAAAGTCTTTAAAACTTTTCTTCTCTCCTCACTCCCAACCCATTATGGAAAAAACAGGAACTAGAGGGAGGCAGCAGAAAGAAACATTGTACAAAACATGTTATGTCAATACTAACAACAAAATAATATTTGAAATGACATTATTACAGCTTCCATAATGCTTCCCCATACTAAGCAGCACATGGAAAGTATAATTCCTGTTTACTGCGGTGTATATGCTACATAGTTGTCTACATAAGCTCCTGGCACTGACCTATAATACATAAATCTAGTGATGCCATGTTTATTTTTTTTAACCTTTTTCCCCATAAACACAGCTTTTTCAATGTGCACATAACAACATTAGGTTTACATGCTATTTCTAAGCTCTAAACCAAATAAACCTTCCCTTTTGTTTACAAGCCATTTGTGTTCTTTTCTATAGCTGAGCTTTTCCATTTCTGCAGCAGGCAGAAGCCAGAGTGGAGCACCGCCAGCAGAGCGCTACCCAAGCCCAGGGCAGCCTTTATCATTATTCACAAGTGCAGAATTTTTGCTTATTTCATATCGAAAGCTGTATTGAAATCACCACCTAATAACTAAGTAATTAAACAGTTTCAGGCATCTTACATGTCTTTCCCCCACACTTTCACAGGCTATATTTAAACTGTAAAACTTGTTGAACTTTGGTCCTTCAGGAAGCATCCCTGAGAGAAGAGCGGGCTCCACAGCCAGGCAGATGTCACTGCACAGGGACGTAAGGATGAGGTCCTGCATCTGAGATATACCTGTGACTGCAGGAATCTAGCTGAGGTCCCCATGCCCGGGCACGGTGGCATCTCTACAAGAACCACGGCAGAACAAGCAGTTGCTGAAGCCTTCAGATGGAGCCCAGACTGGGCACGAACAATTAATTCCCCAGAAGGACTCTTCTGAGGGGTCACAGGAGGAAGAAATTATATACCTGCCTAAGCACCACCAGCAGGCTATTGTGTAGGAGGAGGGAAGTAAAAGGCTGGGCCCCTGGTGAGTGGGGCCCCAATGACAGGAGCCTGCTCCTTCCTTTCTCATGAGTGAGATAGCAGAAATGAGAATGGCACAGGGACTGCTGCTGCAGCAGGGGGGCAATGCCTGAGTAAAAGTTTTGGGAACTGAAACTTGTGAGGTTTCAATGAAACAAGGGGAAATACTGATTCCGGAGACTTACTACTTTAATCAGAAGCATAGCAGATGGGGAACTAGCTGCAGTTTCTTTCCTGGCCTCCCACCTATGGGTTCAGAGACTCCACAGTGAGCTGCCACATAGTGTCCTAAGGGACAGGAGGCAACACTCCCACCCTATGGAGCACAGAGGTATGGAGAGGTTCCCTCTCATGAACAGGATCTCCAAAGCCACTACAATAAAAACAGAAATAAGACAACATGGCCAGTACCAAGGTCACTGGACTACCTGGCATGCCAATACTGGTTGCGTGTACTGGTCCTTAGACTCTTTACTGCTGCTACGAGCAAGGTTGTTCCTTAAAACAAGTTAGTGAGAATTACTGTGTTCAGCTTTAAAATTAAAAATGTATTGACGCACTGAAAGATGTCTCCTGGAAGAAAATACAGTTTTAAAGGTATGGCAAATCTTGGGCTTTAATTAGCTACACGCTCCTTTAGCACAGTTTAAAGATAAATGCTGTAAATACTCAGTAGTCAGCATGCATGAAATCCAGCTTTCACAATTCTCCTGCTGGTGGGTAGTTGAACAAATTGTAGGAGGGCTCACAATTGGCAGGAGATAGATCTGATTTACTGATGCTTCTAATCCTATCCAGTTATAAAGACTGATGTTTGCTAGGAAAAAAACCCTTACCCACACGCAGTTTCACTTGTCAGATCTCTAACCTGCTCTGGGTTAGAGTGGCACATTAGATGACCTTGCCAACAAAAGCTGTTTTTAAACACAAAGCTGGTGCATCTGCATCACAGCTAAAGAATAAAGTTCTTTCTGCCACATCATACTTATGTGGGTTTCATTTTACCCTTGACCAGTCGAAATCACTGTCACAATACCAAGAGCTTTAGAAAGGCAGGGAGAAAACTTAATACCGTGATTACTGGAAGCCCAGTTTATATCCCTGGGACTAAACTGTACAAAGGCTGCAGTCTGCAAGCCTCAGCCCCCGAACATGCCAGGAAGCTTTGCAAAGCAGAGTGCTTTAATGTCACCCTGCTCGCTGGAGTGTAGTCCTGCCAAAACCAGCTGGTATCCTCTCTCTGCTGCTCTCCAGGGCAGGAGAAGCAAAAAGCAGCCTCCTCGAAGTCTTCCGTCAGCTCCACTGATTTTCTTAACAGTTATTTGCAGATTATGGGTGTTCCCAGGGACCTCCAGATAAATGGAGTTACACAGTCAATCTTGCAGTATTGTGCCAAAGTTCACTGCAGATTTGTCAGAGCTCTGGTTTTCTTCCATGTTTGTTTTGTTACTTAGAGGGATAACAGTCCCTTTTATTCCTCCTATACATCTAGTGTTGTTATAACAGTAGAGAAAAAAGGTGCAGCTGGATGTCTCTTACCCAGATGGATAAAAAGGAATTTAAAAGCAGGCGGAAATAAGCGCGATGGAAAGATCCTAAATATTTAATTTTGCCAAAGACCAGGGGCAATGCTGCAATGGGAACAGGAGCTGTGCAGAGTGATCAGACCTCTTCCCTTACTGGCCTAAGCCACCATCAAGACATAATCCTTCCAGTCTCGAGATCACATTCTTGTAATGCATAAACAGCAGCTGCGCCTCAGTCTCCTTGGAGTCTTGAGCCTTCATGGCAGTGGCAATAGAAACAAACATCTTTCATTAAGGTCATCTTCATCATTAAGTTCTGCCTGCTCAGGGTGACCTTGTAAATCAGATGCCACAACTCTCTACCCGCGCCTGTGCTGAGCTTGTACTTGCTTGCTTGTGGATATATTGCAAAAGCCACAGGGGGGGGAAACCCTCAACAGACCAACAGGCAAGCCCAGGAGACCTGAAAGGAAATGGTGCCACAAATGGAGCAGAGCACAGTCCAATGCTGGGAGCTGGGTCTTAGCTCTGTTGCTTGTTGTGTGGAGGACAACACGATGAAAAGACTTTATAACAGCATTTATAGTCTGTGTTTTAATTTACCTCTGCGTTATCTTACTGAGGCCGGCAGCTTCGACCTTGACAGTCCCTCCCAGGGTGGGACAGGGTGAGGGCACTTACAGAGCAGAGCACTTGCGCAGCTCTCCCAGCCTGGGAGGGACTGCAGCAGAGGGGCTGCGCCCAGCTGAGTACACAAATGAAAATGCTTCCCATGTGCCTCTCATGGGGCACAGGCCCTTAATTATTCTCACCTACAGGATGGCCACATTTTCACTTTTCATAAATAAATTTCCTCTGCATAATAAGATCATGAAAGCTGCTGGTTCTAGTTTTGACTGGCTGCTGCTCAGGCTCCTGTGCCACTCCTCCAGCTCAGGCTGAACCAAATCCTCAGCAATAAGTAATGGGGAGTTTCATGGGCAAAATCCATGGAAAAAGACAAATAAATCTTTAATAAAATTTGGCAAGAAATAACAAAAGTACAAGATGCAAAATGACATCAGATTTGAATAACCCCTACTTAGAAATCTATTTTATTTTCCATTACAAAATTCTACCATAAACCTTTTGGCAAATATCTTACTAAACATTTTTTGCCAAAAATTTGTACCCATGGAAGATTTAACAACCTCTGAAAAAGCATGAAAAATTAGACACTGATTTCTGTCATGACTGAATAAAAGGAGCTTTGGATCAGGCTCTGAATGTGCACATTGTGGCAGCACTCTTATTTTTCCCTTGTGTGCTAATTGCTTGCATTCCTGCTCTACCATAAAAAACGGTTTCTTTTGCAATATCCCGTCCCATCAATCCACCATGCAAACAGAAGAGGGGAAAGGAAGCAAAAACAAAAACATCTGCATTACCTTGAGGTTAGAACACGATCCTATTACATGTGGAAATGGGCATCAGTCCTTGCTTGTTTGGGTTTATGGGCTCAGCCCTCTGAAGTGCTAAATCCCATGGGAATGTGCTCAAGAGTGCTGAACACTTGACAGGACTCAGCCCTTGGACTGCCGGGAAAATACCTCTGGGGGAGAGAAAAGCCTTTCCCCATATTTGGGCCAGGACAGAGAACTAAGGTAGCAGTTAAATTGAAATAATAGTGTTAGCAATAATGCAGAATGGAACTGAAAGGAAAAACAAGTTGGGAAAGAAGAACAAAGGTAATGAAGCAATTCAGTCCTGACAGGAGCTGTGGAGACACATAGCAAGGTCTTTTTTCCACAGGACTCAATTTATCCTCAATGTTTTGGTGTTACCAAACTTCATCCCTGCAGGCTACGTGAGTTGCTGCTAATGCAACCCACAGGCAGTAATGAATATACGCTATGGTAAAACAAGGCCGATCCCACACGCAGCTCTGCCCAGTGGAGCCTCCAAAGCACACTGTTGTCCCCTCCCCACTGCCACTGTTGGCACAAGCCAGCAGAGTTGGCTCCCAGCACGAGCACAGCACTGCGACCCGTTTATGAAGCCTGTGCCCAGGTTTGTCAGATGTTCAAACCATTCTTTTATTCCAAAGAATGCAAGCTCTACAGATTTCCAGGACTGGTTCCTAAGTAACCATAACATTAGACAGTATAGGAGAAGTATTCCCCCAGTCCAGGTATGACTGCAGAAAAGCACCGGGGCGTTTCATTTTCAGTGTGTGGCAGGCTTGCTGCCTCGGGGGTGGAAAAGCTGGAGGGAAAAAATGACGTTGCCTCCTACTCTGCATTGCTCCTTAACAATATTTGGCTAGCCAGGAGTGTCAGAAGGCACAGGAGTAGGAGGAGAGCCTGATACTCCTCTTGATACTGCTCCATGCAAGTAATGTCACCCTCAGAGAGGGGCTCCAGGGCTGTGGGGCTGGGCACAGTGCCTGCTCACCAGGCACTCAGGCACCGGCAGGAGAGAGTCTGCTGCTCCCGACGGCTGCTCAGAGCCCTGCGGCAGAAACATGGGAGTTATTTTTACTCTGCAGGCTGAAAGCATTGCTCTGTGCCTCTGAGCGTGATATCCTGAGACCTCTTCCCCGAATGAGGAGCTGTGCCTCAGCTTGTGCACACACTCACACTGATTTCAGTTCACCCAGACTGAA
Source organism: Aegotheles bennettii (assembly GCA_013398125.1). Taxonomy (NCBI): domain Eukaryota; kingdom Metazoa; phylum Chordata; class Aves; order Caprimulgiformes; family Aegothelidae; genus Aegotheles; species Aegotheles bennettii. Next base: position 702,188 of record VZRW01013689.1, on the reverse strand, counting down.
CCTCTGCTCCCAGGAATGTGCAGAAATTAAAGTCCAGCTTCCTACCAATATCAAAGCTCAATTCTTCCATTCCATGCCACCGTTCCATGAACTTTTACTCGATCAGAATATACCTACTGAAATGGCTGTTTCCACTATCGAACTCTTTCTCTAAAAGGCCTGATGATCACTGCTTTGAAAATTTTTCTTGTTGTTTTAAGCTTACCTTGACATGCAGAGTGGAGGATAAAAAAGAAGCTATAAATCATCAGAAAATGACAGAAGTATCACATGTATTTTCTAATCAAGAGACAGGTACAGCTCTAATCCAGCTCAGATCAGACACACTCCCAACAGAGCAGGTTCAGCCACCTCCACTCACCACACACAACCTCCCGACTGCGTCAGCTCTAGCTGTGGATTACAATACCATATATGCTGCTTTACTGTTGCTCTGTTAAAAGTTCAACCCCAAGTTATACCACCACATTTGTAAACAATTTTATATGCCTCTCTCTAAATACAGGAGATGTACTTGGAAAGCAAGTGATGGCTGCCTTTTGTATACTTTCCCTTTTCTATCTGGATGTTTGCCAACTCCAAACCAGTGGACACTAAAATAGTTCAGACATAAACTGGTTGGGCGGGGGGCACCTCAGCCACGGGCCTTTAAACTTTCAGCATGCAGATATTTTATGTCTTACCAGAAACTCTCTTACAGCATTTGAGGGGCTGCAATTGCCCACAGGCTGCCTGCCTCATTTGAAAATAGAAACCACATTCCTCTTCTGACCAGTCATGTCTTACCTGCAGGGGGAATTACTGATGAAGGGTTGTGCACTGGCCTGCCCAGGGCCCTTCATGGAAGGCAGCAGGTTCCACCAGTAGAGATGAGGTACTGAATGCACTATTCCCTTCTACTGAGCTATTTTTTGCATTTCCTTCCTTGTCCTGAATGGGAGCATGACTGGTATATACTGGAGAAATTCTGGGAGAAGACAGTCAGAAATGTCATCCTGCCTTTTCTGAAAGTGTCTGTATCTTGGAGAGATCAGTAGCTGTGCAGAGCAGCCTATCTGCCATCCACATCATACAGACAGTGCAGTGCCTGTATGCACACTCTTCTCCACAAAGCATGCAGACAGCAGCGATAGACATGTGTGCTACGGATCGTTCCTGAAGGAACCACCTCAGGCAAACTCAGCTAGTGCTGTAATAGCACTACAGTGGCTGGCTGTCTTTATCATGGCTTGACCTCGTGATTTTCTAATAAGAATCTAATAAATCTTGTAAGTTACTGAGGGATTATTAACATAATGGTTTCCAATGCAGAATTATTTTCCTATGCTATATGCTGCAGGCAAATAATGCTGTACTGTATGACCATACAAGAAAAAACGTGATGGCAAACGCAATTATTTATATGACTATGCCATTGTTATCAGTATTTATTGTGTCGTAAATAAAGGCCATCTGTAAACAAATATACTGAATAAAGCCTACCGAAGGCAATGCAAAGACTCATATTAACTTTGGTAGGTCTTAAATCGTGATCACCTGCTGTTTTGTGGAGGTTTTCTGAAACGCATTAAGCACTTAGGACCACAAGTTTCAACCAGAGTACATGGCTTATACTCTCCTATATCCCACTGATATACATGTCTGCAATTTTTAACTTGTAATTTAGTTATTTTTTTAAGAAAATAGAAAAAACTTGTCACCCATATCTGTGCAATTTGTTTTGCTCTACATCAGACCAACACACTGCATCTAGCAGTAGTCTTTAAGATGCCATGCAAAACAGTGGCAGGGAAGGACCCATCATGCCATGCAGCACAGTTGTCTTCCAGCAGAAGACAACCATAAACCTCTGGGTTAAGCAAGGAAAGGCCACCTAGCACTTGGTTATAAATACATACTGGCAATGGAAAGCACACTACCAGAGAGACTCCAGTATGCCGAAACTGACATTCTGACACAGCAGTCCAAACCCAAGTCCATGCCAACGACACCTCGGCAATGCAAATCACAAAATACCTTCAGAATCAACCGTCGGCGATAAACTCTTGTTGTAATTCTCTGCTCTTCACATGAGCTTGAATCACTCTCAATCTCACTGTCACTGTCACTACATTCCTAATAAATGCAGTTTTAGTACATTTGAACAGCACATTTGCAAGACAGAACATGCTGATCAGGACTAGGAGAAGAAAACAGAGGTTATCATGGACAGTGTTTTCCCTGTCTCTATTACATACATAATGACTCGCAGTTTTGCTCTTTGAGTATATGGTGGGAGGAGGCCCTTTTGCCCCTTGGCATGCTGTAGCTTGATAAGTATACCAGGTATGGAATATCTCAGCAGCTCCTAAGTCTTACAAAATGGTATTTGGAATGCATCTGACCTGTGGAATTTTAAATTCTAAATCTTAGATAGTTGTTAAAAACTTTGTGTACAAAAAAACCCCTTGTCATAACTGCTTGCTTTTTTCTCCTCAAAAATTGATATTTCAAACAAATTGTACAGATTCACAGGGTATGGGAAGTGAATTCCCTCATAAAGAAAGAAGAGGGTCACATAGAAAAGATTCAGTGGAGCACCTCCACATAGATTACAAATAAGCGTTTTGAAGAACTTCTTCACGTAAACGGCTTCCTTGCTCAGTATTTATCTGCTTTTAAGAAGCAAAACTGTCACGTGAAGTAAAATAATCCTGCATTTTTTAAGAAAAGAATTGGTAGACCTCAGCTCAGGGCAAGGGGAACTACCTGATGCTGATCTCATCTTGGTGCTTGGTACCACAGCCGCACACAGGCGTCTACTCTGTCCTAGCACCCTCTGACAGCCCTGATGTTTTCCCCTCTGAAACCCAAGGAGCTCCTTGGCTTTGGAGCTGAGCAGCTCCATGTGCACATACCTGGTGGAGGGCTTTGTAGCTATGTGTGTGACAGACACATGGCAGAGGCCCTTCTCACATGATATTTTGGCTGAACCAACCTTTTTCTGAGAAGAAAAATTTGAAAATTTTCTCTCTAATTACTCAATGACAGCCTAAAAATTATTTTAAAGCCATGAATAGTGGATACTGCTAACTGCATTTCTGTTTCTCTTTTTAATCTGGCCCACGACATCCCAAACAAGAAGCATTTTATGTGTAAAATAAGAGTAGGCATAGGTGGGCAGAGGAGAAAAAGGGCTATATAACAAAAAGCATTGAGAGCAAGGTGGCAGTATTCATCTGCGTGTAAAGTCTCCTGCTATCCTCTGACACTAGCCAAATACATACACAAAACAATTATAATCCAACCCTGTCCCAAAGAAGTAACAAGAAGCAGGAGAAGATTCCCACAGGGCAAGAAGGTTTTGGAGGAGGATTATTAATAAACAGCTCCAAGTGGTTTATTTGTGAAGGAATTCTGGGAGTCACCTCAACCATACAGTGGATAACAGAGCAACTACACTGTACTCCTGTCATTAATAAAGATCACTGGAATCTGGTATTTGAGCATTCCTAGAGAATTATATGGCCTATACTCTCACTGCACTGCTTCTGTAAACTTTGGGGCATTTATGTGGACTTGGGACAAGGCCAACAATTTGTTTCCACCATATCACAAGGCAACAGCCTAATATCAATCATCTGAGTTTCTCTCTTGTTGTAAGTTGTGTGCCAAAACACTGACGCAGCCCTCACCCTGCAGGTGGATGGCCATTGCTTCCTAGCAAGAAAAAAATCTCTTACTTTGGGAAGTAGTTTTATTTCATTCCCCCTTTCTTTCCACAGAAACAAAACTTTTTCTTCCATACTTTTCTCCTGATGGATCACTTCTGAACACCGTGCAGAAAGACTGCAGCTGCAATTCTCTTTCTGTTTTCATGAGAGCACATTAAGTGTCTCACCATGAAATGAACTGTTAGTAATTCAACTATTGACTTCAAATTAGATTAGATTAGAAGATACTTTTGAAGAAGTATTGACCAGATATTAGAAGCAATTCTTGTCATTCTAACTAACCATAGTTTGTTACCCATTCAGACTTTGTCAGAGACCCATGTGTAGAAATCACATTATTTTCTGATACGAATTTAGTCAAGATCATGTCTATAAAAACACTTAGAAGATAAAATTATCACCCTTTATCAATAAAGCAAAAGCAGTGCAAAAAGCACGCATAAGAAAAGCACGTGTTTATTCTTCCCAATCCAGATGGGAAGTGGGTGAGTACTTATCTTCTCCCTGATGGGAATTCAGAGGAGGAAATGCAGCACTGTTGAACACCTTCAGCATGTTACAGAACGCATCTACAGTTATTCCTGCGTTTAAACTGAGCATAACAGTATCAGCCAAGGTCTGCCCCAAAGCCTATGGACACTAAAGGAACTCTGCCATCTGCCTTTAACTGCCTTTGCAAAAGGCTCTTACTTACATTTTTTAAGTATTCCGGTAATTAGTGAATATTAGGAAAGATCTTCACTGCTTCAACTGTATCATGAACTAGTAACAACATAATAACAATCATATGCTGCATAACTGCTGAGGCTGATTATGTTACCATCTAATAAAAGAACTCTTGGTTGTATAATCAAAATAATAGTTTAAAATGAACTAATTTAAACCTGAATGATTTATTGCAGCCCACCACAGCCAACATTTTTATTGTGTTACAATAAAAAAAAGAAAAAGCTGTATCGTGTAGAAGCAATTCTATTGAAATGCCTTGCTTCCAGAAGTTATAATCTCCTCCTGTATTACGCCCGGGAAAAGACCATCTCAGCAGAGAGAGGAATGTAGAAGAAACTCTGCAATTCTCTTTTCAGCCTGGTTCTCTGCTGGCCCTGTGGTCTATTCTGTGGCAACCCTCCCACTGCTGGGGTGTGAGGTACACACAGCAACAGGGCTAGAAGCCATTCTTTGAACCAACTTCACTTTTAAGCTTCTGGGAAATAAATATAAGCCACTGAGAGAGCTATTAAAATCTTCATCATCAGAAAACACCTTATAACCAAGGTTCTGCAGTTAAGGATGTGCAAGCTGAGCAAAGTAGAAACAAAGGGGAGCCCCTCAGCAGTACTTTGGGAAGAAAGAACCACCACCTGGAAAAGTGCTTCACACATTTGGAAATCTTTGGATTCCTCTTGGCTGGATGCACTTTGGAATAGGGATGAATGAGGCCATGAAACAAAAACTTAAGGAGGACATTAAATATTAACCAAAATTTATTTTCCTGCAGATGAACAGAGTAAAAAATGCAGAGGGTGTTTGGGACAAGAAGCAGGATAGGGGCCAAAGAATCCCTATATCTCTTTGCTCACTTCAGTGTCACAGAAAGAGGGGACATCAGTGGCATCACTTTACAGGGAACAGATGGAGAACAGCTGAGCTGTTTGGCACTGTTTGCACAGGTGGTATGTCAGGGCAGGAAAGTGGCTTGTTCCCCAGCAACATGAAACAGCAGTCCCAGAAGCTGCTCTAACCTCTTCCAGGGCTTGGGGACAGTCAGGCAAAGGATTACGCAGGCCTGCTTGGCTCCTCTCCCTGTCCAGACTCTGCCTCATCCTATTCACAGCACAGAATATAAATTTCCACTAGCTTCCATTTTTCTTAATTTAGCGATAAATAGGAGAGGCATAAAGAAAGATTTAAAAAACCCCAAACCTGTCATAAACATTATAAGTCTTACAAAAATTTATGTCAAGCAATATGTCAAGCAACAGGGACTCCTCAAACAGTTAATAATTACAGGACTTACTGTACCTTCTGTTCAGACATTACTGCTCCCTCCTCCTCTTGGATGCTTGCTCTTGGCTTGCCATCCTCAGAAGTACTCCAGTTCATCTTCTTCACACTGACAGGCACAGATGTTTTGTTGCCTTCTGTTGTTGGCTTGCTAGTCTCTTCCAAAGATTTCTGATGTGCTGTTGATGATAATGTTTGCTCATCAGTACCAACTGAAATTTGGGGCTTTGTTTTCAGGGCTTCTTTGTCACTCTGTTTTCCCACATCATTTAAAGATTCCTGGATGTAGGATTTTGTTTTTGCCTCTGCTGTGGATTCGGAGAGGCTTCCATTTGTTTCAGGCTTCCCTGCTTCTCCCTTGCCATATGAGGTAACAGAATCCCTACATTGGTCCGAGCTATAAGAAAAAAAAAGAGTAGACATCCGTTCAGTGCTTAAATCACACTCAGAAGCACAAAGCTGTAGCCTCTTACTGAGCCTTCCTTCTTAGCACATACTTTTCAGGCAGAGAAAACCAAAATTTTAAATTCAGCTCACAAACATCCATTTACTTAATAGCCTTGTCTTCTGCATCATGGTATCTTTTCAGAAGCAATGAGAATATGGTGAACACTGGAAACAAGGCCAAATATTTTATTTCAATCTTATTTCACTTGGAGGGGAGAAGAGAGGAAGAAAAATAAACAAAACCTACCATTACCCTGTATAATCAAGAGATAAATCCCTAAGGCACTAATCCTTTAACTTGCTCTCTAACCAAGGAGGTGATGAAGGTATCTGTTACTGTGCAATTACCAGTAATGACCAAATAATTAGTTATTTTTCCCCAAACTACAGTATCTGTACTCCAGACAAGTCGTGCCTTTTAAAAAAAATTGGTATCGGAAAACAAATCCTTAGACAGTGTGGAGTTTCAATAATACACAAAGCCAAAGGCAAGGAAGGTTACTACAAGATAGAAAACTGACCAAAATTATGCCTCAGACTACCCACGAACAGGTTTAACCTGCACTTCTGTTGCACCATTTTCTTCTCTTTTGCATTTTTGCTTGGTTTCAGATAGGCATTACAAATGTACACATGAAAATACTACAGCTATTTGCTGGCAGAACTCTTACAAAAGACAGCAAAGTGATTTCATCTAGTTAGAAATGGTATGTTATCTTCTTAAGGAAGCCCTTTTGCTTCTAGAAGTGATCCTATTTTACTAATTTAGCACAATATAAAACGCAGAATAACAATGTTTGCTTAACAGAGCAGAAATCACGTCAATAGTAGATCAAGTGCTTTACAGTCCTGAAAGACAATCAGTTTGCTGAAATCAATGGCTGAATTCCCACCGGATTCAGTAAAAGAGTATCTAATGCTACCTGGGATCTTAAAATATCCTGAGTCAAAGTTGCAATGGATGGAACTGCTGACAGACAAATGATCGCTCTGCAGATAATTCTTCTCTGCTGATTTACAGCTCATGCAGACCTGGCTCCTTCAATTAATAATCATGGCATCCTCATTCAAAACAAAGGCAGGCTTATGGAAAAAGTGAATACTATCTGAGGGAAGGCATTGAGATGCAATGAAAAGGATGACTGCTAAAAAGGTACTCAAGAAATAGGAGTAATGAGTATCCTGATTTCAGATAATGTATGTTTTATAGTCCTTAATTCCAGTTACATCTATGCATCACTTAGATTAATTAAAAATGGAAATACACAAGATAAACAACATAAAAAGTATTTTATCCAGTAAACATAATATAAACTAATTCTGAAATATCTATATCGAGAATGAAACTGATAAATATATATTTTTAAAGACAAATCTCTGAGGCCAAATTGAGTCAACTGTTACTTTTTCTTTTAAATACATACATATATATATATACATATATACATATTCTCATAGAATAGCAGCCTCAGCACTGCTCCTGGAGGTGAAGCAGCATGAGAAGGTTTGCTTACACACACATGCCCTTATACAAAGGTGCTCACCTATCATCCAAGCGATCTAGCAGGCTACCACCTATTCTGCGTCCTGATGTCGGTGGCTCAGTGACACTGGACGAGTCAGGCTGCCAACCTGTAATTGAAGACATTTTGTGTTCTGCTTGTTGAACACTTTTAAGAATTGACCATACTTTTTCTTCCGTCATCTCCTCAGACTCAGCTCCTTCTTCCAGATGAATGTCCTCAAACAGAGACTTAAATTTTTCTTCCGTCATCTCCTCATCAGTACCAGACTTTTCTCTCTCAGGCTGTTCAGTCCTTACTCCTCTTTTACTAGTCTCTTCACTCTGCCTTTGTTTAGCATCTTTTGATATCCCGCCATAACTACCAAGGTACCGTGGAAAATCCTTAAGGTCCACTTCCTCCAACTGGTACTCGCCTACAGAAATATCTTTAGGTGTTCCTTCTCTAGGCATTGAGAAATCGAATTTGCTGTCGTCCAGTGAAGTGTCTTCTTCAGTCACCACTGGCGGTACTGCTGCTGTACCATCTACGTGCCCCTGGGAGGTCACTAACACGTCACTCAGTCTACTGGGAGTTCTAAGGGGTGACTCTAGGCTAGAGGTGTCACTAAAGAAATCATCCTGGTGAAAAGGGGTGGGTGGCATGAAGCGTAACCCAGTGGGAGTTTCCAGTTCCACTTGAATGGTGGGATAACCTAAGGAAGACAGCACATTTGGACAGACTGGGATGAAGCATGGAGCAACAAGTAAGCAAATGTCAAATGATTCATGAATTACTTAAAGTATGAAACGTATGAGGAGGTGCAGGTGTGTAAGAACAAAGGCAGTTCTGATAGATTTCTTTACTTTGACCTAAAGACATGGAACTGCCAGTGAACGGTACAGTGAAGCCAGTACTTTGGACTATTTTGTAAATAGTCTGTAAAGATTTCAGCAATTGCTTTTGCAGCCATTTTAACATTTTCAAGCTACAGCAGATTGTCTTATGAACATGCAATAAACCAAATGTGGACAAGGGTGGTTGTCCCTTTATATCCAATAAAAATCTCTAGCAGCCACATTGTGTAGATCTTCCTTTCCCAGTTTGTTTTAGTTTTTTTAAAATTTGGAAGTTTAATAAATAGATTTTAAAGACAGAAGCAGATCATAAAATAGGACAGCCACTTTTTTGTCAGTAGGTATGATTTCTAAAATGAGTCCACATTTTTAATATACTTTTATGTAAAAATACACAATACCAGCAATACAATGCTATATGTGTCCAATTTAACCATAGAGCCACAGAATGGAATAGTTAAAGAATGAGGAACAGAAATGGATCCTAATAAGGATACTAAAGAATAGTAGATCTAAATACACAGCAGGATAGAAAACTAAAAAAGGTAGTTAACAAAGGGATAAGAGAACACAAACACAACAAGGGAGAGCTATATGAATATTTCAGGTACAGTAAAGTTATACAGGTGAGAGGACTGTGGTGAGTAAGGAGATCTTGGTGATCTTGGAGAGTGAGGCGATCTTGGTGACGTGGGTACAAACAGATACACTGATCAAATAAAGAGAAAAAAGAAAAGAAAAACATGATGAAAGATAGGAAAACCATACAAAAGGATTAAACTGAATATAAACATATAAATGACAACAAAATCTGAAGCTTGCTTTCCAGCAAATAATAGGTTGTGTAATCTATGAAAGGAAAAAACACATGCACTGGGGTTAACTTGACATTGTGCTGCCTGCAAAGGGAGGTGCATTAATAGGGTTTGGTTTTTTTCTTTTCTGAATCAGCTGAGAGAAAGGCAAAGGTAGTCTGGTCTTGGTGAGGAAAGGAAGCTTGAGGAAGGTTCAGAGAAGAGACAGAAAGCAACTGCAGAGAAGCGTATTTTTTTCATAAAAACATTGATGCTACTATTAAAAGGCGCAAGCAACATTTCAAGAGAAACTTTCTTAAAATGTCACCAGAAATTTTTTTCTGTAATGCAATGATTCAATGACCAGCAATGCTACTCAGAAATGGAAATACACTGAGCTTATATGCTCTAAAGAAAAAAAATTCTACTAAAATACAGGGAAAGCCCAACACATACTTGAACAAATTACAAAAAACAAAGGAAATGTTACTTACAGAAGAAAAATCTTATTTAAGGAGCTATTTATGATACATGTGACAAAAATCAAAGTAAAGAACGTAGCAACCCAGTGCCTGTTAACTAACATTTAAAAGAACAGAAAAAGACATTTAGCATCTTCAACATACTGATAAATAATAAGTATACCTATGGCAATTCTGTTTTACAAGCAGAACTTCATTTATCCTTTTAATTTGTCTGGAAATTAACCTGCACAATTCTATCCAGAGTTGATATAGCTTCCATGTGAAAGTTATTACACAATTTTACCCATTGGTAGACTGAAAAAGATCTCCTCTCATACACTAATAAAACTTTTTCTTATTTTTCTGCTGCCATTGTAGAGATGGTTCAAGTGAAAATCATAGAGTAATTGATGTTCACTTGTCTCAAAGAAGCTTTGTAGTGAATCGCACATTAATTTACCCTATGCATTTACTAAGCACATTTTTTTTACTTGTTCTTCCTCCATTTTTCTTCGAAGAATTACTGTTACTTATCTAGACAGGAAGCCAAAGCATATATGTTTTTCCAGGTAACCTGGAAAATGCGCAATATCAAGTAAATTAAAAAGATACATGGGCAAGCCTCCAAACACAAATATTGTAGGAGAAAAACGTTCATATCTTGTCGACTGACACTGAGGCTGGTGGGAACAAACTTACTCAGGCACACATTTGTGGGATTCTGGGCTTATTCTTTCAGACAGTAATGTGCAACCAACATATCTACCATTACCATGCTTTAGGAGAAAAGAAACCCTTCACGTTAAAACCAATTATTTCTGTAGAACTTACTGTCTTTTTTTTTTGAAGTCTAGTTTATACAACATTATTGTGTTATTTGACATGTCACTTAACTAAATATGACCATGGAATTCAATTACCATCAATAGGATCATGAAAAATGTTATTTTCATCTGCAAAACTTCTGGTGCCTGAAATATTTCCATAATCAAATATTGGTCCTTCCAACAGGGTCACGATATCTATTCGATTAATTTTTGTCAATACCGAAGTTAAGGCATCAGCTGAAAAACAAATAAGACATGTCAGAAAAAAAATCAACATTGCAGAACTCTGTAATCATCTTTCTCAGGGACATTCACGTTGCATTAATTACAAATTGCTGGCATATGTTTCTGGCCTTTGGTTCTAGCAAACCCCATCATTTGTCTAAGTAGTCATTCTGCTGCCTACTTATTCAAGATACACATTAAGTGTCTTCCCTTCCCTTCAAGTATAATTATATTACAACACAAAAGGCACAAAGAATAAGGTCAGAGAGTTCTTAAAGAACATATTTACTTACTACCAAAACAAAATATCCATTTACTGGAGCAAAAAGGAGTGTAAAAGACCTTGTACCGTTCTGTTTCGAGGAACAACAGAAGCAGCAGCCATGTAGGGAATAATGCATGTAAGGCTATTCATGCAGTACATCGTGAAATCTCATTTACAGTAATCTTGTTGCAAGAACACAGTAATACTGGAAATTACTTTTACAGAGAGAGATCAAAGTAGACTCAAATACTGTGTAGGAGTGTATGGATTAGAGAATAGTAATGAACATCACTGATGTAACACAAAAATCAAAACCTCTCTCAATTTGAGCAACTCAAGTGAAATGCACAGATAGAACCAGCAGAATCGTCGTCCCCATCACTCCTCACAAAAGGTTTAGTCTTTTCTTATGACCTGCAATACTGAGACACTACCTAACTTTTCCAGGAATCTTATTTCCACGTTTCATGTTCCTCGCTACTAGAAAGTTTTCTCTAATATTTTCTTTACTGGAATTTAAATTCATTATTTGTCCCATCAATTATGGATGTGGAGAACAGATCACTTCCTTCTGCATATATATTGAATAAATAGGACATGTTTATGACTTCTGGTAAAAATATAAGTGAAACCTTTTTTTTCCATCAGTGGTTTGTTAAAGACATTTATAATTGTTTTCTTCAATTTAAACTACTTTGAGCAGGCAACAGATGAAATGAGCCATAACTTATAAACAACGAAAGTAACTACTTGAACTTACTTGTAGCATTTTTCCCATCTCTGGTAACCCATTTTTTTAATAACATGAAGCTTTGAGCAATAAGAGAATTTGGGTTTTCTACTCGGATTTGATTTATTTCATCCACAGAAAAATTCAGTTCTCTTGCCAGTTCTATAAAGACAAGAAAAGAAGCAAGCAAGAAAAAAAAAACGCAACAAAACCACCAAACAAAGCAGAAATCCCTCAATCATCCTCTCGGGCTTAAAAATATTATTCTTTCTTAGAGCACACAGACATCAACAAAACTACCTGACACAAACTTTACAGATAATGATGAACATGGCATTATATACTCATACTTTAATTTCCTAAGATGTAATTTTGAATTTCCATCACCTCTGTGAGCTATTATTGCGTTTATACCCAGTAGGCCACTTAAATATGGGGAAAAAAAGCTCTGCAGAGACTACCTCATCACAGTTAATTTATAAAATCTTGTTTTCTTCTGGTGACTTTTACTCCTTTGTGAGCTCACTGTGTGGCTCAGCACCCATGCTGTTGTCACTTATGCCCAGGGAGAGCTGGCTGCAGCTGTAGGCCCGTGACGGGCCAGCTCTGCCCATCAACATCGGCAGGATGGCAGGCACACAGTTAGGCAACCCAACACATGGAACCAACTTGCTGGGGCACTGCTGGGCTCCCCACAACCCCCAGGGTTTTGGGAAAACTGCTGTCCAGATACAGAGGCAGCCCAGAGCCTGAGCAGATAGATCCTTCCCAGGTCCTTTGGTGAACATGTTGAGAGGAGAGCCATTTTAACTATTTTCCCCAGGAGTTTCTGTCTAATTTATTGCAAGCCCATGGGATAATTCTTCACAGCTGTTTCCTATTCAGCATCTTTGCCCAGCAATTTGTTGCATGTTTTGGGAAGGTGGGCTCACTGTGAATTTGGGAGAGCCTGATGGGGCCTTGCTGTGACTTTCAGTAAATGCCTACCTGAAAATGTAATAGTGAAGACTGATTTCAATATTAAGGCAGAAAAGCTTACCTGTCCAGCTAAGTCCTAGGTGATCAGCTACAATTGCCATCCTTATATCTGTCCGTTCACATGGACTCTGTGGACCTGTGATTTACAGTTTCTTGATTAAAAAGGCTTTACACAGAAAACCACACTACTGAACAATATTTTATTAAAAATAATAGCTTTAATTTGACTAAGTTGCCGGTGCTTATACTGTTTACTAGAATGGTTGTGTGTCCTAATAACCTACAAAGAAAATTTTTTTCACAGCTTTTATATTTTCACCTGTGTAAAGCCAGATGTCAAACTACATGATGTCGTGTAATGAAACCAAACATGCTGACAACCTAGCTGTTAGACTGTACACAATTACTGGTGGAAACCACCAAGACCAGATTATCATCTATTTCTCTACTTTGACAGAATAAATTTACTGTCACAAAAGAAATCTTTCTAATTTGGAGTTACATCAATTTTTGAGTTACATGAATGTCTTTGGCATGCTTCACTAGCTTTCTACAGTACAGGATTTATTTAAAGGAAGAAAGAAGAGTATAAAACAGCACATACAGATGACAATGACAGGATGAAAACTACAGTTAAGTCACTCCACAGGCAATCACAACAGTTCATGCACTAGGATCAACAAGTTGAAAGTTTTACAAACTAGGCTTGATCTCCACGAGGTGAGCCATGAGAGCTCCAGAAACCTGACTGCCTTCATTCTCACCAGTCCTCTTACTCCTCCTCCTCTCACTGTCGGCCTTTTCACTCTTTGATTTTATAGATGCTGCCTCTGTTCTCATGTCTCTAGCAGACTTCGATGTAATGGAAGGCTGGTAAACTTGAGTAGCTTCTGATAAGGATGTGTTCCTTGACGTACTGTCTTCTTCATCGTCATCAGAGACCTCTGACTGCATCTTTTTCTCTTCATCGGATAGACGATCCACAAGCTTTAATGTCTCACCACTAATGCCCTTAAAATATTCAATAGAATGTTTACATACCTCCCTAAGCTGATTTTTCCTTACTTTAACTGTTGTCATGGTGACGGAGGTAGATCTTACCTTTACTGGTAATTTAGAAGGAAGCTGTTTTGGTTTTTCTTTCTCTACCTGCTCTTGTTTTGGCAGGGCTGGAGTTCTTCTAGATAGATTACTCCTATGTGTATTTTTTACAGGAATCCTAGACCTTGCTTCTAGACAGGGAGAAGAATTACTTTGTTTTGCTTTGTCAGGCTTACTAGCCCCTCTCACTTTACTCCCTGTATTGCTTTGGAGATTATTTTGTGAAAAGACTTCTTTTACTGAGCTGGCCTTTACAGGAAGCTTTGATTTTCCTCTAACCCCTACCAACTCTGTTGACTTTTGCTTCTCTCCGTGTGGTTTCTGCTTATCTCTTACTCTGTGTCCTTGTGTTGTCCCTGTACCTTTTCCTGGAGTGCTTTTTGCTTGATTAGCTTTCTGGAGGGAACATTTCGGTTCCAAATGTTCTTTTAGCACTACATTACAGGTAATATCATCTGTAGGGACAGCAGATGAATCCAAATTGTTGTTGTTATTAAAATTATCTTTTGGAAAATCAGTGTTTTCTGTTTGCCTACAGCTTGTCTGGCTAGAAGCTGAACTCGCAATCACTGCTACAGTTTCATTTTCTAATCCCTGACCACTTGGCATCACAGCTTCTATCTTATCTGTCACTTCGCCAGGGCCATCTTTCTTCAGAGTCATGGTGGAAGCAGAAATTCCCATTTTAATTGGTGTGCGCAATTTGGGATCAACTTTAGAAGCGTTTACCGCTGCCGATGATTTTTCCATCGAGTTACTACCAAGTGTTTGTTCCATGCAATCTCCACTGGCCTGGATGATGGGCTTATGTTCAACTGCTGTTGTTTCTACTGGTCTCTCTAGGTTTGTTTCTACAGTGTTGTCCCCTGCCTGTGGCTGTGTGATGGCAGTGATTGTACTTTTATCCCCTTCCCCCTTGTCCCCTGACTTCCCTTCAGAAGTATGCTCACCAATCTGAAAAAATTGGAGTCTTTCTTCAACAAAATCCCTCTTGCTCATGTCAATTGCACCACTGCGAGTCATCTCAAACATCTTCCCTTCATGAAATGGGAAGGGGTTGGGCTCGCTAGTTGGCGTACTTTCATCTGTTGGAGTTCTGGCTGGAGTTGTATCGGGTGTTGTTGCTTGAGATCTGTCTTCCACTGCCAGACCAAATGGCTTAGCCTCATCATCCCTTGACTTAGTCTCAAACACTTCATCATCACCTCGGTTATTGGACCACGGATCAAAATCTAGACTCTTGGTGGCCACCGTTTTGAAAGGTGTTGCAAATTCTTCATCTACTTTGTAACTGAAATATGAATCAGGAAACACAGTCCTGTCAGGGTGTCTGCCTTCCAAAGTGAAAAACTGTGCCCCTGACTTCTGTTCGCTTTTATCTCCAGCTTTTTCAGAAGCCGGACCCTTTGAAGGCACCTTGTCTTCTTCAGGGCCTACCTTGCCTTCCTCCTCAATGACTTCAAGCTTACTCTGGCTAAAGGAGCGATCAGTCTGCTTTAGAATGCCTTCTGTAGTCCATACGTCCTTTTTGGTTTCAACTGCCGGACCTGCAATTTTAGAATCACTCTCAGTTAAACCATCATCTTCATCTTGCAAATCATAACCGTCAAGAGAGTCAATCTCAGTCGCATCGGTATCATGGGAGAATTCTGCAGTGGTTGCTATGGAACACTCTGTGACAGACTGGTCATTATTATTCCCATTTTGCACTACATCATTCTGGGGTGACTCAAGCCCAATGTCAAACTCATTAGGTTTCCCCGAAGTGGGATGTCCTAACTCTTTCTGTTTCTCAATCTTTTCAGGGGCTCTGGGTTTTGAGGTTTCTTTCTGGTCGTCTTCCAGTTCTTTCAGTTTGAACGTATACTTTTTAAGTGGAACAGGTTGATAGAGAGATTCATCATCACTGGAGTCACTGACATCTGCTCCCGGTGGTACAGGAGATGGTGGCTGTACTCTTATGACAGGTTCAGCCAGTTGGCATTTGTCATGTTCATCTTGCAAGTTCACTTCTGTCATCTCCATTTCGCTCTCAGTGGAATAGTGAGGCTTCTTTTCTGACTCGCCTTGATCTGCATCCAGTGGTGGAGGAGGAGGGAATTCAATGTAGGCAACTCTGTTACTTTTGGGTCTTTTGTTAGAGTCCTTATTTATATGGTTAAGTAATCCTTTGTCAATCTGTGGTTCCTCAACTTCTGCCTGCTTTACAGATGTTGACTTAGCCTCTGCTTCCTCTTCCGATTCCTCAGATACCTCGGGTATAGGACTGGGCTTGCCTGGGATATAAGCTATTAGTGAGTCAGGTGTTTTAGATGTAAACTCGTAACTCACTTCCTCTGAACTTGGTGTTTCTGGTGTTACAGGGCTTTTACCAGAGCTATCTATAAAGGACACTTGTTCTAGTGTGTCATCTTCTGGACTACCTTGTGGAGAAGGAGGTTGTTTTTGCTGTCTAGCTGCATAAAATGTCCCCCTTGTCTCTTGTACTGTCTTACTCTCCTGACTGACAATTTTTTTTATACTTCCTTGTTGCACCTCTTTCTCATACTGCTTCCCTACTTGAACAAAACTGACATAAACAGGTAAGGTCTTAATTTCTTTTCCTCCCTCACTGCTTACTAGTGGTGCAACTTTATCCAAGTAATCACTAGCACCGGGGTCAAGTAACTCACTTGAAGGAAATTCCTTTCCTGGACTACATTCTAAAGAGTCTGGTGATTTGCTAGGGGATATCTCCGTTTCCTCAACAGGAGGACTTAGACCTACTGAGCTCTGCTGCTTGGTAACTTTTCTAATTTCTGAATGCTTTATTTTTTCATCTTCCACATAATCAATCTGCCTCTCAACTTTCTCCTTAATCACAGCTGATTGGGATACTTTAGCTGAAAGTTCATAGACACCATCAAGCATGGTTCTCTTCTCCTCAACAATTCTGACTGGAATATGGGACACAGCAATTTCTTCTTTTCTTTTGGATATTTTATCAGCCACTTCACCATTACGTTCCCCCTCTCTTACAACAAATTCTCTGTATAAAACCCTTTTTGAGGGAGATTTTACAGTCAATTCCTTCACTTCTTCTGAATGAATTCCATTTGCCGCCAGTTTGTGCTCTGTCACAGTGATAAATTCACTTTTTTTGTCAGCTTTAACTTCAGCAGGATCAACGTGGTTTTCTTTTACTGTATCTGGAACCAGCACATGTGAAAGTTTTTCTTTTTGTGTTTTATGATTAGAAGTTCCAGGACTTTCCCATGTCCTGTAGATTTTTTTGTCCCAGTGTCCCTTCGTTGTTAAGTCTGAGCTGTACACCAAGTCTTTTGCCTGTGGTTCTGAAAAGTATTCTGGCATGCCTTTACTCGTCTCAGTTCTTTGTTTCTGTGTGTCTGAAGCATGGAAATCTTCGATAGTTTTCCCTTTACCTGGAACAAAATCTTGCTGTGTTTTCACCTCTTTCTGTAAAGCTGGGGTCCCATCAGTGAGCTCTACTTGCTTTGCGTGTTTCTCTCTGGAATAAAACTGATACACTGGTAACTTACTTTCTTGCAATTTCTTTACTGGAATTTTGGAGTGACCATCCAGCTTTTTTTCTTCTTGAATTACATCCTTACTCCTTGGACTTATACTTTGTTCAAATTTAAGCCTAATGGAACTGAGCTTTGATTGCTTCAGCTGAAATCCAGTCTGTGAAACCTCAGGTCCTCCAGTCTGCTGAGCACTTCCTTTGTGTTCCATAGTTTCTTTAGAGTCCTCCTCAGGTTGCACAAATATCCTTTTTTCAGGACTGCTAGGCAAACTGGATGCTTTTCTTTCATCCACCTTGGGAAAGCATTTCCCATCATGTGCATACTGCTTCACCTTACTCCATTCATCACCGGATGATGGCAATTCAGAGAGCACAACTTTCTCAGGGCTGCTGCTGGCAGAGCTCTGGCTAGAACGTATTTCTTTGCCATTTTTTTTATGCTGCTTTTTCTCTGGAGACTGTAGCTCATCATTCAACTTCTCTGTTTTATCCCGAAAAAACTGTGATACTTCAGTCAGTTTTTCTTCTGCCTCTTTAACAGTCCTGTCCACCCTGTCTTCATATA
Source organism: Aegotheles bennettii (assembly GCA_013398125.1). Classification (NCBI taxonomy): domain Eukaryota; kingdom Metazoa; phylum Chordata; class Aves; order Caprimulgiformes; family Aegothelidae; genus Aegotheles; species Aegotheles bennettii. The sequence continues at coordinate 684,190 of VZRW01013689.1, read as the reverse complement.
TCAACTTTTCTCTACCTCTGTCTAATCTGTCCTCAGTAAAGCGCATCCACATCGCATGTTTTGGACTACTAACATCTCCAGTGTAGTGTAACACTGTCACTTTATCATAATGATCATCTTTAGACATTTTACCTACACCATTTTCAGATACATCTTTATAGATTTTGGAGAGAATCTCTTTTTTGGGGGCAGTAGCTACTTTTTCTCTGCATCGTTTATCAGACCCCTGTAACTCTGCACTAAGGGGTAGAGCATGGTCAGTAACTGACTCCTCAGTATCTGAATGAGACACATCTAGCTTTTCTGAAAGAAGCATTTTCTCAGCAAACCTGTAAGACTCCCCTCTTAGTTCTGACAACTCATCATCATGGTATTCTATTGAGTGCTGACTCAAAAGCTTCAGTGTTTTGTAAGAGTCATCAGACATGAGTTGAGCAGAACTAGGGCGACTGTCTTCTTCCTGGGACACAGGAGTGTTAACTCTAGAGGATTCCAGATAAGAAGGAAGTGACTCTTCAGCCGTGAGCTCCTCTTCTTCTTGCTGACCTTGTTCGTCTGAACAAGGAAAAGCATCATGTTTTTCCAACTCTTTTAAGTTAATATCTCCCCGAGGTAAGTCTTTCTGATATACATACATTTCTTTTTCTGGATGCTTTTTTGTTTCTCTAATAATGACTTCAGTAGGTTCAGCCTGATTACCTTTTTCAATATGGACCTCTATTATTCGCTCCAGTTTGGGTTTCATTTTGCTGTCCTTCTCTGCATGTTGTGGTGAAGTTTCAGCAGACTTGCTAACATCGGATGTTACTGATGATTTATGTTCAAACAGACCTGCCAGTTCTTTGGAAGGGTCACGTCCAGACTGAAATGCTTTCATTATGTCATGAACAGACATTGTTTCCTCAATTCTTTCAGACGTGCTTTCAGTGCATGGAGGTTTATGATAAACCGTCCTAGTCGTTGTAGTGATATGGGTTTCTTCTTTTACTCGGACACCTTTACTAAGGACGCACTTGTGGTCATCATCTTCACTGCTGCTGGCTTTCATCTGAAAAGCTTTAACCTTCTCTTTAATAGATCCAGCAGGTTTTTGCTCCAGCTCCATAAATGTAGGGGCAGGTTTTGAGGCCGGTAGCTCCTCTGCTTTCTGCTCTGGAATTTCTTCAGACGATGGTTCATAGCTGCGGATAACATGAACTACTTCAGTTCTTGTTTCTGTGATGACGGGAGGGATGGGTACATCATGGAAAAGTGGTTTTGGCCCTGTGCTTTCAGCACTTTGTGGGGCAGAAGGTGTCTTTTCACTCCTCGTTTCAAAGCCACTGTCAGATAAAGGACTTTTATCTTGATCATGTTGAGAAAAGTCATCTGGAGACTCTAAAATAGTATCTGTTCCAAAAAAGGAATCTGCAATTTTACATAACTCCTTTTCTGATGTTGAAGGCCTCATGGAGGCTGGAGGCATTTTAAGTTTATGTTCCTGCAAAGCAATAGCTGGTTTTAAAACACGTTTTTGTCTCTCTTCACCTTCTTTTTTCCCCTCTTCAAACTTGTACTTTACGTTTGTTAATGAACTGCTACCGATATCATTTGCTAAGTAATCAATAACTTTTGACAAGTTATAATCCTTTTCCGACATGGTTTTAGTTTTAATTTGGACCTTCTCTGGAACAGACATAGGAGGGCTTGTCAAAGCTTGCTGTCTCGCTTCATCAATCTCCTCTGTACTGAACTCTACCCAGTCATCCTCAGACAGGTGTCCTTGATCACTTTTGGATACTTTAGCCGACCCTTTACTTTCTAAGCACACATCTTTTTTCAGAATCTCACTAACTTTTACTAAGTCCTCTTTCACTTTCTCAACAATTTTAAAGGGCTCTTCATCATCAATTCTACCCTCTTTTGGTATCTCAGGTTGGAATGGTTTGTCCTCTGTGACATCTGTCTGCAATATTGCAGTCATTCTTATTAGGTCCTCTTTCATTTCAGCAACATCTTTCAGTATCTCCTGACTGGAGGATAAAGAAGATGGTGTTGACAATTTGAGAGCGGAGGGTGCTAAAAACAAGGATGATTTTACTGGAGATGAAGTTCGATTAAAGGGAGGCTGTGTGCGTGCCTCTGTAGTCAATGTTTTAATAGGTGACAGTAACGCAGCAGCTGATTTTGTAAGTGAAGACGACTCTGGGAGCTTCTTTAATGCTGGTTCAGACAAAACATTGACTACAGAATATACTGGCACTGTTATTGTTGATGAAGTTACTGATGAGGTAGTTGCAGATATTGACCCAAGGGCTGTGTACAAAGCACCTGCAGGAGGAGTTCTTATTGACTGGAAAGCTGATGGTGCTGAAGACACAAATGACCTGAGTGGAGAAAATGACATTGTTGTAGATGTTGAAAACACTCTCTCAGCTGTGTCAGCAACTGCGTTAGCAGCACAACTTGCAGAATGTGCAGCTGCAGCAATCTTGTCTTGAAAAACAGCTGCAGCTTTGGATCCATTTATTAAGGTGGCAGAAGATGGGTATTTCAGAGGTGACACAGATCCATTAAGCAATGGTACATCTGTGTGCCCAGCTACATGTTTTGCTGGTGACGAGAGAGACGAGGCCATCATGACTTTGGAGGATGAAACAGCATCAACTGCTGCCTTAGCAGGTGACACCACTGATTTTAGAGGGGACGATAAAAGTGAAGATGCTGATGTGATGACCGATTTAAGTGGCAAACTTGAAGAGTACATGTTAATGTTGGATTTGGGAGATGCTGGAGGCGTCATGGTTATGGACGATCTCTCCAAGAGAGATCCTGCTGTAGTCACTGGAGATGTCCGAGAGGGGAATGTGGTAGTGGATGCCAGCCCTTTTAGACTGGCAGCTTCTGTGACTGCGGGACCTCTGACGAAAGAGCCTGAAGTAACCTGCATATTGTATGGAGGCTGCGATACCACAGTTTTTATTGGTGAAGAGATTGTCCGAAAGGATCTAATCGGAGATGCTACATCACTAACAGATTTAACTGAAGATGTGGTAGAAGCTCCTAATGTGGATTTGATTGGAGAAGTAGAAGAAACAGACCATATTGATTTTAATGGGGAAGCTGTAGGAGTGTTAGAGGAAGAGCTTGATAAGGAAGTGAAGCCTGATTTGGTTTGCCCAGGCACTGTAATTGGAGCTGTTGTCCATGACTGATATGGCCGTGTTGTAAAGAATGGCTTGTATGAGTAAGTAGCAGGTAGGGATCTTGTTGCTCCTGCACTCCGTTCAACTGTTTCTTAAATTGTTAAATTAAAATCAAACATAAAATCAACAAAAATGTTTGAAAAACAGAGAGACCAGAGAAGAAAATTGGTCAGTATACGTTGTAATATTACAAAAAGCAAGTACAATTGTTTGCATGAGTTAGGATGAAGGAGGCAAAAGAAGAATTAAAAAGGAAAGAAAAAAATAGGGATGAGCCATATACTGATGACTGGTCCAAACCAAAGAGCAACATGAAATGAAAGACAGAAAGCACATAGCAACCAAACCTGCAAACAATGAAGAACAGAAAACACAATGAAGGAATCCATAAGGTAAAAATAAAACTACACCAAAATTTCTTCTCTTACTTCCTATTGACTTTCTGATGTGCTACTTCTGAAATATTCTTATCAGTTCTATTTTGCCTGTTAAGGTATGTCTCTGCTTTGTGCAACTATTAGAATTATCCTTTTAATAATTTCTGTGGTGGTTGTTCTGTTCAGATATTGAACCTATACAAAATATAAACTTGTGTAAAATGACATTATATAGCTAAAATCTTTTTTTAAAACCACTCAGAACTATTTCATGCAGAACCCAAAATTCCTTTAAGTGACAGGCAATTGATGTGCAAACTGTGAAGCAACTGGAATAAATTCAAATCTGTATCTTCCATGCACAATTCGGATATGCTTCACACTCATAAAGCCAATAAGAGCAAGAGCTTTTCTGAGTAAATATTTAAAAAAAATAATAAAAATAAATAAAAGGAACATTTGCATTTGTTTCTCATGCGATATTCCTTTTGTTTGGTAAAAACTAAAGTAAAACTTGACATGAAATGATTTTAAGAAGCATATGTCATACATGAAATATGAAAAGTATGATCTATGATAAACGTGAGCAAGCAAAGCAACTGAATCAGTTTTTATTCATGCACAATAGATCATGTCAAAACGAGCACACAGATTAATACATTTGTATGCTGTATTAAGCACAAGTATATAAACCTTACAAAATCATTTCACAAGAGGCCATTAAAAGAAGAGTACACTTTTTCTACAAGATGTAGTGTCTTGGTACCTTTTGAGGAGATTTCTTGTATCAGCTCAAAGACAGACCTGTTCAGTTTTACATTTCTCAAAAGGTAACATTAGAAAAGCAGTTAAATAACAATATATTATGCAAAAACTTCCTGGCAAGGACAAACCTGTTAACTGTTATCATCCCCCAGAACACTCAGCTTATTCATAGGCATTTCGAACAAAATCATCATCAACCACATTTTGCATCACAGGAGGTACTCATGCCAGAAGTCAGTATTTCTGGGAATCCCAGTACAGCATACATATCCCCTGATACAGCAATAATATCCAGAGAGTTGACATAGATATTAACTTAGAGGGCTGTTTTTTCTTTAAAGTTGGAGATAGAAATAGAGCTAAAATATCCAAACAACTTATTCAACATACCTTTCTCTGAAGTTACACTAAGAATTTGTCAAACCTGCTTGATCTGTCTTATAGACAGACAGTAACTTACAGTGAAAGAAGCTTGACAAGGCTAATACTAAACTGTTAAACTTAAAGCACACACACTCTTATAAAATAGTGAATATTCAGTATACCACAGGTCCATATCCTGCAAGGAGAAATGTGCTGGTCCTATAGAAGCCAATTGAAGCCCAGAAGGTGATGTGGATGGCTGGAGATATTGCAGTATGAGAACATTTAGGTTGAAGAGAGCTTGAATACTAGGCCTGACTGGCACAGCCTATGTCAAGAAACATCCATTTTTCCTTGCAATTTTATTTTTAAGTGCAAACACACTTCTTGTTTCCCTCCAAAGAAGAAAACATAGTGTACTTCATTAAATGCGCTAGATTTTACTATGAAGATTAATTAGCAGCTGCTAACATTCACCAAAAGTTCGTACAGTCCCAAGTCCAAGAAACAAACCCCAAATTCATTCTGAAAAGAACAGCAAACCAACTTGCTCAGCAGTTTGTGTTTGAAAATGTGTTCTGAGGGACCCCGCTGCGCTGTGATGAGTGAGGCTATCACAACTGGCTAGCAAGGTGATTAAACCAACAGGCTTTCCTCTTAACTGCTCTTTCTCCTGTTAAATCATGGATTCAGACATGTTTAAGATGCTTTTTCTGTGTCCCTTATTGCAGTTGAGAAGAACTGGTACAAAGAAAATTGAGTAATTTACCAGTGTGTGCAGCTATGACATAACGCAAACAGCAGGGAACTGGGCAATTTTAATATTTTGAAATAGCAAAGAAATCCCCACAACCATGCAAAACGTTAGAGTGGGATAATATTATAAAGAGCGGGTTTATGCAACAGCCCTTCTTGGCTACTGGACACTCTTGGCCTTAACAGTTTCCATCACACTGCATCCAAGATTTTATTAAAAAACAGATGTTGGTCACTTCTTTCGGCGCACCAAACTACATTTCCTTGCTTGCAGCTGGTAATTGCAAGCACTGAGCTTGCACAGGAGTGGCCCCAGCTCAGCCCTCCTCCTCCTCAGCTGCAACAAAACAGCCAGGACTGAGCAGGTTTAACCCCTGCAGCACTCCTCTTCTGTAGGGACCTCACAGCTGGGAAGAGCAGAGGGGCCCTTCGTTCCCTTTCTCTGAGCAGGGGTATGGACAGGGAGGCAGGGGAATATCCCACCTGCCTCACTCTCTTCTGCACTGGCAGGGGTGCAGAGAGAGGGGAAAAAAAAATCTGTATGTGAACATGTACACACATGCATGAGCTTGTGTGAATAAAACAGAGCAACCTCTGCTGCTATCAAAATTGCAGGAGCTGTGCCATCAAATTCACTGGAAACAGGTAGAGATTCATCACTGGAACAAACACCCTGCAGTGTAAACCAGCTATAGCAGCAGTCCTGGCTCTGTGCTGGGTAGTGTGTGCTCCTTGGAAGAGCTGCACCTTCAAGATCACATCTTCCCCTCACACCAGCATGGTGCAGGTGGTAGTGGAAGTTGGTGCCTAGATGGTACGTGTGCACAGGAGGTGGGACTCAGGCTGACAGCCAAACCACTACCTACAATCTCACCTGGCAAACACAACAATTTTTGCATACCCTTTTTGGGTAGCTCACAGCCTTAAGCAGTAACCATTGCCAAAAGGGACAGAATAGTTGAAGTGGTCAGGAACTTTTACTGTATTAACCCATCTCTTTTTTGAATACAGCTCAAGTGGGTTTAGGTTTTTTCCCTTCCAACTTTTGCAAATGAGGCTTAATGAACCTTTGGTGAATAAATAAGGCTACTATTTTATTTTTTTTACTTCCCCAATGAGGCCTGAAAAATTAATTGTAAGGAATATACAGTCATCAAACTCCTTTCAAACAACTTCCTTTTCCCTCTCTCTCAGTTCCCATCAAGCCTTTGACGATACCTTAACAGTCCATCAGGATGTCTCAGCAGATCTGATAGCTTCTTCAGATGTTATATGCTTGAAGTCTTCTTCCAGGCCTGAGAAGTGTAATATATTCTGGAGCACATCTGATCCAAAGAAGCCACAGATCTTATAGGATAATTAAACAGCAGCCATCCAGTGGGAACTCCAAAGACCCGTGGAGGTTTGTCTATGGATTTTATGGAATTATATCAAAGGGTCTGTTGCAGGGTAGCAACTGAGAAGTCACAAGGGAAAAAAAGGCAAGAAAAAGACTAGGAATGGGGAACAGCAGCAGTCAACCTCAGACAGGAGAGGTGAGGGAAGGGAAGAAAAGGTAAGCCAAATACATTATTGTATTTAACGAGGAGGGAAAGGAATGCCACAGGTCTGGTCAAGGGGAACATAAGTTTAAAAGGAAGCAATGTGCGGTGCCAGGGAATAAAAAGCATCTGCAGGGAACAGAGGAGAAAGGGAAGGGGAGGAGGAAAAAAGAGGGAAAATATAAAATATGAGAGAGTCCATTTTGGCTAAGTATCTACACATTTAAGCACCTATCTGAATGGTATTTTCCAGCCTTGTTGAAGTTTTGCATATCACTCCCTTCTACAGCAGCTAGCTCTAATATTTCAAAGGGAAGAGGAACAGACTTTTTTTGAAAACAAATTGCAATCCTACTCCTCTGGAACTACATGACAGTTTTAAAAATTATTATATTTTTACTTAACTAACACATGTCATTTGCCAGTCAGGATTCTTCAAGCTCTCACAACACAAGAGTTCACAGACCATCCAAGAGTTTTGTTTTAGATAGGTGTTTTTGTTTTTTTTTCTTTTTTTTTTTTTTTTCCAAAGTGACACCAAATACAACGTTTATAGAAAAAATGTCTCTTCTTATGCAAAATCATGTATATATGGTTTAGTACTTTGGTAAGAGCAACTCACTCATTCCAGGCTCAGTCAGATAGCTGTAGCGCTTACGTAAAGCAAGGGAGACAAAGTTCTGGCGCCGGTCAGCTTTCTCCGTCTGCAACAAAACGTAATACTGTTTAGTGCCTTTAGTACTGCTATCCCCTACAACTGAGCAGAGCAATCATCAAACCTCAGCATGATGGGCCGCATTTTGAGGTACAAAACCCCACAAAGGAGAATGGATGTTTCCATTTAGCTTCAGGAAGGCATGCTGAAGCCAAATTTGGGCAAGCAGGCAGGGAATGGACAGAGCCAGTCTCCATTCCTGTCTGCCATTTAATGAATGTCAGGCACTGTGGAACGGGAGCACGGCTATCAGAGGTGGCAGAAATCTGCTGCGGATGACTACCCTTCTGCAGCAAGCAAGAGACTGCAACCCTAAGAGATGACCCTATGGGCTCATTCCTGCTCACAACGTCTCTGCTTATGAAGTGGAAGAGCTTAGATAGCAGATGTAGCTCATGATCCTGCCTTAAAGTTTCTCAATACTGTATTACCCCATCATCACTTAAGAAACTGCTTCACACTACTAGAAACGGTATGCTATTAGTCATTCTCTGTAAAATAAACCACCTTTGGCTAGAAACAGATCAACACAAAAGACTACAGATACAGACATAAAACATTCGTAAGAGTACAACTTAGACCGATCAAATATTTCTCCCCAAATCAATTTGTCCTGAAAGCACATACACCACAATGTACACTGGCTTTAAAGTGAATACATTAAGGACAAAAAAAGGCATGGGAGGGGATTTTTTTAATAGGCACAAAATGCAAAGATGCAGATTAGAAAGCAGACTACCATTGTTAACTAATAAATTGCATCGTAAGTCACTACATTCAGTGGCACAGATCTTAGAATGATGTCTTAAATATTAAAAATCCTTCAGAGATCAGCTCACTTGATCATGTGGCTAAAAATATGGTTTGTTTAGAAAGAAAACTATTGTTATAGCTATATAATAGCTCACTGGGAACAAATCCTGTGGAGACCAAGTGATGTAGTTGCTATTATTATTTTTAAAGATGTAAGGAATGTTTTGGGTTTTTTTAAATTATTATTTTAATCAGCAGGGGGCTACTGCTATTTATTTGCCACCAGGAAGAGAGGGAAACTTTGCTGTTACTTAAAAGGGATGCATCTATGTAGTTTCTTTTATAAAGTGATCTTATTTATTACTACCTCTAATGAGTAAAACCCGCTCATTTTCCTGACAACCTGATGTTGCAGTTTACAGCAAAGAGTGGATTTTTAAGATGCAAATATCTGAGGTTTATTTTTAAATAGGTTTGCATACAATATTTAGAAATTGCTTTTGACCATTTTGCTTTTTCAAAAGAATCCAGATTATTTTCAGGAGTAAAATATTACAAGTCACTACCAGTGGCCTCAGCAATACTTCCTTCTTCTCAGAAATACAAATTACTAAAGCAGTGGCAGTATTACTCCAAGAGGTAAAATCATATCCACTAAACTTCTTGATTTTGCCAAAAATGGACTTGTCTGAATTTTATAATTATATGCTTTTTCAGAAGAAAATGAGTTAAATTTTAGACTGCTATTATTCAATGCTTGGTTTAATTTCATAATATATAATCATGTTTTTTCCACATTTGTGCACTTCTGCTGTTTTGCAACAGACTATCAGATGTTGAAGGTATGGCTATTCTGTAGGTATCATTTTCAGTGCCATATTTAAAAATAGTTGTTTGTTTTTTCTATAACATTACTTTTCTTCACTAAATCTGAAGGAAATAAAAACAGAAGACAGTGTTTGTATTACCTCATCATCTTGATCTGACTCTGTTTCCTTTTGGTCCCAAGATGCATTGCAGAGACAAGGAATATTATAATGGACAGCAGGGAAAAGAATATCAGGATATGAAAAGGACCAAATTGGGAGCACAAAATGCAAGCTGATTTATAAGGCAAAGCAAACCCAAAATGTCAACACAAAAGAAAAAAAAAAATCTTACATCCAATGCAAATCAACACGTGACATTACTGAAAGCATAAACCTATGACTTGCAGGCTGAAGCATGAGCTGTAAACAGAATCAAAAATTATAGGAACTTGACACCACAGTAACAAGAGACTTCAAAAGCGATTTACATACAGGAAACTAATAAAACAAATTTAAAAAGCCTTTATTATATACAAAAGCATTCTCATGTCTGGCATTTCACAAGGTTTCTTTATCACTAGCAGGAAAAAAAAAGACAAAAACTAAAGGAGCAAAATTAAAACCAAACCAACCCTAAGGAAAATGTTTCCTTTTTTTTTTGACAAATACCTTTTTGTGTGCTGGCAGAGTGATATTCAAGTTGCAAACAGCTGTTTGTGGCAGTCCTTTTGTAGTCTTTGGTTCTTTCAAAAATGAGAGTCGACCACAAGGTTCCTGGCTGGTGTCTCTTACCTAGAAAAGAAATTTTAGTACAGTGTAGTAATATGTAGTAATTCATAAACTTAGAGGAGGTTTCTGAAGAGTGTGACAAGCTTAAAAACTAATGTTACTGAGCTGGAGCTCAGCCTGAGGTGCTGAAGAAGAAAAGGTGTTACCCTGAGAGAGTAAGTCAGCCTGAAGCACTCTGATGGCAAATCCATGCAAGACATGTTAAGTGTGTCCGGTAAGAGAGTTTTATACTGAGATATTACTGTTCACCTTCATTTTTTTCTGCCCTGTTTTGCACTTGTGCTCACCAAAATACTTAAAAACTTCTTTTGCATGGCAGCTATAATAAGGCTAAGGAAAGTGAGCGTCCATTCATGGTAATTTAAAGATAAACAGTCTGTGCACATTTTTTGGAGGCTGTTCTGCACTACAGTCTGTTTTTGAATGCATCTCCTTTGCTTAGTCCCTGGGAAATAGCAATCTACTGGTAGTATTCTGGAGGTCTAACCTGAGATATGGTTTTAATAAAAGGCTGTGAATCCATATTACAGTTGTTCTAGTCCCAGCTCTTGCCAGCAGCTCTTTTGCGACTTCATGCAAAGCACTCTCTCTATGTTATTCACACATTAAACAATGACACTTGGAGTAAGTTACTCCTATCAGGCTGAAAAAGTGTTATCATGGGGTGGGGGAAATATCAGCAGAATTATTTGTCTTGTTTTGCGTTTACCTTGATAGAGAATGGCAGTCTATTTTCTTTGAAAGCATAAAAATTAAAAACAAGCTGCTGTCCTCCTTTAGTCAAAGGGGCCAGATTTCCATAGCAATCAACGTAAATAGGTTTTCCTTCCAGAACCTATCAAAGCAGTAAATAAAAGTCAGTAAAACCTCTTTTTACAGTAGATCCATGCACATAAGAATATAATGATTTCCCCCATCATAGTTTCTGAGTTTAGCATAAGTCCCTGCTCAGATTAAATTCAACAACAAATTAGAAAATCACAGTGCATTATACCAAGATATTATGAGGACAGGCAGCCTGGGAGTCCGTGAGCTACATGAGTGGCTTTTCTGGAGTAAGAAGGCACAGGTTTCCTTCATGAAATTATATGTTTGTGGCTATGTATTCACCACAGATCAGCCCTACTCACGACTTTGTGTGCGGTCAATGAGAAGGAATTCCAGGTTACCAATCTGCAAAGCCCAACCAGGGCTACTCAACAGCAGGGCATGCAAAACCCACTGCACTGGCCTGGGGCATCCATTTGGAGACAGGTCCCCAGGCTGTCCTCGTCTTGTCCTTTTCTGGCAAGAAATTTTTTTGACACAGCCTTGCTGTGAACCTTTATTTAACTGGGCTTATCAGAGCCTGTTGTCACTTGGAAAACACATTCTCCATTTACAAGGAGGAATTCATCTGTGGGTAAGAAATATACCTCAATGTCTTTGCTTCTTGCAACTTCTTCAAAGTTCTCTTGTTGCTCCAAAGTTTTGTCCACTTTGTCATCAGTCATGCAGAAGCAACGCAAATTGGATTCCACAGGTTCATTCATTTTGGCAAATATCACAAACTTTGCCATATAAGGAACACATATTAATTCTCTATAAAGCTGTGTTGCCAGCCCCACAGTCTCTAGTACTTGATGGCAGTCTGCGAGCCAAAATCTGAGTTGGAAAAAGCAAGCAATTAAATCAACTTTTCATTATGCTCAAACATTGTTTAAGCCTTTAAAAAGAAACCATGTCCTGTGATCCTAGGCCATTTTGTATGCATGCTGTCCTTGCAGACCTTTCAAAGCTGTGATTTTCCTTCTACTTTCAGTGGATCTTTAGCCACCCAAAAATGGGAATAACTGGCAGAAAAATGTTGATATATTTATCTGACCCTTCTCACACTGGTATCACATAAAACTGGCTATTTTCAGCCTCATTTGAAGCCAAAGTGGGGAAACTCTATTTATTGTGATCACAGACCATGTATATTGTAATGTGCTGATGCTTCATTGTCCATTTGATTTGCTAAAACTACCTCCTTGATAACACATACATACAGCAAAATCAATCTGCCATATAGGTTGAAACTGAATATGCCCACAGTGAAGTTTCCCAAAGAGATCGATGTTATACTATTATTTTCTCATCTTATGAATAAGAGTTCAATGACAGTTTTGATATAAGTTATAAATACTGTAATTTTTAGTTGTACGAGTCTCTTTGACAGTATTTCAGCCCAGATCTATCTGGTTCTTTCAGCAATTCCCTCTCTTTATAAAGCTTTTTACAGGTGCAAATGTTTTGTAGCAAATGATACTCTTTACGTGGTATACCATGAATTTTCTCCACTAGGATGCGTGATTTGCACAGATCCTGTTGAATGTCTCCAGTTAGCATGCAAGTCCACTAAGTCCATCAAAACTCATTTCAAACCATGATTTTTAGTAAATGATATTTTTGTGAACGCAGTTTTATGTAATTTTCAACTAAAAAACCCACAGCCAGAAACTGAATGTCTTCAATTTTTTAAACAAGTATGTTTTTAACAATCTCTTGGCATTTTTTATTGAATTAGCATTTTACATTTTCCCTTTCTGTTGCTGTTTGCAGAAAAACAAACCCCTGTATGGTACTGCAGCCTTTGAAGAAACAGCATGTGTGATTGCCAGGAGACATCACCACAGCAGAAAAGGCCAGGACAAAGCTTCATGCACAACCCTGGATGTGTGGGATGCTGATACATAGTGACAAAGAAGCATCTGGCCCATTACTGCTTCATCAGTGTTGCAAAAGACTTAGATAGACAAAAAACACCCCATACCCATTCACTTTGTTAATCAAGGGAAACGACTCTGTAGGTGTGTTTGGCAAGCTCTGTTACCATACCTGGCTGAAACATTGGTTGTGAATGAGACACAGTCGTTTGAGAAGGTCAGTGGAGTGGTGCCTGTGATATCCTCCCACTGCGCAGGTGAAGTACCTCCTACATAAACACAAACCATGGAGATTTTCTTTCAAACATCCAGCATATATAGACCATAGAAGAATATCTCTAACAAGTTATTTTGCTCCATACGCAGAAAGAAAATCTAAATAATAATGTTCTCCAACAGCTGAGCTACATGTTATATATTACATCATATGTTACACATCAGAAAACCATGCTGAGGTGAGTACGTGCCTACAAGTCAATAGCAAACCCCACCTTGATATCAGCTAGGAGAGAATCATTTTTGCAAGCTACTTTTACTGACAACCATGTTTAACAGTCCAGGCTGAAATTCTTTGTACTGGCTAAATATAAAATAACATTTAATATCCATTGGCATAGTTCTTTTACCACGGCATGAGACCAGATTCAAAGTCCAGGGAATCACTGGGAGCCTTTCAAATGACCTCAGCTGGCTTTGCTCAGGAGAACTGATCTGAATTCTACTGGACCGAGAACACAAATGTTCCCTCACTGGAACGCATGAGTTGTACAGATATGAGAGTGAGCACAAAGGCACTACTGTCACAGAAACCTTGCAAAGAGCATGATTTTCTCTAACCTGTAATGCTACATAAAAGTCGAAGGCTGGGTGTCGTGTCTCCTTTGTACCCATTGGTTACACCTTCTCCTGACGGAGGTGGCACAGGAATAGTCATTGTTATTGGCTTATGAAATTTTCTTCTTCTTGGCTCCACGGTGACAATGGGACTGAAAGTTGCTTTGTTTCCAAGGATCTTTTTGACAATCTCCTCTGGAACTGGTTGAGCCTGTCAACACAAGGAAAATATTTAAACTAGAGCAACAAATTGGTTGTAGACATGCAGAACTGCTTCCCAAAAGATCACTCAATTTTCCTTGTATTTTCTGTAAAATTTTGTTTCTTTTCTTTGTTTGTTTCCCCCCTCCCCCAGCAGCCTTCTCCTATAGCTCTTGGGGGTGATTATTACCAAAATTCATGCTTAGTATTTTTCTCAACAACTCACTTATGATTTCCTAATAGCTAACTTGTAGAGTAAAACTATAAATCTCAGAAGGTTGCCTGCAGTATTTGCCAAGAGGTTTTCAGAGCATGTTTGGTTTTGTTTTTAATTGACAGTGACGGGTGATATTAAATACAATTTCAAAATGCAAAAAGAGGCCTATTTTCTTAGTAGAGTCTTGAGAAGTGAGGACTAGACACTCTGTCTTGGAGATGCTGAATAATTCTCACACCTCTGCCAAACACAAATCTGTGCTTCTGAGGAACACTGCATACTCCAACTTACCTCTGTCCTCAGTGTTTCCTATGCTATTCCACTGTTGATTATTAGGAAAGAAATACTTGTGTCAAATTCATACAGAATGCATTAACCTATATCAGAACCAGAAGCAAGTGTCAGACTATCTACCTCCATTTTGTGCCTTGAAAGGTTTCCTAAATTTATATGGGGAGAAAGGAAAAATAGCCAGTATGGGGAAGAGATGCTACAGATTTTTTGGTAGTTTTTACCAGGTAAAACCTGAACTCAAGTGTGACAGACATCTTATGTGAAACTTGGTTTGCATGCATTTTCCTTTTTTTTTTAAAAAAAAAAATGCTTTTCAAGTCTGCTTTTGTCAGGCTGACCCGTAGCTTTGTGACTTGTCACATTATTTGAACTGCAGAAAGTATTGATATGCAGAGAATATGTAGCTACATTGCAATCTCAGCTGTGACAACACTGCATGAGGAGACGTTGTGCTTCCTCACACTAGATAGCTCTGGAAAGGCAGCTGTATAACCGTAATAGCAGAGCTTCCATTTTCTCAAGATTAATCATCTTTAGATGTGAAATATCATTAGCAGGTGAGAAACGTTCCAGTGTGAATTACAAGTACTGGAATCCAAACCAGCATCCCTATTTCACGAACCCATCAGACTTGTCATGTTCTTAAGTAATTTTAAGTGACAATTAACAGAAATCAAAGAAAAAGATACCTCCTACGGGATATTTCTTCACTTACACTGCAGTTTGTTTAAGGAGGGTTTAAGATATTTGCTCTTCCCAAATTCTATCCATCACTAGAAACACCAATAGTGAATGTCTTAAGCTGCATCAGATGCATACAGGAGGTCTTGCACCCACAAACAGCTGGCAAGCAGCTGCATAAACTCCTTACCAAGGACATTCCTATGGCAAAGGGCAGTCCAGAGATACCAATCACAAGCTGTCACTTGGCCTCAGGAGGCTGGGACAGCACAGAGGCTGCAGTTCACAGCTGCTGGCGATTGCAGCCATCAAGAAGATGGTAGACAATACCACTGAGGCTGTGTGGCTCCAGGCCTTTGCATTTCTCTCCATTCTTCAGATGCTAATCAATATTTGAGGTGATGATAAAAGGAGAGCTATGCTTTTGTCACAGGGAGGAGATCCGTGCATCACCCACAGCAGAGAGGCACCGAAAGGCAGAGCATGTGCCTGGGCAGATACACGCCAATTCAGATCTCAGGTGTGAATACTACCCACCTTGCAACCCACTACTAAGGAGCAGCAGGCTCCTTAGCTGCAAGCCTCATGCATTAAGACCAACAGTGTGCCTGCAGATGCTGCAGATATGAAGAGGAGTGCACCTTTACCTGGAGCCCAACACGGATTCTTTTGGTTAGAGCACCCTCGGGGAAGGACGCCTGGACGCGTGGCACTGTCGTGCTGCTCAGCACCCCGCCCTCTGGCCCGATCTGGTTACTCTCCTGCTTGATTCGTGAAACCACTGCAAAGTACTGAGGGAAATCTTTTGTGACGATCCTGCAGATACGCTTCTTCTCTAGCTCCTCAACGCTGTCCAGCTCTGTTGGGAGAAGAGAGTTAAAACATTCAGGCACTACCTGCCCAGGTTCATACCAGACATCTCTGAGTGAGCGTGAGGTTTTGAATATGCCTTAAAATGCTTGAGAAGATCTTTTTTATTTACTACAGGAGAAAAAAAAGTACTCAGTGCTATTAATTATCAAGCTCTGGTTTGCTCTGTGAGCTTTTGCACAAATCTTGCCAGTGAGGGCCAACAGCACTGCACACACAGATCTGCCAGGACATCCTAAGCACTAGGGTGTGACAGTCTCTGCAGCAGCAGCTGCCATAGGATGGCAGGTTTGTCATGCAGCATGGGAGCCTACAGAGGTCTGGAGGAGATGCTCAGGCTTCTTTTCTCTCTCATCTGGAAGAGCACAAGTGCACTGACCTTTTGGTGCACACCTTCAAGAGATATTTATTTCCAGCATCATCCCTCACATTGCTCCAATGAGCAGAAAACCATAGGAAATCACAGTCAGTTCATGATCTGACTTCATGTCAAGTTTGTCAGTCTAAAGCACTTGAAAAAGTTATCTCCCAGACCAGCATCCATATAAATTCTGACCAGACACTGAGCATTCTGGCAAACTGTTAATGTGGCAGAGCTCTCTGCCAGCACTACCAATGAAATTACAGCAAGGATCTTTTCCCACATGAGGCTTTCAGTCATTCAGGCACCTGCCCCAAAATAACTGCATTGTGCTCCTCAGTTCCTAGAGAAACTTAATGCAGCAACTGGAACAGAAACAGGTCATCAACAATTATTGCCCTCAGTCACATTCCCAGCTCTCAGGGTCACCAGGGCTCTGAAGAGTGTATGGAGTATCTACACACATTCACTGTTAATTAAGTTGATGACATAGACATATGTGCACTGAGGAATACACTGTGATATGTCACAAATATAACTAATTATTCAACTTTCTGTGTGCATGTGGATATATATACACACACACAAGTGAAATCCCTGTGATATAAACACTGTTCATAAATGGAGACAATTACACGACTGTCATGCATTTCTCCTATAATTTCTTGCTCTTGGCCTTTTTAGCTATTGTAACTGGGTTTCATTCCAGCACTCTACAAGTTTCCACTCTTATTTTCCTCCTTAAAAAGGGCACCACATTCCTAAAGAAAAAAGTTTGTTCCTCAAAAGAGGACAGATGCAGCAAAAGAAAGCAAGAGGACCAGAAATGGTACCAAGACAAAAAGCACTTGTAAAATTCTTCACTTTATCTGACAGACATTTTCCTCCTCTCAAGATGTAAGCTCAATTACAGCTCCAAAAGAATTGGAATATAAATTCGGTAAAATGTCAGTTTTCAGTTTTAAAAGTTTCAGCAGGTAATTTGGGTTAATTGCACGGTGTTGCTGTGGTTCATATGTAGCTGCCAGAAGAGGATAATTTCTCATCATAATATCAGCTTCCATTTACTTTGACTCAGAGATTGATATCTGAAGACCTCTGATGAATTAGGGATTCTACCTGCAGCCTCTGGAAGCAATGGCTTGTGCAGGAGACAAACTAGATTATTAAACTCCCAGGAAGATATAATCTTGGTAAACCCTATGCATTCTCCTGTTTGTTGCTAGAGACTAAACCCACTGTAAAATGTTCACAGAGACAAAGGATAATTAAAATTTTCCTGAAGCAGAAAATCAGTGTTTTATATAAGAACATTTCAAAATCCTTTGAGCATGGCAGGTGCTCTCCTTTAGAGGAGGAGGAAGATGTGAAGATTAGGGTGGCAGCACAACAGTCAGGCATGGAAAAGAGTTGGACTACATACATTACATTTGGATAATACATGTGTAATCTTCCATACGAGGTTGCCCTCTAGCAGAAAAAAAAAGATGATGAGCAATCAAACCACCTCTCTGACTGCCCTGAGAAATGCAGCGTTAGCATGACAGAATTAATGAAACGGGGAAAACGAGTCCTGGGAGAGGTCACGTTTCCTGAACACACCTCATGCATTTTACAGAAAGAGCTATCATCATTACTATTTTCCTCAGTTGCTGACACTTCATTCCTATGTAATGTGTTTCAATTAAAAATCTCAAAGGATTTTTTTGTTTAGTTGGTTGGGTTTTGTGAATTGGGATTTTTTTAACCACGGAGAAGTATGCTACACACTTCATCTTACAGACAGGGATGGCAAAGCAGAGTGAGGTAAAGCAGAAAGGTCAGTGGCAGAACTGGGAACAGTCTCCCAATGTCACTGTCTCCCAATCAGCACAAAGCACACCTATGGCCATTAAGTTTTAGCAAGTCAAGAGGAGGGGATTGTGAATACTTTGTGCATATATGTCTTCCCCTGCCAACCAAGTGTATGGTACGCTTGTCCTAAGGTGACTGGTGGGAGTGATGGAGAGAGACGAGATGAAGAGAAGGAAAGGATGGAGGGAAGAAAGATCACTCCTTCCCACCTTCGAGTCCATGCCACCACATGAGCATTATGTTAAGGTTCCTGGACAAGAGAAAAGAAATCCAGGCATGTTCCGCGAGGGTCAGAGGGGAACATCACAGAGGGTGGCTCAGGTCAAGGAAAGCAATCATACCATTTTGACAGGTGAGAGGCAGTTGTGGATCAAATTCATCCAATGTCTAATGCTTTTCTTTTTTACTTTCAGATACAGTAATGCAGAGCCAGTGTTCTGACTGGAAACAGAGTAAGAGTCAGAGAACACCTGGTTGTTTCTTGAGCTTCAAGGTGTCTTTGTGCAGTCTGGTATCTGATTGCCCTTACCAGGGCCTTAAAAGGAGTTTTGCTAGCACTGAAAAAGCAAATCTCACCTGTACTTAGCAGACTGAAGAGCTCTCTGGGTTTTGCAACCCTCCTGCAGTACTGGCTGGAGCAGAGCTGGCCTTGTCACTGTGCCGAGACTCAAAGGTGGGATAAGCACAGGATACCAGTTTCCCCATGCAGAGATGTGCCCATTAAGAAATTGTTGCACTAAAAGTGGGGCAGCCAGGAGGCAGGACTCACATGGAGAAGGGAACAGGAGATGGATGGAGGCAGAAAGAGCACACGGGAAGGGGCAAGGAGAAGCTGAAGGCTATGAGACTTGTCTTAAAAATGCTGGTAGCTAGACCCACCCTCCAAGTTTCATTATTTCACATACGTAACTAGATGCCACCAATGCCACAAGGAGGTCTCCTCCTCAAAAAAGGCAATGTCTTTTATGTACTCTTTTGTCTATTTTTACACAGTCTCTTATCTGGCCATTTACAACATGAAGTTTAACAGCAATATGTTTAAAAACTTGAAAGTGTGGCAAAATCACTGCAGAGTCATTTACGGTGGTATTTTAAACTTCAAGCATAAACAAGGTCACACTTTGGTTTGATCTGTAGATTCAAAGTAGTAGTTATGTAAAAACTCCTGTTTCCCATCTGAAACCACACTGTGCAGCTGCAAGCATATTGTAGCCATAAATATTTGCATTTCTTGGCTCACTCACTAATTTGCAAATTCCTGTCAAAAGATTAGTTACCCCAGTGTGCACACTTATGCCCACAATTTATCTACAGGTACCTGTAAAGTGTGCAGGAATGTGAAAAAGCAAACACAATTTATATCTAAAAGGAGCCTGGCTGAAAAAGTAACCTAACAGAGAGCTTCTTCCTAAAAAAATAAACCAAAAAAACAACAAACAAAAAACCAACAAAACACATTTTACTTGATCCAAATTTAAATAAATGAAATATGGCCAAGAGCTGTGAATTGCTACACTTGTGCTTGGAACCAAATTCCTCCTCTTCCTAAAAATGCTAAGTTCCCTGCATTCCCTCAGCCCTATATTTGCCTAACTGCGGCACCATCTTTAGAATAAAAACTACTTAAGCAGAAACCTGATGGCACCAGAGAAAAACTGACTCTTTACATCACAGTTCATTGTTCTTTCATGATAATAAAAGTAAAATTCTGCTGTTATTTAACCCCGCATTTAGTGCCCTGAAGTGTCGCCTCCTGCTCTTGATTATTTTGAGTCTGAGATGAGGTTTTCCAGCAGATGGTGCTGCTTCCAGTAAAGAACAAGCAGTTTTTCAGCAGACCCCACCAAAGGCGAGAAGCGAAGATGTCCTCGCTCTCATCCCTGATAGCTAAATGGAATAGCAAAACAGGAAAAACAAAACGGAGAAGCAAACCGTATCTTTAAAAATTCTGCATATTAAGGAGCTGAGAATAAAAGTCGGATAGCCCTCCTTCACTACACAGATAAAAAAGAACTAGTGAATCACAGCAGATCTAACATGAAATGGATCAGCTGCTTTTAATAGAGAAACAGGCTCTCCTGCAGCATGTTACAGCATTTTGAGAGGACTGTGCAGATGAATTTTCTTGCAAAGACACACTATACTTCTGGAAGTGACTGACTATGTGGCTGCTTTTTATTTCAAGGTTCATACCTGGAATAGAACTTCTTCCAAATTTATGGCTTCTGAGATGCAAGATATTGCTTCGGAGCCAAGTCTCACCGAGGTATTTTGTAACAAACCAGTAGAAGTTCAGATAAAAATCCAATCCACTCTTAATTCTACAAATTTTCAATTTTATATCATTGCTCAGACGACCTTTTACACAGAAGAGGTGTCATTTAACTGGAGCAAAATTTTGTCAAGACCCTTGTATTACTTTAATGCAGGGTTCTTTTGGTTGTTTTTTGCTTTGTTTTCCTAGTTAGAAAAGGATTAAAAGTTAAAAAGAACTGAACAAATAATTAACACAATGCTCTGGGTCTGTCTGCAATATTTTTTCTTCTTTCCGTCTCATAAATGATTGCCTGTATTGGTAAAAAGCATTTCTGCAGCTTGGCTCTTAAGGTGCCAAATATTTTCACTCTAAGGGAATAGTGCAGTGTCCATCATAGTTTCTGTGATTCATTGGCTATACATATACCCACTAACCTCAAACAGCGGTTCCCCAGAAGCGGAGAGCCACCTGAAACCCTCAAGAGATCAGACAGCTGTACTCTGGCTCCAAGCTGTGAAGCTCATTATTCTAGGCTCTAAGTACTGAGGGCTTCATGCCCACCTCTTTCAAAGCAGTTTTATTTATTGAACTCCCTTCTCCGTAAAATGCGAATTTATCCACATGGCACCTCTGGAGAGCTCTTTCATAAGTGATGCAAGTTGGAGCACTTCAGGACAGTGTTTTTGTGCCCAGGTTTCCTATCCCAAAACCCAACTGAGCTCAGTTTGGAAAGCACATGAAGCAACTAAGCAAGCTGCTGATCAGTTCTGACTACCTCACCACTGACAAAGCACCGATACTTCACCCAAACACCAAATCACTACTTCTATCTCATGCTAATGCACAGAGAAGGAGGGGGTGGTGGTGAGATTTTTCTTCAGAAAGGCTGCAACTTCGATCCTGAAGCAATTCTTCCCCAAGAAATACTACCCTGGGCCATGCTCACTCATTTGCTTGTTCCACTGCTTTTAGGTACCCTTCTTTAATGAGGTTTATTGTATTCTTCCAAACCCTCTGACCCAACATTTGCAGTGTTTCTGCCCTACTGCTTGATTGGTTCCCTTATATTTATTTTGAAAGAAATAGCTACAATAGTTCATCATATAACAAGCAGATCTTTGTTGTTCCTCTGTATTTTTATAACGTCACGTGCAGTTCAAGGGTTCCAAAGTGAAAATACTACACAAGCTCATTCTGCTGTTCCCATTCCCAGCTGACCAGGAAATCAGTAAAACCACTAAATCTCAGACACCCAGGAAGCCCCTCAGAACAGTACTACTCTCCATGTTCTCAAACATGGCTTCTGCCAAGGCTGCCCTCTTCGAACAAGGAGGGGCCAAGATCAAAGGCAGAGCCTGCTCACAGATACCTCTCATAGCTGCCATCCACAGCCTGATCGTTTGCTTCAAATACTTTTGCTGATACTGAAGGAACTTTCCTGCAGCTTGTACCCCACCACCCTGTGACTTTCTGTAGGAGGTTATCCAGAGAAAATCCTGTGGATAAACCCTTCGAGAAAATCCAAGTCCAAACCACAAGCTATTTCATTCACACTCAGATACAAAGAGCTCAAGTACTGGTTTATCAGCACAAGTACTGAAAAATACTTGCTAGGAAAAGAAAGTGGTGCCAAGGGATCACTGCAGCCCCAGCCTGGCTTTGCCCACAATGTGTCCACAGGAACTATCTGTCACAGCATCTTCTGATGAATTGTGTACAGCTGAGCCCACACATCATAAGGGTCGTTCACATGAACGGCAACATCCAAGCAAAACAAGGGAGCCAGACTTCCCACATGGGCATCAGGAAGGGGGCTTGTGTATTCGTGGGGGCAATCTCTAACAATACTGTTACAAAGAATGTTCTTCTATGGGCTGAGGTCCGCATCTGTGGGAAAGTCTAATATAACTGATACTTACACTTCATCATTGGTTTGGAATGACCTTCACGTGGCCTTGCCTGAGCAGCAGAGACATGCTTACCTCTAGCTGGGATGTTCTTCTCAACTTTATTCTGTAAAGCAACTGTGCAACTTTGCTTAAACTTGGCAAGACTTTAGACCAAAACTTACCACTCATTTTGAGGGTGTCTCCAAGCCACTGCTGAAAAATTTCTCTTTACACTCTTTCCATTAGTTTCATGTGCAACACACAGTGTATTCCCCAAAGTCAGATATCCCCTACACTGTTACTTTAGGTTGCTTTAGTCTGCTCATGCTAGCAAGCCTGCACAAAGGTAAGGCTTGCTAAAGCTTTGAGAAAATGTTTACCTTCATCCATGCCATTGAGTATTTCAGTTAAGTCTTCATGTTTGCTGTCATACTGGTGCTCCTTCCACGTTTCACCATTTTCACTTCGAAGTACGATTAGTTCTCTTTCCTTTCCTCGCATTGATCCAAAATGTGGGATTTCCACTATAACAGGGCTAGAGAAAAAGGAATTGTATTCATTTTAATCCTGTATCTCCTCACTGCCCTTAATTTCCTATGGGCGTTACGTCCTTAAGAAAACTACAGTCACTTTAAATTGTTATCACTGTTACGGTAAAAATGCTTTTAAAATTGCCAAAGCTGCACAATCCTTTATCATTTAAACTATAATTACTAGGTAACTTGAAAATAGTAATTTATAGTTCATTTTTAATGTAAATCTTCAGAAACAGCTGCCTACATGAAAAAA
Organism: Aegotheles bennettii; assembly: GCA_013398125.1. Classification (NCBI taxonomy): domain Eukaryota; kingdom Metazoa; phylum Chordata; class Aves; order Caprimulgiformes; family Aegothelidae; genus Aegotheles; species Aegotheles bennettii. The sequence continues at coordinate 661,203 of VZRW01013689.1, read as the reverse complement.
TAGTGACAACATTTGTTAAGGAGAGTTCTCCCTGCTCATTTATCCCAGGATGTAGGTGATCCAACCTGCCTCCAGCACACACAGCACTGCCGACTTTTGATTGGCATTAGCATAGTCAAAATTCAGGTTTGGCTCAAGGGACTTAAAGGGGCAAAGTCAGTCCAGCTATCCAAATGCATGCAACAGCTACTGACTGCGGCAGGAACAGCACATGCATGTAGTTTTAAATTTCAAACTAAGTCCCAAATTTTCAAGGTTCTCTCTGGCTCTCTGTTGATCCAGCTCCTGTGAAACACAAGAGCTTGTTTCTCATTAGCTTCCCTTTCTGGTTCTCATGCCCAAAATCACAGCTGCAACATCTGCACTGTAAACATCACTGGGGAGTGTTTAGGTCCTTTCAGAATGGATTTCTTTGAGTTAAGCAACATCACAACCACATTTATATTAGTTACTGTCAAACATTTTGCGGGGAAGGAAAGGGAATGAGAAGGTGGTTAATAGTACACCTATGTCACCAGACAATGTACCTTCAACAGAGGACTGCAAGTGCACTACTGAACAGTTATTGTGAACAACCGACAGAAACCACCATTCACTTCATGTGCCATTCCTTAACAAAACAGACACTTTTGCCAAACACTTCACAGGCAGGATATGCATTTTAAAGTATGCTAAGACAAACCGACTGAAATCACACAATAAGTGAACAATTATGGATTATGCAGCTTTAAGACATTTAAATAGACAGTATCATTATTTTCCTACAGAGGTTGTAAAGGATTTCACTGCTCTGTAATAACTCAGTTAAAAGAAGTATCACATTATGGGAGAAGTATGCAGCACTTCTATGGTACTGTACACCTGTGCAAGGTATTGGGTGCATTAAGCAATCCATTACCTGAGGATGGAAAGCACAACAGCCATCATGAGAAAAAGCAAACTAGTTGGAAGTCCAGTTTTCACATTAAATACCAAGGGAGATGAGCTAGATAGTATATTTTCCCATGAAAATAGAAAAAGATAGTTTAATTAATATATATTTTAGGTGGTCTTTAGAACACTCAGGCTGTTACTCTAATCTCAAGTCCTTTAACAAGAAATAGGAACGTAGTGGCTGTCTCCCATTGTGCTCAGCAAGTAAGTGTCAAAAATTAAAATACATTGCTTAAGATATTTCCTCTCTAGTTCAAAAAGAATATAAACTGATAACTAACACTGCAGTACAATCTTTGCAGGCTAATATTTCAGATACTGTCTCTGTAAATACTCAGAAACCACACAATTTTGTGCATGACATTTAACAAGAATACTCAGTGAGAAGGTATTGAACAGGTTTGGAACACCAAACACTCACCGATATTTTGAAAACCCAATGCAATAAATTTCACAATATGGTTTGAAAACAACAGTCAAAAATATACAGAAACATTCTTACATTTTTAGACTATACACTGCAGTTCCTTTGGGTAGCATACTTGGCTTTATGAATTTATTTTAAGCAGATGCCTCTTGCAGGTTGAAAAGATTAGCATTTCTCCAACCTTGCTGAATGAAGTAATTCACTCAATGAAATTTTTTTCTAAATAATCTTTCATAAATAATAGACTTTACGCAATCACTTTTTACAAATGCTCTTCCCAAAACAGACTCACTTAAGGCCTGTAAATACCTTCTCTACAACAGGGTTGAACTTAAAGGACTGTCACTGTGTATTAAAATGTATCTGATGCAGTTGAAACACTTCAAATTTAAAAAATTACGAAAGCACAAAAGTTATGAAAGCAGAATGTTGGCAGTGAATTTTACATGCCTATAAGCACAAGGTAGTAGCAGAGCTATATTAAATCAAGCCACTATGATTTTCTTTCAGTGACATAAATCAACTGAAAGCTTTAGAAAACTTAAAAATAAATAAAATGGGAATAACAAAAAATTGGAAACAAAAGAAAAACTGTAGACATTCTGTATCTTTTCCGTACATATCCTACCCAATAAATTTTGTTCCTTGTGGACCAAGCTGCAGGATTCGGCTAACCATGCTCTCGCCCTCATTTAGAGGGGGAGGAGTGTTAGGAAGATGCAGTTTACTGAATATCATCCATGCAGCAGGAAGAGAAACGAGAAGGGGAAATTAGGAACAAGCTGTTATTCCCAACAGAACCGGTAGTTTACACCAGGGTGCCACTCATGGTAATGAACAAAATTTATAATTAGGAAAAAAAAAGCCACATCATAGTGGATTGTTTCCCCTATTTTAAGCTTAAAAAAAGTCAGTTCCTAGCATTTGTATTACTTAATGCTCTACAGTAAGTGCTCTGCCATTGCTCTGAGTGGCTTTGCTCCATGGGAGGAAGACAGACAGCTCCCAGCAGCTCTGGCAGGAGCTATGCACATGCTGCGGCAAAGGGAACAGAGCTCAGTATTTGGGTCCTTGTAGGTGACTTTAGGACACTTTTTTGTGACAGTGACTTTTCACTGATACTCGAAGAGCCAGAGGGTCAAAACCTGTTCTAGGTTACAGGCATGTGACTCCTCCTGACTTCAAAGGCAGGTTGCACGAGTAGATGGGAACAGGATCTGGCCTCTTCATGGTTTTCCTTACCTTTGGCTCCACCCTGCAGTCATCATAAAGTCAAAGCTTCCCTTAAAATATAAGGGTACTTTCTGCAAGGAATGGCAGGTTGGCATTTTTTAATATTTCCAGTTAAATAACCTATCTTACATGCTCAAGTGAGGTAGAGTCTATGTTTAACTAGTTAGATCCACAGGATAAAGGAAATGAAAAATGCAACATGACTGTAAACAATTAAATTCATAAAACAACTCACCCTAAAAATTGTGCCCCTGCTGGCCCCATTTCTACAAGTCTACTTGCTAATCCTTCTCCTTCAACCATTGGTGGTGGGCTGGCCAGTTTATGCCTCTTTACCAAGCGACAGGTGATGCGGGTTGGTGCTGTACACTTGCGTGGTGGGATAATTATTCTCATTCCATGATGGCGACTCCCCCTCATAGAACCCCCACGTGCATCAACCATAAAACTAACCAGGAAACTGTAGGAAAAAGGAAACATGTCAGTGAAAATGGTCACAAAACAAGCAGAGCAGCAAGAAGTCAACAGTGACAGCCATTAAAATGTTATTAGAAAAGTCCTCCCGATCCCAGCTAAACTAAAAAGAACATGAAAATTCTTTTAAAACTAATACTTACATGTTAACTATTGGTTATCAAAAGCAGGAATTGCTAATGGTCTAGCAAAACTATGGTGAAATGTACAGGTGCTACCAAGAAATTTGGATTAAAAAAGTATACAAGTAGTATATTAGTGGTGGTTTATAAGAATTTAAAAACATCCTTCTGTTATTGTTAGCTCTGCTGTTCATAAATAAGAGGAATTAGCCTCACATGCAGAAAGGAACCAGACAGTGTAGAAAAAGAAGGATCAAAAATGCATGTTATTTTTGGGATCTCAGTCTTCAAAACCTCTCAGTCTCACTTGCAAACACTTCTGATGACTGTCAGAGTGAGTGCTGGCATCTTGAGTGACAGTCAGACCAGGCTACTACGGGCTTCCACTGATGGGGAATGAGCGCAATTATCAAGTACATAACTTTCTTTAGGCTGCTGACCTGGCACTCTGGAGGAAATCATACTTCTTTGTGAAGGTGACACTTATTAGCAAAAAGTGACATTCAAAAAAATTGAATTTGCCAGTGTTATTCCAATGTATAATTTTCCATTTAATAGTAGAAAAGTAAGCATTTAGACTTGTAAGTGGTAATAGATTTTAAAGTGAAATTATTTTTATTAGTAAGGGAATAATGAATACTAACAAGAAGAATAAATAGCTGTGGTTTATTCCATCTGTGAAACACCAAGAAGCTGCATATGTGAAATGTTACCGTCTTTAACAGAACAGTGATAGGAAAGTGGAGTTTCCTCCCGGGACCAAAATCAGACTTCAGCTGTTTCAAAACTCTGAAGCAAAAATCCTTCCAATTTACAGGGATCAAAATACACAGATTCCTGCAGGGCTAAACAGTCTTGGGGAAGTGTCTCCTCTGGTGCTCCAAAATGCCTTCCCTTTTCTCCGTACCATAATCTGCTGAGAGAATAGCTTCAGGTAGAAGAAGCTGTCGTAACAAGCCAGTATCGAGAGAGACATGAGTCACCAACTCAGTCTTGATGCCAATACATTTTTTGTTTGTTCCTTCTGTATGATATGCAGACGCTGACACAGCCAGCACAGCTGATGCATGGTTTCACTATTTTCAAGGCTGCCAAAACTTCCAGATCTTAAGAACTAAACCTTCACATGATTAACAGGTGAATCCATTCAATATCCTGATTCCCTACCATAAACTGAACCCAGAGTAAGAGCCAATAATCCAGGGGGGTCATGAAGATTCCTTAAAAAAAAACCCAAGTGCTCTGAAGCATGAATGGGAATTTGTGTAAGATGATTACATTTGCTTTTGAGACCAGTGGGATATAAAAAGTAACAGCTGACGTGCGTTGGCCAGGCACGCAAATAAGCTGCATTCGGAAGTCCAGTCAACATGGGTGGGAAAAATCTGCACAAAAGCAGGAGCCTAATCAAAACTTGGTATTTAATGGTCTGCAGGAGACAGGCAGATAAGGACATGAGCTGTAAATATATGAAGCAGGACAAAAAGATTGGCCAGCTGAATTCCAGATAAAGAAATTGCTACATTGCCTTTCTTCAAACCAAATTAAAATCCATCAGTAAAGATGGGGAGGTGAAACAGCCCTCTGAGATGACCCTAACCAAAATTTATCATTTTAGACACTTTACAATACTGAAGAATGGAATAAAATCCACATTATTTCATGGTAGTTTTCATACAAAAAAATTGTATCCACATTTCTCTCCTAGAAAAACAGACTGTACACTACTGAACAAATCCAAATGTTGCCACCAGGGTATCCCAATTCCTCATAAAAGGAATTATTTCAGTGGGACAGGATCTTTGCTGAGCAGCTAACCAAACGCTTCCTACACATATTAGATCTATGTCAAAACCAATATGCTCAATCTTTAAATTGCAGAGTATATGAGTTATGTTAATATTTTTCGATCGCAAGATTTTAGATGTCTGTAAATTATGACTGGAACACTTTTCTGTTTGCTAACAAAAGGCTGTAACAAGCAGAGACACCAGCTCTAGAGAGCCTGAACCTTTGGGGTTCCCTCTCCCCTCTGCTCACCGAGCACTATTAATCTATCAGCATGTTTATGTTGCTTTTTTCTCTCTGCAACTGCTCTATATGGTGGGTGGTAAAGGCTGGTGGTAAGAGGCAGACGCTACTTGGCATGTAGAAGGGTAGGCCAATGGTTGGTCTTCAGAGCTGGCAAGAAGCCAGCTTGTGACCAGCTGTGAAGAGAGTTCAAGACAATCTTGAAATTTACTATGAAACAAAGAAAAATATTAAACAAGGACCCACAGCCTTTGGTCACTGAATGGAGAATACTAAAAGGAATCTCTTACAATTAGTGCTTTGGTGGACTTTAAAAAGCGTGCATAGCTTTTGTCTGCAGAGAAGATGGGGCCACTTCAGACTGCATGGAAGGGCACAGGGCAGAGGGGTGGCTGGCTGGAGCATCCCTTCAGGTTGATGTGTCAGCAGCTCCAGGGAGGCACATCTGGCCAGTGCACCATGAAAAGTCTTCCCAGGGAGCCTGCTTAGGCAGGGCTTGGTCTGATGGCTCGTTACAGAGCAATGTTTTGGAGAGCTGCCTATCACATACGTGATTACTGAGTGCATGCTAAGCCAGCTCATAATTTATAAAAAAGGAGTTTTTAATCTGATACAAAAACACCAAAGCTTGCACTCAGATGTTTTCTCTGTATCTAAACTAAATGATGCAAGCATGTCAAAGTGGATTTTCAAAAATATGTAGGCACCTAAATCAACAGACTTAAAATAATACAAAAATCTATGGAAGTTAAAACTAAGTAGCTACAAAAATCAGGTGCCAAGTTCTCAGGCACATTTAGGCTGTAGATTTCAAGGTCATGCAAAGATAGCTGAGTTGGGTTTGATGACAGGCACCAATACCAGTCCAGCCTTGGCAACTGGGGTTTAGCACTGTTAATGCACACTGTTCTCAGCAAGCGTAGATTAACCCTTGTCATGAGTCTGTGCCCCACCACAGAAACTAGCCCATTACAGCCAGCTTTAGTGTCTACACCACATTACAGCCTTCAGCAAGCCAAAACTTCTAGCAGATCAGCCTTTATGCATATTGCTCCCATGTAAAGGTAATCATTGTTAACAGCATATTAATTTTTCCTTGTTTAGTTTTCAAATTAGTAACTTACCATTTAAAAAATGAATAATTCCAAACAGTATTTCATGCACTATCAAAAATATTAGTAGCTGATGCTTACCTAAATTAATGCTACACTAATAATGGAAACTACAATATGATCTCTAAAACACAATGCTAAATGCTAATGAGCATTTCTACTTGAATACATGGAAGAGATGAGGATGTGGGAGGATGCACTACAAACATCTACACACACTCTGTGGGAAAAGAGTTAAAGAAAAGAAAAAATGAGGTTCACAGAAAGCACAGAGTTATCACCTTGAATCATACTGGGGAAGTGGAGAGGAATAGCTGCAAAATAATTTAGAAAGCAAATGGGAAAAATTAATGTAAGATAATTAGAGGCAAGCAACAGAAAATATCAATAACAAGCGCAAAGGAAAAGTAACAATCAGAAAAATAACAAAAGCAACACATTCAAAGGCAAACTTATTTTGGCTTAATAAAAATCATTTAGCTTTTGCTTCACATATCGTGACCTATGTCATATAAAATCTGCTACACATGGAAAAAACAATCCAAAAGGAAGCATTCATTTAGTTAAAACAAGTCCATAATTTCTCTAAGAAATGCAGAAGTACATGGAGAAGAGAAAAGCATTTGCAGCAGGTCAACAGAGAATTTATTGTAACACAACTTCTTTATTTAATTCCCACAACATGCTCCACTGTGCCGTGGAAAACCAATTCTTGCACTTTTCTATAGCAGCTTATTTTCCAAAGTATAACAAATGAAAATATGTATGGCAAGGATACTTGAAAGGAGTATCAGCCCATGCCATTCATTGCACTGATTTAAAAAATGAGTTATTCTGTGTGTACAGGAGGCTGGAGTAAACTATAGTTAATCTGATATATTCCACCTTGCAAGACTGGATCCAGTATTTCTGAGTTTCTCAATATGGAAGGCAGTGCAACACATTGATTTCTTTCTTCCAGCTAAGAAAGCCAAGGAGTTAAAAAATACCACATGAAGCAAGCACACCCACATTTTAGTTCAGGAATGTTGCACAAGTAACCTCACATCTGAAAGTCAAAGGTCATTTCAGTGAAGGGTCTCTACTCTTTCAGAGGCCTGGATTCATGACACATTTCAATGTGCTGCTTACAATGGACCCTGTTCAAAATATATGCTGGCAAAACAACTTATCTGAACTCAAAAAGAAAAACATAAAGCATTATCTTGGCATAAAAAAAGGAAAAACCAGACAAGTCAAAATTACTGCCAACAATTCCTTCTTTCTTCCTCTTGCACTGATACATTGCTGGATCTTCAAATCCTGCTCCCAAAATTCCCCTCATGCCTCAGCTGAGAAATGGGAACAAACTTTGATGCTGTCTTCTGACAGTGGGTAAATGGGGAAAGAAGCAACCCGAGGGAGCAGATGGCAGGGAAGCTCCCCAGCACAGTACATTGCAGACTCCGGGGGAGGATGAGGAATGCAAAGAGCGGTGGGGTCAGGCCCTGGCCACAGGGCGACCGGGACCATGAGGGCTGCTGCCAGCAGGCAACCCCAGCCAGGGTCCCTCTGCCTTTGGCCACAGAAAGATCTGGGGACAATCCCAGGGGATGAAGCACTGCAAAGAAGCAGAAAAGGAGTTGCATTTCAGAAAAAGACCGGCAGAAAAGTCATGATCCTCTGCATATCAGATGTGCTGAGGTACTGGAATATGCAAAGGAAACATCTGTTGATTGTCCCTAGATGAAGATAATGGGGAAAACCAAACAATATCATATAATATGGGGCCACAACTGAAAATATAATAAACAACAAGTGAAGGTTTTTTTCCTGACAAAGAAACTGAGTCATCACAGCATCATTTTTGCTGGACTTTATCTGTCAAATGAGAAATGTGACCAGCCAGAACAGTTGTAGCCATTTGGAGAATATTTTAGTGCTCAGGTCCTCCCTCCCTCCCCTACAGTTTTCTCCACTGCTACAAGTCTGCAGCCCTTCCCCTCTGGGCAGCAGCTCAGGCCACCATCTGTATTAGCAAGGACTAATTTACAAGAGGAGAAGTAGTTGATGTGAAAGATCCCATTTACACAGAATATATGCTTTGAAGGGTTGGAAGCATTAGTGAGCATGCTGAAGAACTAGGGGCAGAAAAATATTGTCCCAGAGGACTGGCAGGATACAAATATTAGACCCCTTTTGTACCAGGATGTAAAGGAGCCAGAAAATTTTAGACCCATCAGCCTAACCCCAATTAACTGAAATATTCAGGAATAAATAATCCAGCAATCAATCTATAAGAGTTTAAAGGATAACCAAGACCAGTGCCACCAGTCCTCAAAATAAAAACAAGCCAAAATATAAGTTGCAGGAGTAACTCATGTCAAACGAATTTAACTTCTTTGACAGGGTAACTTACCCAGTGGATGTCTGGAAGTACTAACTTGGCATGTTAAGTAAGCAATCAAGGTATAGTATAGATAAGGTAAGTGTACAATCAGCTGAGAAGTTACCTCAAAAGAGATACCATCAGTGCTTTACTGTTAAACTGAAAGGAAGCTTCAAGTGGAAATTTCACTGTGCTATCCTGAGCCAGGTACTAAGCTAATGTCTTCATTCATGATTTGAACACTGGACAGAAAGAAGGTCTGAAAAGTCTCTGGAAAATAGGATCAGAATTAAAAGCTATCTTGATAAAACAGAAAAAGGGTCTGGAACCAATACACTGAAATACAGTAAAAGCAAATGCAAACAGAGGAAAGAATCCAAACACATAAACCCAAAACACAGAAAAAAAGCGAGTGCAGAATTTCAGAAAAGAACTAAGAAAGGCCAGCAGATCACAAACAGCAGTCAACAGAAACTGCAGTTACCAAAATTCTCACTGTGGGATTGCTTAAGATTAGGTGTGTCATGTGTGAGACCAACAAGGTAGAGATCCTGCCTTAGAAATAAGCTATCATCAAAGTGGGGAGAGCCAGGGCACAGCAGCAAGAATGTGTTGAAATATGGAAAGCAGCACCTAGGAGGATCTGGGACATTTTAGTCTATAAAAGAGAAGATTATATGTCTCCCAACATATAAAACATTGTTCAGAGACCAATAAGATATCGTTCTCCATGACTACTATGAATATAACAAGAAATAAACTTAATCTGCAGCAAAGAAATTTTAAATTGAGTATCAGGGGAAGAAATATTGCAACAAAGGATAGTGAACTACTTAAGTTGAGGGACTATAGAATCTCTTACCTTTAGTGACTGTGAAGAAATTAAACATATTTTAGGAATGGCTAGACTAGATTTTATACTGCTGTAATGCAAATGGGTGGACTACCAGCTGAGGTCCTTTGCTGACATACCGTTCCACAAGAACCAACAGACCTTAGCTTTTCATTCTGCAACTCTTGCCATTTCAACTCTAGCACTAACCATATGCAGTGTTTTACCAGCTAAGGACCCAAAAATCCACCGTTGTATAGATCCATTCAGCAGAAGCAGGTGCTCACATGTATTGTGGGACTGCAGCTTTAGATTTGTGGGACTTGCTGCTGATTTGGAACTGAAATCTTTTGGTATGTGCTGCACTCATTTTCATTATAAGAATGTAATTAGTCACAAAATGAAGAAGTGAATTTAAAAGGATATGAAATTTTATGTCCTGCTCTTGAAAATTAAGCAACAGATATTTATACTAAACAATCTCATATGCAATGATTCCTTTCAATTATACATTTACTTGTAAATTTTTACAATACACATTCAAACATTACTACTATTGCATTTAAATCAAGTCTATGTGGTAGTGTCAAGAAGCACCAGAACTGCAGTGATGACTCATAAGTAAATTAATAGTACCACTAAAATCAAACTACAGATATTAGAGAATAAGCAGGAGTTTGGAGGTATAAATAAAATAAGAAGTTAAATTAAACTCCACATTTTTTCTTCTATTAAAGAACAGAATGCATAACATTATATCTCTGATTTAATATTCCAAATAATTTAATACAGTTCAAACAAAATCACCTTATAACACTTAAAAGCAAAGCATAAGCAACAAAAAAAGCAAAACAGGACTATTGAAGAGCAGCCTGTGAGATTACAATGTTTTGGCATTCAGAAAATTAGGTGCAGAAGCAGGTTTTTGGTTTGATATGCAAGAATTTAGACTGACTGCTGTTATTAAGCACCCTCATTGAAGTCAGTGTGAATTTTGCCACTGGCTTCAACGGGAGCAGGAACAGGCATGTTATCAGCCATTACAGCAGGCTGTATTCTTCAGCTAACAATGCACTTCCACATTTAAAGATAAAGGAAATCTGTTAAGTGACCTACCCAGAATGGATGGGACTTGAGACAAGGTTAACATTGTCCAAGGTGTCTGCAGCCCAGCTGTAGTGTCTGAGTGAATCAGAATCAAACTCCCTTTGAAACGTCAGGTGCTTAAAAACATAATAAAAAAAGAAATTGAAATTTAAAATTAACATGAAAAACATCTGTCTTAAATACAAGCTTGTTAATATAATCCTATTAAATTTAGATCTGGCCTCTTTCCACATACGAGTGCTGATACTGCAGGTGTTAAATTACTGGAAATCCCATAACATAAACATGGAATCCACAGACAAATTAATTTTATGTATCTTCAAATATTATTTTTGTCCGCTTTTCCCACTTCCTTGACTTACAACTATGTCGATTTCCAAACCTCACTTACATGTGCAAAGTTAAAAAGATTGAAAAGAGTATTACCATTTGTACTGCAATCATACACCATACACAGAGGCAGTGTAATATTCCCCCACAGAAAATGCCATTGGATAGATTATCATTCAAGCAGAACCTGTGAATAACTTCACTGAGAGTTTAACTGGAGCTGTGAATGCATGACCAAGCTCCTGGTGGGAAGAGGCTTTAGTTTGTCTTCATACGCGTACAACCAACATGAACACTGTTTTCTGGAGTGCCACTGTCCCTACTCATCTCTATAAAAATAGCTTTAAAACCCTGTGAAACGCTGGCACACTGGTGCTATAATTAACTGCCCCATCTGACAGACGTGGAGGAGTAATTTGGTTCTCGATGCTGCCCATGGACATGCACATGCCCTCGTGTGTCCTGTGCCGCACAACAAGGTCTCACACTACAAATCCTCTTATCTGTGTAGCAAAGCCATTCTAGTAATATGTTCTTTCTTTATTTGTCTCCTTTTTTCCTAGAAAATTAAACAAATTAAATCCTGAAATATTGTATGCCCATATTTTCAGGGTGATGTGAAAGCTTCTAAACCATTTAAGAAGAACTGTCAGAAGTTATATCTATAAAACTAAGTCAAGAAGCTGTCGTGCAATAAACACAGACTATCTTCCCCCTTGACAGTGTTAAAGATGTCACTGTTTCCTGTAGGTAGGTTGTTTTCTTCTTACAGGCAAACACATCTAGAGAGAACAGTCTGTTAAGACTAAAACCTCATATGCTGTTTTCAAATCAAATTCTGCGGGTTCAAGTGAAAGCTGAGCTAAGCACACACTTCTACACAGGGAAGTTTTATTATCTTCTCCTGGTTTTTTAATGTACTGGCACACAGAGTTAGTGCAAATGAATTATTTTAAATGGAAATATCAGCATTAGCAGTAAATCTGGCAAAGATAAGCAAGCAGATAAAGCTTTGTCGTTGATCAGAACATGCAACCCTCCCATCACTCTGAGGTTTCCAAAAAACTTTCCTCTTTAGACATTTCTTTTGTTTCAAATGAACATCTTGGGTTTCCTTCCAAAACCCATCGACGTTATAATTAACTGCCAATCGATAGAAATATCTGCAGGGTACAACTTTGCTCTGTCATCTGTCCAGCACTGAGGCACATGACTTGATACCACCTCCTTCTTCTGCTACTTTTCATTAAACTTTGTGCTGTAAGATACATACTTGAGACCTGATGGTTCAAGCACAGACAATAATAAGGGACAAACCTGCATATGTTAAACACCAAAATATACCATCAGACATAGAAGAAAAAAATGAATGCCATAAAAACAATGGCAATTAAGCAACAGCAGTGGATTTAATTATCACCATTTGGAAAATGTATTATAATTTAGTTTAACGAAGACAGTTTTCTATCTGTTTCCAATGGAACACTAGGGATTCTCTTACGTTTCCCTGCAGTTTTGGCAGGAAAGCCATCGCTGTGGATTTCTGCTATTCCACGTGATGTCACTTTGTAAAAGCTCATACTGCGTACATTAGTGCTTTTGATATCCAACAGTGTAAGATCCAGACAAATAGTCTCAGAAGTCGTAAAAATGTAAATAAATAAAAATAAATGTATTCCTTTGCTCAGTGATTAACATCATCATCAAAAAGACAAAGAAACATAAGAAATGTGTTAAAAAAAACCAACATAATTTAGTGTTTGTCATTCAAATGCCTGCTAAGCCATAACAGTGTCACTGCACCAAGGTCTGGGCATGAACCATGACACATACATCAACAAATAAATGTGGGATCATGTTTGCTATAACAGATGAAAAATGCTAAAATTCCTTCAGGAGTGGACTGAAGCAACAGAAAACTAAACATAGGGCCACGTAATTTCCAAGGAAATACCACCACTCCAAAGTAATCTATGCTAGGTACAAGTGCTACTTCTTGCTCAGCCAGTTGCTGTAGGTTTGCTCACACACATACGCAGCGTTTCTCGGTCTATTCCTTAGGCTCAAGATACCGTTTGTGTATCAGGTGATAGGACTACATTTTTTTGATGCATTCCTTTATGACAAAATGCATTCAAACAGATCTTTCGGACGTATTTACAGCCAGCAAAAGCACAAATCCTGCAGCCAATAATTCTGGCAGAGAAACAGTAGGAAAAGCTAACAGCCAGACACATGCATCTTATGCGCAGCACACATCTGTTGATCTCATTTTGTCAGTTTGTTGAGGTGCTGGATTTTCCAGGCAGGCAAAAAAATCTTCCTGTGTAAGTTGCAATATAAGCAGTTCAGACAATGGTACATCATCAGTAACATCAAATCACAGGATTCATCCTGTGTTTGGTCAGGCCCCAGTGTTCCCTGCCTGGGCTGAGGGAGATTAAATATGCATTGCTAAAGGGTGTAGCATTGCTAGATGCAAATGTATGTACAAAAATACTGATGGTTCTGCTGGCAAGGATCCTGCTGGTTGCATAACTGAGTATCCAGGCTGTGCAATATCAGAGTTCAGCAAACAGAAGAATTTATGCTTCCTCCCAGATGAATTTACCCAGACAGGACAAATTCAGCAAGCTGCTAAGTAACAGACAGCCTGATTCATCCTGCCTTTGGCTGATTAAATTCAGAGGCTGATGTAAATTATTCCACGGAGAAAGTCATTCGGATTTAGTCTGAGTTGCTGCATCCATGGTGATGCATCAGGACACGGAAATCTTAACTTTGCTCCAGCAAGGTTATGAGGCACAGTATGGCCTGGACTCAGACTTCCCTGTTGAACAAGGTCAGTAATAAACCACCAAATACAAACAATGTAGAATATCTCAACTTCTCAGGAAATTATTAGAAACTCTTCTCTAATACCCTGTGTGTCATGCTGGCAAGTCTGGTTCAGTAAAGACCAGCTTCAACTCTTCCTCAATTCTTCTTTCACTCCCAAGTTTCCCAGTGATCCTGGGGAGAGGTGGCCATGGGATGTTCTGTTTTAACCTGATCAAGAGGCTGACAAATGTCCTTTACTCTCCTACATATTTAAAATTTGTGGCAAAAAGAATTCCTTTTACTCTGAGATTTTGCTGTTGCCACGAACTCCAGACAGGTCCAAGCTTTATAAAAAAAGAGAAACAGAATATGCAGATAGGGAAAGGCTCACAGTTTCAAAGTAATGTGATACCCCAAAACAGCCTTAACTCCTATCAGTTTCCGGATGGACTTCTATGATATTAGTTTTGACACACAATGATCTTTGTTGCTATGAATCCATTGTTTGAACACAAGGTGGTTTTTATCCTAGCTTTCTACTGCCATCACAGAAATTATCTAGAAGTCCAGTAATGTACAGAGGGAGGCATGTGAAGAAGAAAGGCAGAGGTATTCTCTGTCTCCCAAACGCACTCCTCCTGCTTCAGCCATAGAGCTGTAAAGCTTACCACCATAGGTTTGGGCTGAGCTGAAGAACGCAGGAATTCCAGAGGATGGATATATTTTTTGTCAGGACTTTGAGGTTTGCCAAATCCATAACAGAAAATTTTAGCTGGTTTCCCTTTTTCATGAAGATGGTTAATTGCTTTACTGTTATTTGTTTTTCATGAGACCTCTCAAGACAGGACTGACATTTCTTTCCACTACCACCTTCACCATTCCTGGACTTGAGAAACTTGAAGTTTGTCTAGAGGATTAAGATTAGAATAACATTTACAGCTAGATGGTCAGCCAGGCTGGTTTCATTTTACGTGACAAATTTGGATGAGCGCTGAACTGTGATAATTGCACAATCACTGCTGGACAAAAAAAACTGGAAACAAAAATACGAAGACTTCAAATGCAATGACAACAGCCTACACTGCTGCTCAGCACCAACACTAGAAGGTTTTCTTATTTGTTGCCTTTTCAGCTCAAGAGCCAGCACTGCAAGAAATCCCCCAGAAAGCAGAGAGGTCCATGGCCACTTGTATAGAATAAGAAGTTTGTCCTGAAGTAGAACTCTGTACATGCTGTGGTGTCACTGCAACATCTCTATGTACAGATAAATAATATTTATTTTTCTAGTGGAATTTTGTAATACAAAGCAGGTTAATGGTGCACATTTTGAACAATGTTCTTTAGGAATTATTCAGCATAGTTCTGGTTTTAAGTCTTGTTATCTAAGCAAATGCACTCTAGCTGCTAAGTCAATGTCATCTACTTTGAAGGTAATCACAAAACCAGACAGAATCGTAAAGCAATGCATTATGTTCTCAGACTGAAGAGTCTTCCTCTCCTCCGAAATTTCCATTATATCAAGAAAAATTAATGAAGGCTTAGAAGTAGGAAGTGTCTTAGAGTAACGTTAGGTTCTCAGCCTTGAATATAGTTTCTTGTTCCCAGTGGCAGCAGTTGCAGATTTTATTTTCTGACTCCAAAAACAAACAAGAGGGACAAAATTACTGCTATGTAATGTTCAGAAACTCTCCCTAGCTGGCTGTTGCAAATCAAGGTTATTGTAGGTTTACAGTATTTCACTTGAAAGCAACAACCTAATAATAAACATTCAGTTGCTAAAGAGAGAATCCAATCTCTGCCATTGCCATAACGCTACCAAAACTGTGTGCAAAAGCTGTAGTAAAACTGGATAATTTATACTACACTAAAATTTACAAACTAATACAATCAAGTTGTAAAATGCTCGAGTCCTGCTCTGTGGACTCTCTGTCCCATGAAAGCATCTTCTGAGATCAATAAACCCCTGTGCAGAAATACTTGCTGCTGCTGAGAGGTACCTCTGTGAAAACAGCAGCAGAAAACCTTTGATTCATTACGACCCACGTTATGGTCTCTTCCAGGACATAAAGCAACAGGCCTTTAATTCCCAAGTAAAGATTTCTGTGTGAATTTTTATTCAGCTTCCTAGAAGATCTCTGGTTCTGTGTATCAAGAAACTCTCGAGTAATTCAGTTAAATTTGAAAGCCCGAAGCAAGTCTATCAAGCCAAATGCTGAGGAGCTCACAAGCAAAGCATACAGTACCATATCATCTCCAGCAAGAGCTTTTAGAAAGACTTTCCCACACTATAATCAGGTCAAAAGATTCTGCTTTTGTTGTATTAGTCATTGCACAAATGTTTGGAAGATATATAAACTGGTTAGTGCATAACAGCTTAATCTTTACAAGCCCAAATTCTTCCCAAGGGTGGAAAAACAAGGACAGCAGTTGGAGTCCTCTCCATGCGGACAGAACAGGTGAACATGATCCTTGGGCTATACAGTACAGACAAAGGTTGCTTAGTGTAAAAAGCATTGCTCCCAGCTTATCAAAGCATTCTAAGGATACGCGTAACATTAAGCTCACAGATGCTTTCATTGACTTTTATGGATAACCTCATACTCGGAAACATGACAGGTCCCTTAAAATTCTTTTGGTTTGGGACTCCATCACCCTGTCTCTTGCAGCATAGCGTGGTAAACCCAAGATTTCTTTCTCTCAGCTCACTTTTTTCTCCCCTTTCAATAGTTAAGAGAGTAGTGATAGTCTCTGGAAGCATGGCTGAGGGCTGCAGACTGTCATCCCCTGTAATACAAAGCACGAAGACCTGGTGGCAGAGATGCAGCACGTACCTGATCTTTTGCTGGTACCAGCAGTTCTTCAATCATCATGCTGTCTCGGGCATAAGAACTTCTGTTCAGCGTGTAGGACCTATCCGAACTGAAGGAGCGGAGGCTGTTGTATTTACCATTTATCATAGAAAGCGCAGATGACAATGAGATGAACAAAAAATAAAAATAAAAAATTAATACATGCAACTTCCAGGGGTAGCATAAAATGGCAAAATAGATATAATCTGTGAAATAAATATGACGGAAAAAATGGAATAATAAGTATTTGACTATAGTTAAATATCCCCTTCCCTACAATATACATAAGCAAAATCACAACAGACGTTTACTGCTTTGGCAGTAATGCCATGGTTTTAGAATAAATCCAGAAAAGCATACTCCATTATTTAGATGAACTATGATAAATGTCTTCACACCCTAATCCTGAAAGGAGACCCATGAGGGCAGGTCCTAGGGGAGCTGTGGGTAGGTTACAGTGCCTGCCCACACGGCTCAGATTTTTGACTTTGTTATAAACATCCCAGTTATTCCTTTAGTTAGAAAAAAGGATAACAATTTTGAAATGACAGAAGAAAGACAGAAAGAAAAGAAATTTACTTATTGATGATTAAACACAGATTTCAATCCTTTGGGAATAGTTTTGTGTATGTTAGACTATTTAGAAATACCTATGATCACTCTGAATGTGTTGCAATTAAATCAATGTAGGAGTGCGTTACACTTCACCCTGGAAGATACATTATGGTATGTGCTAAAAACATGCTGCAGGCCTAGACATGCTTGCTACGTGACAAAAAATGAAGTATTAAAAAACGTGAATTAATAAAAAACAACATCCAACAACATATTACACTTTTGAACTACCAACACTTTTCAGACTCAAAACTCTACAACTAGTTTCATGCATTTTGTAGTTGTTAATCGAACTTTTCTAGTTCCTTAGCGCATGATCCTCCTCGTGCTGGAAGCAGAACTAGGATCTTAATTACACAGTGTAGGCATATGTTAAGCAGACTTTTACATGACAAAGGGCATAAAAAAATCATGTTATATTTGTTATAACAGAGGGATATTCTCTAAGGCTAAGCCCACCTCCTCACCCAAAAATAAAAGCATGTCACTTTCCAATGTTAAATAAAATGAAAATGAGCAATGGCAGCAGCAGAAAGATGTAACACGATGCCATGCCTCTTACCTGACTTTTGGACTAAAGCAATTTACAGTGGAAAAGAAACAGGAGAAATAGAAAGCAAAGAATCAGACGGGAAAAGCAAGATGTTATGGCTGGATGGCTTATATATTTAATGTGTGTATTTCTTAATGTTAATGTTACACTCAGAATCAGTAGTAAGATACATCCACGGAATACTTTTTGCTAAATAAAATACTTCACAGGAAAAATGCTATATTTGTCTCCTCTGAGCATAACATGTGCAACGTAAAAAATGAGTTACGCAGCAACAAATAGTAATGGCACTGCTAAAATCAGAAGCATGGGAATATCAGATTTATCTCAAAGAAAAGATAACATGAGGTTGAACCCTCAGATCTACCTAACAGATCTTGACTGAGTTCTGCTCTCCCACTTGCATGGTGAGAACTTGGGCATGTGCGGGATGAGTAAAAGGTGTCCTGTCTATCAGTGCCCAGCTCTGTGCACTAAGAGCACTCCCTCTCCACCATCTCCGCAGTACTTCAGACCTGACCACATCCAACAGTGCTGTACGACCTTGCTCACGCCAACTGGTGTTTACAAGCAGCATGTCAGCTGTGTTGAGTTTACAAAGACCTAAGATTCTCCCTTTAGATCTGTTTTGCCGATTTTCTTGCTAATGGACTATTTAAACACATTTTGGCATTCCTCGTGAATGTATTATCACATAAATACTTATTAACTTACCTAAAAATTGGAAGTGAAGCAAAACATGGCTGGGGACTACTAAAGAGCAAATTTGCACTGTGTGCTTGCATTTCTAATGCAACCATAACAAGACTGAAGGGTAGACATCTAAGCTTTACCTTATGGGAGTTGCCATTCACTGTCAGACAATGAACTCTCTTTTTAAAACAGATCTTTAAACTACAGCATAGGAAAAAGTCCTCAGGGCTCCAGCTTATGAGGTTTAATTATTAGCTTGAGAACGATTCAACTGTCAGTAAATACACAGCAAATCCACAACTATGGAAGTAATGTCTGCTCATACTGCTATAATTGTTTGGAGAAACGCACAGTGCAGGCTTTAGCAAGATTCAAAATGAAATCTAAAGCACTGATCTGGAAATACCTGAGTTGGAATCAGCATTAGTCAGATATTAAATTAAGTTTACAATATTTTATCAGGTTCACAGAAACTTTGGCCTGTTATCTATAATACGTAACCTGTTCCCTGTCAAATGAAACCTACAACAAATTTAGGGTACACCTGTTTTATTAGTTTTAGGAATACTTTCCTTTAATATTGGCTATCTCAGTTGGATTACTTACTAGAACCTTTAAAGAAATAAAAGCACAAAAATAGCAAAACGTCATTCAGTTTTTCTGGCATTAACATTCTTCAGATAAATGAATCTATTAAGGAATACTCTAATGTGATTAATCTGACCAGCAGTAGTGAAAAAAAACCTGGTTTGGCTGACCGTTCTAGGTCAGTTTCTAGACCAGTTGCAAAGAGGTGCCTTAGAGATGTTCAGAACATGAGCAGATACCAGAAAAAGTGAATAGTTAGTTTCTGTATCATTGCCATAACAAGCCAACATGAATAAAGAATATGAAATCAAACTGCACTCAACATACACTTTAAAGGCACAGTATTATCATAACATGGAAGTACACCCCCTCTACTACATTGCAAAAGAGACTCCAGCTTTGTGTGAAAGAGCACGCTTGGTTTGTAAAGACTTGTAACTGTGGTGACATGCAAACACGAGAAACAGCAAATACAATACCTGGCGGAGCGGGCTCCCAGGCTAAAGCCCATGTATCCTTCGGCAGGTAACGAATCATCTCCCAACTCTTTCAGATCCTGGGGTCCGAGGTATTTGTCCGTATCACCTGTCATTGCATCCTCACCTGCCAGTACAAAAGCCAGGCTGAAATCAGAAGCTACAAGTATTGTAAATGCTTGCGTGCTTAGTAAGTCATAACGCCCTGCTCTGCTCACCACCAAGGAATCAATCCCGTCACCCCCACTTCCCCTCAGGCTCTTTCCATGCAGTACGCCAATGATCCACCCTCTGAACGGGCCTGAGAAAATCATTTTACAGGGGGCAAAAGTAAGAAACAAAACTCCACCTTGACGTAAATCCAATAAAGTTATATGAGGGATGACTTTTGCCCAATCGCTTAGGCAAGCTAAAGGGTTCTTCTGTACTTTGCACCATTGCACTCACTTTTGCTTTCCTTCCCAAACGGCCCGAGCTGACAGACTAAAGTTAGGTTATTCTGCACGCAAAAAAGAACAACACTTGGCTGAGAGCGAGCCAGCCCTGGTGCCCACCGTACCGGGAAGTGCCGCCGGCCTGAATGGCCGCTCAGTGCTCAGGGGCCCGCCTTCCACCGCGGGTACTGCTCAACAACTTGTTTTAATGAGCTGCTTCACCCCCCGGCTTGGTTTCCGAGGGTCAGTGCTCCGGGGAGGCCCCCGGCCGCCAGCAGGCGGGGGGGGGGCAGGGCAGGGCTGCAGAACAAAGCCTGGCGCGGGGTCCCGCAGCAGGGCCCGCCCCAGCGGTGCGGGGAACCCCCGCGAAACGCCGGCCGTGGGGTACGCGGACATCGACAGAGGAGGAGACGATTAGTTTTTTTAGAAAAACACGGACAGAGGGAAAGTGAGTTGGATCTTGGGAGAGAGGGCGGGTGCCGCAAAGGGTTAACGGAGCCGCTCGCTCTGGCGGGGAGCATTTGCATCCCATTACATCATGCCAAACTGCATTCCTGCATTGACAGAGCAAGTCCAAAATATGCCTTTTGCGGTTGTAGGACTTTTTTTTCCCCCTGTTCCCTCCACAGCACAGAGCAGAGCTCCCCGTGCGCTCCTGACCCGGCCGCGCTCCCGCGCTCGCCCTTTGTTGGGAGCGCTCCGGGGTGCGGGGGTTCCAGCGGCTGCGCTGGGGGCGAGGGACCCCGCAGTCCCTGCTGTGCGCTTCCCGCTTCCATTCAGGGAGTTCACACCAGTTTCCATTCACTCAGCTCAGGAAACCACAGGCGAGCTCTAGTTTTGAACTAACAATCAACTCTAAAAATACCCCCTCGGCCACCGCTCCGCCAGCGGCAAACGAGCAGCCCAGCCTTCTCCTCCAGCCCAGCCTTCTCCTCCAGCCCAGCACCAGCCCGCGTGTTAAGTAACACATTAAAAGGTAAAATGTTCATAATACACCAGAAAGCATTCAAAAAAGCAGAAACAAACAGTAGATAGGAAGTTAAACTGTAAAAAGTCTTACTGTTTTGGAAAGCCATTTTCACCAGTCTGGTCTATAAGAATTTTTTCCCTGATGTTTCCAAGAATTCCTATTAGTCCTATTAGTCCTTAAGCAGTGATTTAGAGTTAATCTCCAAACCAGCACAAGCAAACTAATCCCTGTGGGTCATATTCGCTTTCCACACAACAACTGAGATCTTCTTAACATCTTGATCTCTTCGTATGTGTTTTAGGACATGAGCATCTTTGTCCTCTCAACTCAGATCAAAGTTCTTTGCAAATATGAAACAAAATGAAAAATAATGACTACAGTTTTTTTTAAAAAAAAATAATAAATAAAAATCGCCTTTTAATCACTCTGCAGACATCCTTTTAAAGCTTCTGCTGATTGGATTACAGCCTCCCTTGGCAAGCCTCTTGAATGGTGACATAAATGCAGGCACTCCAGTTATTTGTATGTAAATAGGGGTGCTGCGAGGGTGTAGTTTTTCTGTAACTTGATGCCGGGGCTGAGCAGGGAGCTCGGGGCTGCGGGTTAGGCGCCGCGCTCCGCTCCGCTCCGCCCGCCCTCGCCGGGCCCGGGCGCCTCCCCCCGCCCCCGCTGCCCCGGCATAGGGGGCACAGCCGGGAGTTGAGCCCCAGCTCCTCCGTGGGTGCCAAAAGCGGGGCCTGGGTGCTGCCCCCACCCCCACGTAGGGTGCGTATGTCCAGAGGAAAGATTCAGGTGCTTGGGAAAGAAGGACTGGAGCTCGGGAGGGCTCCAGATACGGGCAACTTTAAGGAACTACTGACTGGAGCAGTAACTTTAGGAAACTTCGGCCCTTGCGACACCTGAAGACTGTAAGGACCAGGCGAGGCGTTTTCTTTAGCAGCGTCATTGGTCAGAGGCGAGGTGGAGAAGGGTACAAAGCTATTCCAGTTGAGCTGCAAAATGCATGAGATGTTATCCTGCTCTGCAGCTAATCCAGCCAGAGCAGGATCGCGCTGATGAAATGCGCTCATCAAAGGGAAAGCTGCGTCTAGGAGTGGTAATTTCAAAGAATTCCAGACATTGTTTTGTGATCGTGGGAGGCTGCAGCGAAATGGGTGGTGCACGTTTCAGCAATCCCACTCTGTTTAATGAGGTGCCACAATCTAATCCTCTGCGTTTCAGGTAAGGAGCAGTGTTTGCTCCCAGCACACTGTATTCCTGCAGAGAAATGTCCCACGGAAAAGTGAAGACAAAATTAATCTCTGAAAACAAATGATAGGGAAATACCCAAGAAGTGACGCACTGATGAGAAAACACTAAAGAAAGAGAATACTGCACTGCTTTGCTGTAATCACCATCCTTCCCTTCATAATGTGTGGTGTGTGGAAGAGAGATGATGTCCCTGTTAACAGTGGGCAAACAGCTAGCACAAGTATAGGAAACTGTTCCAAATCCAGGAAAGAATAGTAGCAGTAGGTCAAAGCAAAGGCCCATCAGTCTGCTTCACAGAAGAATGTAAGAACATGAAGCAGTGGAAGTCCTCCAGGATGTTTCTGTAGCTGGCGGTGATCTGAGCACACATTTTCTAAAGCCACGAGAAGTTTGTATAGTCATGAACAGGTTTGTTTAAATTTATCCAATTACACTTTGAACTCGTGTAAACTTTTTGCATTCCCCACACCAAGGATGTGTGCCAAGGAGTCACACAGTTCAAGACCTGTTGTAGGAAGAGCAGCCCTTTTAATTTAAGCTGAATCTGCCTCTTGCTGCTTTCACTGATGCTCCCTATTCTTGGACTTCTGGAAAGGCAGCAAGCAATACTGCTGCTCACCTTGCCACCCACTATTTTATACTTGGTAGCCTATCCTTCACTCAGTTGTTTTTTTGTTGTTTTTTCCCTGGGATAGACAGTCTTACTCTATTTACTCTTTTCCTCTCATGAAGCTTTTCCATACTTCTCATCACCTTTGTCAACTTCTCCCATGTTTTCCACATTTTTCTGGTCCCTCAGCATGTCTCCTGCAGCTGGGAATTGCAGGGTTAAGTGCTCTTTTTAAAGGCCAGTGAGAAATACAGGCTCTCTGGCAGCAGGAGAGAAGGCATCAAGTGGCTTGGGAAAGTCCCAAACAAAATTTAATCATAGCCTGGGATCCAAACGGGCACTTGTCATTGGTTTTGCTAAAGATCCTCAAAGCTTTCACCACTCCCTTGCCACAGCCTGACCAGAGCTGCCTGATGGCAGAAGAGATACAGCCACAAGGAAGAGCAGGATACTTGGAGTTGTAGCCAAGGTTTTGGTTTCACACAAGTCTGGAGAAAAGCCAATACCACACTGCTGAAACTTCTGTGAATTTGTAAAGTTTTCTGGAGACAAAGAAACTCGAAAAACTCTGAGTATAAAAATATAATGAATCAACCCCTCCTAAAACGATCAGTAACAGACTTTCATGCAAGGGGATGCCCTGACCTGTCTTAAATGCACTTAAGCTGTTGTACCTCAGCACCTACGCAGGTATCAGGCAGTGTGCACTCATGGCCTCTTAGGACATCTGTCTAATCTGCCAGGGATTGATTAGCATGATACTTACTCCTGCTAAGAGGAATCTCCATTAAGTGGGTTTAAAACAGTGTCCTTATTTACACCCAAAAGTTTGTTATGTACTGAAGACAAAAAAAATTAAAAGCTCAATGATAAGTGTTACTTGACAGTAATTGTCTAATTCTCAACACCAAAACTGGTTTTGGTTTGGATGTTTCTCTTTGCTGCTCACACAGTCTCACCCCTCTTTGTAACAGCTTCCAGTGCTTGTTGCCCCTTCGCCTCTGGGACAGCAGTGGCAGCTTTTGCAGGGGGCTCTCGTGACAGAGCTCCTGGCTGCGTTGTGGCAGCTGAAGCATGGCTTCAGTGTCCTGCACCAGATTAAAGCTCTTGCACTATCCCGGAGGGATGCTCCAAGGGTGAGCATTGGAGGTGGTTCCCTCTAGGCCTCCCACAGATGACTTGGGTTGTGCTTTAGCATGGCTGATTCCTGGCTCTCCACCAGCCCCGTGGCCACAGGGCACACTGTTGGGGTTCCCAGCAGCTGTGTAGGGTGTGGGGTGCGAGCTCACATCTGGAGATGGCAAGAGGAAAGTCTCAGTTCTGACAATCTCGAGTTTCACGTTTGCAAGATTTGCAATCTCTTTAAAAATAAAAGTAGAGCACACGCTCAGTATGCATCAGAACTGTTCTATAGCCTTCTACCAACTTTCTGCTACATATGAGATGAGCTCAAAAAATCATGTTCACATCTTTCAAAAAACCACCACTTTTTTTGCAGTGTAGCAGTTTCCCAGCACTTAACCACATTTGGGCAGAACTGCCAGAGTACTCTAGGAAAAGGAAGAAAAGGTCTCTCCTCTCAACCAGTCTGACTCCAAACCAAACTGTCCTCGTCAGGGAAGAGAAATTACACAATTTCCATGTAAATACTTATTTAGCGGGCACAGCAAGACATAAACACAAGGAAACAGTTTCCTGACATTTGTGTGAGCTCTGAGACTCTACTTTCCAAGCCTTCAATTTCTCTCATGAGAGAAACCTTGAGGATTGAGGGATATTGAGAAATCATTAAACAAGTTATTCTCACTGAAGTTTTAGCTGATGACATGCAGTGAGGGAGAGCTCGAATTTGGGTGGTAAATTTGAGCCCTTTTCTCACTTGGAAATCAGCTCCCTGGCCATGAGATTTGTCAGAGTGCATTACCATCTTGAACATATTTATTTCTACTGGCAAAAGTGGATGCATTGTATGAAATATTCCATCAACACTGAGGAGCTGTGGGGATGGGCGTCGGTATATTTGTCTTTACCAATGTGCAAGTCAGGAAAGAGAGACAGGCCAGTGGTTATTACCTCAAAGCCTGTAATTCATCATATGCCTTGCACACTGGAATGATTCAGCTTACAATAGTAAAATATCTATTACATGATTTGAGAGCACCTCTTCAGTGTTAGGCTTGAAAATGGCCCTGTTTTATATAAACCAGTCTCTTAGCTCCCCTAGTAACAACATGGGTGCAAAACAGTCTCTAGGCAAGGAGTCAATCTTACCTGCATTCTTAATTTCTTGTTTTTTGTTAAACTAAGAGTTAGTGACTACAAAAACCTTCTGCAGATCTTGCATATCCCTGCAGGCTTTACATTTGGCCTTAACTAATGACCCCGTATATTAAAAGACACATTTTACATCTTTGGTTCTAATACTCAGATTCCACATAGGAGTGTTTCTCACCTGTACCTCACCGCATGCTCTGCGGTGGGATACAGCAATAGTTACTGCTCTGTTAACTAACACTGTTGTGCATCATTGTTACAGTCAGTTAAAACAATACAGTATTTTGAGCAGTACAATTGCCTAAGAGAACTATTTGTAAAACACAGGTGTTGGGTAACAAAACTATCCATTTGGAACTGCAGCAATGGGAACACAATGACAAACTGAAAACAAACCAGAAGCCTCAGTGCATGAATTAAACAAGAGCTGCACACAATAGCTAAGTAGCTTTTACACCTCACTGCTTAAATGCTATAAAAATTAAAAGTAAATGTATCAATAGGGAACAAGGAAGAGAGATTAACTAAAGAAGCGTAAGAAAATTGAATCCAGTCACTTGTTTTCCTAGTAGAGAAGAAAAAACCTGCAGCTCTAACACAAGTGAACTGGGACACAAAAAAGCCTTGGGCACACTCTTCAGCAGCTCAAGAGCTTTCTGTTTCTGAATTTTACCTGGGAACCTAATCCCACCTTGGTCTCTGGAAACCTGTGGCTCCTGGTGAAATTTGCACATCCCAACCAGCAGAGGTCTTACCTAACAGGAGATGCTGGTACAGGGGAGGGAAGCAGTTGCCAAAGGAGTTTTAATTACTCGGGGACCCCAGAAGCCATGTCACACCTGCCTGGCACTGTGGAGTGAGCTGGGATGGCCAGGTCACTAGCGCAAATAGCTCAGGAGACGACTTAGAGGCATTGAAAATAGAGGGCTTCATTGACACAGATTTCACATCACTTTGCAGGATGATACAGATGAAATCTCAGCTACAAAGCACTTCCGTAATGTTAACACACTCAACATGCTGACCAATGCAGCATCATCTTTATACAGGACAAAAGTGTTCTGGTGTGTTTTTACTGAATATCATGACTGAAGTATTATATATTAAACCCCCTAAAACCCCTACCCTGAAAAAACTTCTTCCTAGACTAAGAGTCCACTATCAACGTAAATCAACCATTTCAAAGTTTAATCCACATCAGAATTTTAAAGAATAACAACAAAAAATTCATTTCTCCCACCATTCACTTTCACTATCACTTATTTCTTCCAAAGTCTTTTGATATTTGACCCTTTTGTTCGATATTTAATTTTTCAGTTACAATAATAAAACAATTCTCCACTTTTTAGAAGCAGCAGCAGAGGATTATTCCAGGAAACTGGAGGCAATTTGATTTAAAAATCGGGAGTAAGAGATTCAGAAAAAATTATAGGATTATCAGCAATAGCTCAAAGAATTTTTGAAAGCATTGTTAATTGTAAAGCAGAACTTATTGTTAGTGGGATAATAAGAAAATTATTTGAAAGGATTAATTTTCAGAGACAGAATAAAAGGAAAAGGCTTAAGTTAAATATTAGTGCAATATAAAAATGCACAAATACCTTCTTCAACATCTGACAAATATTCAGCATCACTGAGTATTTCAGGGGCATTGGCTTTACGAACTGCATGATTTAAATAAACAAAATAATTAAATAAAAGCATGGACTATTCATGTGTCAACAAAACAATCAATGTAAGACAATGATGAATGTGCAAAGACCATGTCCAACCAATAGTGTTTGTTTGTTGGGTTTTTTTAAACAAACATTTCTTACAACTACAGAAGACTGAAAAATAAATGAGAGGGTTTTTTTATTTTAATACCTTCATCATCAGACATATCAAGAACTTCATTCATGGTTTCAGGTACATTCATTTTGTGCTTTTCTGTAACAGTCTGTCAAAGAAAAAAAATAATTTCAGAGTGCAGACAAATTACAGTTATTTTAAAAATTAAATGCAAGGTAGGACATTTTTATCTGCAGTTAGCAAAACAAGGTTTAGATTTTTTAGCTTATTCACTTTCCTTTTTATAGATACATTGAGCTATACATTAAAAAAGACTATATGAAAACACAAAAAGAGGCAATACTATATATTTGTTTTAAACTATATTCAAATTTTCACAGCAGAAAAAACATGAGCTGAAAGCCTAGAAGATGAAGAAGAAGAAGAAGAAACAAGTACACTAAGAGGAGTTTCGTGTCAAGCATTTCAACAAGAACTCTTTAAATAGTAGTCTAAATTTTGAGCAGTAATGTCATCTCTATTTAAACTAAACTTTCTGAGGGAGGTATTTCTCCTTTGTCATTAGAAAAATGCTGCAATTTGGGAGCAGGCTTAATCTATGTGGATTTTTTCAGAGGTGCCTCAGCATGAATAGTGTGTTTTTCCCACAAATGAGAACAATTGTAACCACATGCAAGCTAAATGATACCTCTCAAGGAATTTGTACATGAAAAACCCTCAGAAGTGGTTGGTTGATTTTCATCCTGATGTTTATATTGACTAAGACTCAAAGACCAATATAAAAAAAATTATAAGCAGAAAAAAAAATGTTATGGAAGCCTGAAATCTGTTCCTGTAGTACCTGTGTATCCCATGAATGACACACACACACACATTTTACTCTCCAGCTGGGGTGCAGCACAACAAGCACTGGTAAAGTTTTAGGTCACGCAAGAGACCCTGCAGTTATCATTCAAGGAGTGCAGTAGAATTAAAAAACACAAAACCAAAACTCAAACAAACCAACCAACCCGAGAAAACTACCCTCACACCAAAAACCATTCCCATCTTTATGGGTTTTTTATGTTATTTTTAACCACCATTACTTCCCATCCTTCATATACAAATAAGAAATCATTAACAAGCTCAGGAGGACAAAATAGCTTTTCCATTTTCATTTATTTTAAAATATTTCTGTTTTTCTCTGGCCTCATGAATACTCATTTGGCAGTTTATGTTTCTTGGGCTACTGCCATCACATGATACAGGCAGAAGAGCTCTTGCATGCTCAAACATTACAAAACTTACAAAAAGTCCCACATGCTTATTTTATTTTGTGGGAATTACTTGCAAAGCTTTTTAACACATTGCTGTTAAATCAGCAAAATCACAGGACATTTTTTTCCCAGGCACTACTGTATTTTTTTTTTTATTGGTGTTTGAGTATAAATTGTAGTAAAATTAGCTATGTCCACCCCTGGTTTCATCAAATTTACCTTTGGGAGTTGTTTAGCCACAAGACTCAAAAAATAAGTCTCAGCAATCAAACTGAGTTTTTAAGACCCTCAATTGTAAATCAGATTTCATGTACAGACTTCCAAAGTTTGATACAGTTGTGGCTGATAAGCAGCATGTCTTCTAGCACAATTCACAGCCTGACCCACCATCTCTCTACTCTTCATCTACAGAACATCACTGATCAGTCATCTTATACAGCACAAACTCCTCCAGCTTCATGGTTCTACATGCTAAGAATGACCTTGTGATATTGGGAATTGTTAGCATAAAAATGTGGTTTTATTTTCCTGCAGCTACCTAGGTTGTATACTAGGCAATCATTCAAGTTTATGCTACTCCGTATAATCTTCTTCAGCAGATTTTTCAGGCTGTGAAGAACTATTTTGGAATATTTCTAGAGATAATGTATTCTTGAGAAAACCCAGAGAGAAGCAAGTGAGAAAAAAATGTGATTATTTTCTGGCATATTCCTTCATATTTTATTGTTCTGAAATTTGTCTTTTATGTAGTGGATTTTTGTGTAAGATACTGAATTACAGACCACAGCCAGGAAAGTCACAGGAAGAAAAGGCGCATGCAGTGGCAGAGCTAAAATCTGCTTGTCATCCCAAATGCTCATCGTATTGCAACCACCTGCTTGCACTGATAGACCACACAAATGGGTGATGACAAAACATGGAACACAGAGTAACTGTTTTCCATATTTGATACATCTAAAAATACATATGTGCACATACTTCTGTTCATCTTTTTAATCAGGAAAAAAAAAGTTGCAGAAAGGAAAAAGCAAATTTATAGCCAATGCTCTGAATTTATGTTCTTAGGACCCAATTTTGGCTTTACTACTACTGGTGATTATGGAGGCTCCTCACCTCACAAAACTGTTTTCTTCACAGAGCAGTTTGACAAAACATTAATTAACAAAACATCTTTCTGAGAAATATTTTGGATTCTACGAATCACCATTTTTCTGGTAGCAGGCAATATCTGACCATTGCTGGTCTCTTTAATCTCTCCTGGCTAACCCTGCAGTAAGTCTCTCTGAGAGGCAAAAAAGACAAGCTGGAGGTTCATGTGTATGTCAGGGAATGGGTATCTGAGGTTGCAGGAGCTGACAGTGGCTGCTTGCAGAAGATAACCTGTCATCATCTTTCAGAAGATGCCAGAAACTATGCAATGAGGTGCTTTTAAGTGAATTCCAACCACTTTTTAGATTGGAATATGTTCTGTTAGGTCAAGTAAAAGCCGTTACACATCAGTCCTTTGGCAAACCCTTTCAAAAGACAGAAGCAGCTTCTATTTATACAAGACTGTAAGAATGTCTTTCCTACTACAAACCAGCCCATATTCGTGTGGTTTGTGTCCTAACCAACAGGATGTGCAAAAAAACATGGCAACTATGACCGGTCATTTACACTTTCCTTTCTCTGCCTAGTTGGTACTCTTCATGCATATATCCTAATAATGTCCACTGCCTTGAAAATATATTGCTCATATTTGACTTACTATGCACTTTACACTGTTAAAAGGAAATGGGTGGAAATTAAACTGGAATCTCAGTTAGGCATGTTAACTAAACAAAGCTGAATACACTGGCTTAGGAAAAATTCTTCCATTCACTACCGAGCTAAGCTGTACTTACAATTGTAGTCATGGTCTCTTCTGTCACCACCTTCAATGTGTCAACAACTGAAATGTAGCCAAGTCGCTTAGCAATGGCGAGGGCAGTGTTTCCATTCTAGCAATTGAAACATTTATAACAAAAGTTGAATGTTAGCAAGGCTAAGTGTAGAAACTGCTAATTAACTGGAGAAAAATGCACAGTACAGGTTAAATAAATATTTGCATGTTGGTGATTGAAACAAATATATTTTGGGTGGTAGGATACATAACCATGAGTTTTTAACTGTTTACAGAAATGGGATGAAAATGAAAAGATTTTCAGATGTTTACTGTTCTAGTTTTGGAAGAGATGATGGCATAGAGGACATGAGGGTGATGGGAATAGGCTTCCTCTGCTCTTTTCCTCTCCTACCACATTTTTTCCATATTTCCCTTGCTCAAATGTTTTACACAGGGTGAGACAACTGAAACCGAGAGGCAAGCGTTGGCCTTGGGGTGGACCCCCTGCACTTACCACAGTGAGCTCATTGGGCGCCGCACCATGCTGGAGGAGGACGTTGATGATGTGGGTGTGCCCCTGCTGTGCAGCCTGGTGCAGCGGCGTGTACCCATTCTGCAGGCACAGGGAAAGGGAAAGGCTGCAGTGGGCACAGTGCACAAGCTGCCTCCGCAGAACAAGTGAGGCAGAAGCGGAAAACTCACCTTCGTTTTGGCATTAACTTTTGCAGAATGTTGCAGAAGGAAGTTAACAATTTTTATGTTTCCGTAGTGGCAGCCAACATGCAAAGGAGTGTATCCCATCTAGAATGAACATAAGCAATTAGTAAATGTGACTATTCCACATGTCCCCTGACAAGAAAAAACAGACATGAAACAGCAAAAATCCTGTTAAGCTTTTTTTCTTTGGCCCATGTGAAAAATCCTCCAACCTTGGAAAAAACCCACACTTCTCATGAATGTTGAATCAAGTCCCATTTCTTTGTGAACCTCTCGAAATGCCTTGTATTTCTGTCATCTTCAACACATACGAAGTTGATTAAAGGTTTGCCTTCATCTCCAATGGTCAGATATCAGATCTCTGGAGCAGAGCCCACCTTTTTAAATAAGTATGTGTATTATGCCTTGCACAGTGAGGTTCACATGCTTGGTGCTCCTACAATGTGATAATAAACAAGTAAGTAAGTAAGTAATAACAACTGTCTAAAAACCAGGCATGCTGAGGGCTGCCTCAGCTACAGTGCAATTTGCAGCCCATCCATTCCGACTGAAACACCCAGAAGGTAAATCTAAAACAATGCAACTGATTTTCCAGCTCTGCCAAAACAATATCATCCTACAGAAACCAGAACACCAGATGGTGAATTGATGCTCTAAGACAGAAGGGTCTAATTTTTAATGTGTCTGGCCTTGTGTTATAAAAACTGAAAGAAGTTGCTCTTTCTTAGCAACTGTAAAGATGAGAAAGTTGAAGGTATCCTTTTTGATCCTATTACTTATTTTTCATTACTAGTGGATGGACTAAGAATGTTTGTCAAAATTGAGACTCCTCCACTGAATGATCTAAACACAGTTTTAGGCTTTTTATAGTAAAGTATACTCATTTTGCAAATGTTTCTGAATTGTTTCTAAAACCAGTTAATGCAAGAAGAATATCACTTAAAAACCTGACAAGATTTTTAAAAACTATCAGTAGTTTTCAAAAACTACTCCTGGTAGCAAAGCAGGAGTCACCAGGCTGATTCTGAACTCGCTCACTTTAAAGCCCATGTATTTAAAATAAGTCAAACAGCATGTTGAAACCTGTTAATTGCAATAAACACTTTAATCAACATTTAACATACAATGCAACAAAACAAATAGGACCAAAGCTTGGTCTTGATTACCTTTTCCTAATCTCTTAGTCTATGAGAACAGTTACCACTTTTGAAAAATTGGGACTTACTTGAGATATTTAACGTGTTACAAATGATTAGATTATCTTTTTTTGAAGTAATTACCTTTTCCTGCCTTATCTTCCCTGCAAGACAACATTATCTTTTCCATAACAAACATAGTCAATGTAGAGCTGCACAAATGACAGTTTGGGAGACCTCTAAATGGGACGCTTGCTATTTTTCTCCATGGTTTGGAGAGAGGCAGCTTTTCTCCAAACATCCCCCCCACTCAATTAATAGCTTGATGGCTTTCCAGCAGATTTTCTGAGCTCACAGAGATGGATTAATGGGCTTCCTCCTCTCTTGAGGTGAGTCAGCAGAATTCCTTTCCCCTTTAGACTTCAGGTTTCATGGGCCCACTTGATGGGCTCCGAGATGCCAGAAAGGTCACCTTAACCATTGTTCACATGGAGCCTCACCATTTTACAAGCAGGATGAAACTACACTGCCAGTGTAATATGTCCTTGTGCTACTCTGTGGGACTTCCAACACAGTATTGGCCTCATGCTCTATTACCAGTTTTTTATGGAAAAATCAATTGCTAGGCTGTAAAAATCATATCTGATATGAGGAATGCAAATACACTAAACACATGGTAAAGTACACTGCAAACGTGCACTGCTGTTAATCTACGAGAATTCTGCGTTTGGAAAAAGGGTAAGAGGTGTGGCTGTCTGGGATCATTAACTCCAGTGTCAGAAAGGTCACTTATAATATATACGGGGAAACATGGCTATGGTGCACGTCTTGACTGCTGACAGAGTCCAAAGCAGCCACACTGTCAGAAGGAAAATACACTACTTGGGATTGAACAATCTGGAACTAGATCCAAAAGCCAACCTTCTGGGTAGAGATGGCATGGCCTTGTATTGACCAGGCTCCTGCTGCTCTCATCAGTGTTTAAAGATGAAAAAGTGTCTTTGCTTTCCTACTCGGAGAAGAAAAGCCTGGTGCCCAAGTGGTAGAGGCACACAGGGAGTTAAAAAATGCATCCTGACATCCTTCATTTGTACATCCATGTCAGCAAGGTGTGGCCAGGTTAGACAATATGGTCAAAAGCACTGAAGAGGCAAGTCCAAGGTCAGACTGGATTCAGGAGCCAGCACTACACCTCATGTTTGAACGATGAGGTCAGAGCTGCTCAGAAGAAAGGAAGAGAAAACCTTGAATGTGAACTGTTTCTGATAAAGGGAAATTTCAGGTGTCCATGGGTCTAGACACACCATTTTCTTCGTGTCACTTTGCCTCTGGTACTACTTCACACAAGGTTACCTAATTTCAGTTGCATTAACACATGTTAGGAGATGGCAGCTGTGCCAGTTACTTTACATTAGGGTGTGTATTTTTCCTCAGTTAATTACATACCTTTTGCCATCTAAAGAAACTACTAGCTTTGACAACAAGGACAAGTTAATCATTGCAAGAAACAGCACCAGATCCAAATTCCATTGGCATCAGCAGAATGAAATTTTCCATTGACTTATATGGACATTAGATCAGCTGTCAAATGACTACAAGGAATTTTCCCACAGAATAGTGGTGCACAGTGGTAAGAGCCTGACCACTAGCTAAAATATCATCATCATGAACTAAACACTGGGACCTCATCTTATGGATACTGTTAGTTTAGGGTTGGCCTTATAGCTTCCTAGCTGTGTCCAGGGCCTGAATCTGACAGGGCTCCCTAAGCTGGACAGAGTCTTGAGTCTTCAGTAGAATGCTGAGTGTACTCACAGCCACATACCTCAAATGCAGCTTCTGTGGACCCTGCTCCTATGTGTCCAAAGATAAACTTGGATTAAAACATGGCCAGACTATCAAAACATCAATTTAAAAAAAAATGCTGTGAAACTTCCTCATAAAAGAACCTTATTTCCTTTCACCCCTTCAGAATACAGGCCTCTTAACATGACCTGCAAGGTCAACAAAAATCAGACATCATAAAACCAACTGGGGAGATGAAATCCAAAGTTAAGGGCCACCTTCTGGGACCCCCTGCTAATAAACCTAAAACATTAAAATCTGGAGAGTACCAGAGAGCCAAGACCAGCTGATCTCAACCTTCCCTTTGAAGTGATCTGTGAAGGCTCCTCTCTCCAGCCCATAGCAATGAATATTGAAGAAGTAGCTATCCAACCCCAATATTTACTGCAGTACAACATCAATTTCTTTCTACAAATGGTATATACAAAGACTCACAGTAGGTACTTTCATAAATCGCTAGAGGAGCAATTATTGATGCTCTTTGTCACTCCTGACCAGCCTGCTGTTCAAACCAGAGACTAAGTGAAAACTTTTCCTCTTTCCCCTCTAAATGCATGGTAGAAATCACGACATTTCCATGGCAACATGGTCACTGTTCTGCCTGCTACAGCTCTTGGTGTCCTAGAGCTGAAGCTGAAGGAGGCTTCCCCTGAAGCTCTCAGTGCTGCTGGCCTGGTCAGGTGTGTCAGCTGGAGGCACATGCACCAAAAGGCAGCTTCTCTGCTACAGGCATCACACATGTCCTGGGTAATGACGTGGGCACCTGCTAGCCTGGTGGCAAAATACCAGTTTCCTGTCTGAACTCCCTGGAGGGGTGTGGGAGCTTTCTTTTAAGTTTGCCATGCCCTGTGGTCATCTCACATCATGTCACGTTTAATGAGGCAGTGCCTAATGCAGCACATAGTCACTGACAGCAGAGTGACAGAGATCTGACACGGCGGGTCACATCTCATTGGGCATGTTTGACCTCATCAGCCACCAGAGGACATCCTTCATGTTTATAGTCAGCACTGTTTATAGTGAAAGCACTGGTCAAAATAAACTAATTAGCAAAATGCCCTTTTAATGCCTGAGAGCTGGAAAGGATATCCTTTGCTTCTCAGCTACAGGTTCCTGTATTCAACTGTTTCTAGCTCAGGAAGGTATAACATTTACATTTACATCCCAATATACTTATGGAAAGCAGTTATTCTGTTACCTTTTCTGAAACACTCGGACTGTCAGATCCTGCAATTATACAACCAAATTAACTATAAAAGTAGTAATTCTCATGGCTACTTGAGCTTGTAACTTTCATTCTATATAGAAATGTGTTCAGGAGGCGAAAATATTTTGCTCCAAAAGCTATTCATAATTAAAAAAAACCCCACAACAACAAAACCAGCAATCAAACAAACCTAGCCCCACAATTATACACATTTCTGCACAGCAGTTTAGGTTCAGAGTTACATTTACTGGCAAAGCACCAAGGGACTTAGTAGGCATCCTAATGTTAAAAAAAGTTCCTTCCAAGAAAATCAGGGCTTTTGTTTAATACAGCTCTAATGTGCATCACCTTCTGGCAGTCAGCTCCCATGCTGCTTCTAGCTGGCTTAAAGAATGAGCAGCAATATGGGAGTCAGCAGCTGGGAAGGGCTTATCAAAAAGCCACAAGAATAAGTGCCAAAAAAATTAAAAAAAAAAAGAATCAAATTCTGAGCTTTTCAATTCTAATAGACAACACACAAAGCATCCCTTGTTCTCTTGCTTTTCATTTTTTTGAGGGAAATTATCACAAGCTTTGTATATCATATCAGTGAATTACTTTAATATCTTCCACTGGTAATAACCATAAATCTTAACGGCTTGAATTACTGCATCTTTCTAGTCATGCTGACTCTCAAGCTGCTCTGTTTTTGTTTTTCTGTTGTAAATGTCAGACAATGCAGCTACAGTATTACTGTTGATAAGGCCAGAAAATGCTCTAGATCCAAAGATCACAAAAGCATCCAGCTTTGATCGAATGAAAAATCAAACCTATGTGAACATACACACTTCACTGCTTTGCTGAACCAGGGCCTAATGTGCTGCAGTACCTTGAAAAGGTTCATTACTGCACATTATTAGGCTGCAACTTTCACACAAACGTCTTGATAACAACGGAGCACATACCAAGTGCCAAGGAGAGACACAAAAGGTATCATGAAGATATGCTGAAGGTATCTGTATATGAGTGTTCATTCTGTATGAAAGAAAGTCTTCTCAATAGCACTTCCCACCCTCCTTCCTATCTCTTTCTGCATCTAAAAATTCAATATTCCAATGGAAAAATTGGATTGCTGTTATGAACCACTGTAGCACTCAGGCTGGTATGGGACTCCTGTCACAACAAGGCAGGCAGACCTGAACAAATCTCCCTGAATAAATCTGACCTCTCAGTCACCATTATCTCCTACCAATACTACTGTTTTAGGAACAAAAGACAGTTTAGTACTGGCTTTATTTTCCAGACAGTTGTCAACCAGGGACTGCGAGACCATCAGTTCTCCCAGCAGAGGCCCAACGCCAAGTGCGGTGAAGCAACTGCTTGACAAAAACGACCTGCACTGAGATCAAAGCTTCAAATCCTGCTCTTCATCCTTGACTGAACCAGCACTCTTCTCTCATCAGTCTTCCTTTGCCAGTCCACCACAGTAATGCTGTATCCTAAATAACACTATCCACTGGGATAAACAGTTGAAAAATTGCATGTGGAGACCTGCTGAGCCATGAAAAAACATTTACTCGTGCCAACTCTCAGCACAAAAGCCCTGCAACAAAAGCAACATCACATGTACCTCTATAGCTTTTCCATACACAACATGACCATCAGAGAAGGAATAGCCGCTCACAACCATGGCTTCAGATTGACTTTTCACTCCAAATATTATGTGTAACACGAGCATTCCTTGTGTTAAGCATGATATTGCATAACACAGAGTTTCAGCATTAAAAACTCTTTAACATACCTAAATTCAGATGCAAAAATGTAACGTCAGAATGGGAAAACCTGCTGCCTTTGCAGTGGAACCCTAACATGCCTTCTGTGAACAACAAATTCAGTTTTTAAAGCTTTCTAAATGTGAAGGGTTTTGAAGCAGCTCTGAAGCTTCACAACCTGAAGTGGATTTTAGTGTTGCTTCTTTTCTACCATTCTATTATTTGCTTCTTATATATTAAGATAAGGTGTTTTTTTTGTGACTTGTCAACTGGAGCTCTGTCTAACATGGCTAGACTTAAAATCACATAACAAAATCCCTTTTCAAGTGGCAGAAGCAGCCTTGTGGCCTCTCAAGCTCTAGTTCTGGCACGCTGAACCAGTGTTGTTTACTCTTCAGCATTGACTGAGACAGACTCCTGCAGCTCTGGGATTAGAGGCTATTTAGTTAAGTGATGCAGCAGAACCAGAAGGGTCCCACAATGCCATCAGTAAATGGACTTCAAAACCAGCAGCTATTCTTCCTTTCATGCCTTTTTCTACAACAAAATTTAGGAAAAAAATAA
This sequence comes from Aegotheles bennettii, assembly GCA_013398125.1. Classification (NCBI taxonomy): domain Eukaryota; kingdom Metazoa; phylum Chordata; class Aves; order Caprimulgiformes; family Aegothelidae; genus Aegotheles; species Aegotheles bennettii. The sequence continues at coordinate 623,970 of VZRW01013689.1, read as the reverse complement.
ATTCTTGGGAGGGAAACCACCCAAGAAAGAACCACAGCTGCAATGGCTCAGGTCTGAGAGAAATTTTGAAAATGCCCATGAGTTTTAGCACCAAAACTGTTCTTAATCATACAGACTAAGCTCCCACACATGAGATTTTCTGTAGTATTAGATTTTGTTTTTCCCTGCTATAGTTTCAAGATACAAAATATATTTCTTCCCCTCTATTCACCTGAAAAACCCCAGTTGTGTGTGGCCCTCAGAACCTGAACAGAAGTAAGAACTGCCGTGTGTCAGAATTGCAAACTCTAGATGTTTTCACAGGGAGTGTAAGTTATATATAAATGATGATTAAAGAACATGTACCAGAAGTGAAAGATGATAGCTCTTTGGTCTTTACCCAAGTTGAATGACCTGCTAATATATTAAGTGTTCTCCCTCTATTGACAGATACTGTGCTGGAGTGACATAACCAATACTTAACCTGAGAAAATGAGGAATATGGTAAGTAGAGAATCTAAAGAAAGAAAAAAACAAAGAAAAAAAGACTACTAGATAGTCACCTAGACCACAATAATTGAGATAATAAAAATGTATGGATGTGAAATGGAGAGAAGAAAACAGAAGCTTAGTGGTGATGCTGCTGGTAGCAGAATTCCTCAATATGATGCCAGTCTAACCTGTGTGACTTCACCGACTTTCAAGGCATGGATGGCCCCATCTCTGCCACTGTATGTCCAAAGTAAGGAATCTGAACTGGACATGCTGGATGGTATTGTGTAAACATGCAAGCGTAGCAACAGTGCTTCTGAAGCCAACTCAGCTGTTGCTGTATCTTGCTCCACAGTGCCTCTGGTTTTAGAGGCAGCACGCACAGACCTTTTATTCCCATAGAACAGTTAATCCATCTAAATAAAAGAGCTTGTAACTACAGAGCTCCTATTTTACAAGTCAACCACCTAAACTTCACCTGCATAAAACATGAGGTCAAAGCATGGTAGTTCTTACAGCACAACACTTTTCCTTCGTGGTAGAAGTTCAGAGCTCATCAGCTCTATCCTTAGGAACTCAAGATCATCAGTTTATCTAGAAACAATTTCATGCTAAAATACATGGTACTGCACTGGCAATTTTCTTATACCACAGGTGGTAGTGAGTGGATATCTGGCAGACGACCTCCATGTGGCTGACTGTGTGGAGCCTGGAGGGCTCACTGCTGCACAAACCCAGCAGATGGGATTCTGCAGAAACCAGGGAGTAAGCATCAAGCTTACTCCACTCCAACACAATCCTGAAAGGCATGTGGGCACTTGCTTCCTAAGGAACAGACAGTCCCCTACAGCAGAGATGGCAAATTAGCATGGTAGGCAGGAAGACAAACCATTGTGGGTGTTCTTCACCACAGAGGCCCATGAGATTAATAATACACATTTTCCCAAACAGATGATTTGTTACACCACAAAGTAGTTCTGCTAAAACACTCCATGACTTTGCCTGACCTACAAGTCCCCGCTCCACTTCCTGACGACTATGGGGCAGTCCCATGTCAAAAAAATGTGTTCTGGGAAACTATTCTTTACTTGCACTAGTTACATGTATAACTGAGGAACAAAGGAGAACAACCTCTGTTGGTTTTGTTTTGTTTGTTAAAAAAATTATATGACTATTACACATGGCAGGATTCATGCTGCAGAGAGTCTGTGGGTTTTTCCCTGTACGTGGTTTTACCTAGTGACTAGTTCAATTTTCAGAGATGCAATTAAGAAATTCAGCTCCACCCAGAGGAGATCTCTGAATGAGAAACTAGAGACAAAAAGAAAAGGGGCTTCAGAGTCACATGCCTGCTCCACCACACTGCCACCCTGCCAGGCTTTAAAGTTCAGTACAGAGCTTGTGCAACTGTGCCAGGCTGGCCCTGAGACCCAACAAACATGCCTTGCCTCTCAGCTGTGACAGTATCTCAGACATTTTCACCATGCTAATGTGACTAAAAGGCCACTAGTCCAGAACTGGGTCCTATTTGGACATTGGAGAGCAGGCAAATGGGACACGTGACTGCCTGCACCTGTCAGTGTAAATGTCTCCTTAAACTGCTTACTATTTGTGGGACAGATAGGAGTGGGAGAAAGACAAACACTCAGACAAGTTGTACGGGCTAGGAGGCATTTCAGCTCTGACCAAGTTAAAAGAGCAGGTTCTGCAAAGTCTTGCTACAGAAACCAAAACCAGGTAGGAACTATCTCCAGAAAGGCAACCGCATACACTTGAGGAAATTGTGCAAAGAATGAACCAGGGCAGATCTCACTCATCTGCTGCTGGATGATTTAGCAGATGATAAAAATCCAGACTGATTCGTCTGTAAAATATAGGCTGAGGATATGTTACAATAGTATAAAGCTGGAGAAGCTCCTGGGACTTCAGCAGAAGTATTTCAGTTTCATGTCAGAATAATGTCATTGAAATTAGTAGCTGGTACAGTTGGGATTACACAGTATAAAAATCACAATAACAATGACTTGTCCCTCTGCCATAGATTGTAAACAGCTGAGCTGCAGCCAGAGATGGTGGATTCAGTCATTTCTGAGATGTCAGTGAGATGACTGAATGATAATATTGCTGGACAATCTGACACACCTGGGCACTTTGGAGATGCAAGCATGGCACCTAATTTGTGGCACACACCTAGCAGAGAATTATGAAAGCTGCTGCTCTGCACAAAGGGCACAGGTCAGACTCTGAGACTTGGTTCATTTAGCTGATTTGACCAGCATTTGACAGTCCAAGTGCTTGATCACAACTGGTTTCTTAGCCAGCCAAAGGAATGACTCTGAGATTTAGACAGTGGATGAAGAATGTGAGAGGAATCAACACTGAGATAATTATCATTAAATTATGAGCACCGAATACACTGTTAGTGAGCATAAAACATTTGTACACAGGTTCTTGAAATTTACTCCCAACATCACTCTTAAAACCAATACTGTGAAGTGGGAAGCATCCTTGCCTGGGGTCTCAAAAGCATCCTCAAGCACCTTGGAAAGTCAGGTTTCTTATTTAGAAGTTCCAATATTTACTTTAGGCAAAACTATTTTTTAAATGGACCACCTTCACATATATATATTTCAAATTAGAAAACAGTGAAAGAATTTCTAATTTGTCCTCAAGAGTTAAATGTTTCATCTCTACTATTATTTCTGATGGTAGAATAGAGCAATATTTACTGACAACTTTAACAGGTTAATGTTTACCATCAGGAGAACAATGGTCTAGTCTGAACACCAGAGAAAGAAATTTCCCTAGAATGTACCCACATGGTGAAATAACTCACCTCACTATGCTTTGCAAAACAAAGCACCTTAGAAATTCAGAGGCATCCAGTCATGAAGGCTGAATCAAGCTGTAGGAGTAGGGGGTAATCTTTACAAATGAACAATGGCTTTACTTGCAGAATCATGTCTATGTATAGGTATTTAGTATCAACTCAGGGAAAGGAGACTACTTCATTTCATAAAGTCTCTTAAGTCATGGGAAAAAGTATTAACCATTTAACAGCCAGGAATGCCGACATCGCATTCACATTGTTTCTCTTGCTGTAAATACAGATATTTTAAGTAACAGTTCTCCTGTGTTTTGTTTCTACTGTCAGCTGAACGGAAGGTACGTGCAACATGTAAAAAACACCAAAAGCAGATGAGAATATTCATATGGTGAAAGATTGCATGACTCTGTAGAGAGAGCACAAGCTTTTCTGAAAGTTTCCTCACATAAAAAAACCAGATCAATCCCACTTACCTTCAGTGAAGCACAATAGTAGGATACAATCTAAATCTATATTGATCTAAATATTTGGCAAGAAATAAGCTTACTGCTCAAAGACTGAGCATAACACTGAACATTCAAGTTAACATATCTCAGTTTTCAGAATATATTCGTTAATAATTTATTACAAAGAATGTTTCTCTGCTGTTATTTGTTTCACCCTGAAATTGATTACTAGTCTAGTCTACAGGCTTATGTCTCCCTGAAAGGAAATATCGACAGTGGTGTTCGTACCTTTGTCTGTGCATCAACAGCAGCTCCTTGGTTAACAAGAACCTCTGCTACGTTGACTCTATCCTCTTGAGCAGCCAGGTGGAGTGGTGTCAGTCCACTCTGTAAATTAGAAGCAACAAGTAACAATCTTCAGAGGCAGCATGTGAAAAGTAAAATGCAAATTCAGGTATCAGTAAGACTCAAAACGTCCTACTGAATTTAAAGAAATTATAAGTTCCACTTTCACTGTGTAATGTGCTTCTAATTACATTTGTTGATTTACAATTTGAAAGCCTGGAATATAATGTTTCTTTTACACAAGGAACATTTCTTCACGCAGCATTCAATGTGCGATAGCAAATTATAGCACCTTAAGAAAAAGTCACACAGTATTTGTTTTACCTAGTAATTCACACTTCCTTAGAATGAGTAAGATTTTAAAATGAGTATTGAAATATTGTTTGCACTTCCACCAGTTTTCTATAAGTAACATCCACTCTGATTTATCCTTACTTTTCATTCCTCTACTTGATCATTTTCAAACACAAACAGAAAAGATAAACCTAAGTTTCTCTGAGATCAGGTCCATTTCTCTATCCCAGGGTGTATACAAACTTGTTGGATGACATGCACTGACACTTACTTTTTGGATAGCTCATTATTTTTCTTATCTGAAACTTGAGATCTAAAATCCCTAAAACCTCAGAAAGCTATGCAACTTTCTGTCACATGAAAACTCAGGTAAAATGGGTAGAAGAGAGAATCTGCTGATGAATGGGAAGAATATCCTTTACTTGCAAATGACAGGTCTCTCTCTCTCCTCCTGTTCCTACTGCCTTTAGTACTGGTGACAGAAGAGCAGGTGGCAGCAGCTGGCCCATCAGGCAGAAGCATTTGCTAAGTTTCCTACCCTTGAACCCAAACTCATGTCCACAGTGAAGTCGCTACCAGAAGCTGTAACTGCTGAGAGTATTCCGCTGTACTGCACTCAAACATGCACCCCAGATGATAATACAGCTTAGGTGGGTCACATTACACAAATATATAACAGTAACCAACTGTAAATTACCTAATGGAACCTGGAAATTGTGCGCCAATCCTTCTAACAGATTTAATAAGAGCTCAGCACCCCCACTGAGGCTCTGAGTATTCAGCTCCCAACCATTCTGTGGATCCTGAAGACAAATGCTCTTTTTATTCCCATTGCAAAACTCAAAAGTTAGCATGCTTTAAAGATCTATATTCAAATATAGGTGCTGAGCTTGGAGGGAAAAATGCATCCTTAAGTGAGTACAGGGAAACTGTTTTCCAAAGGTGGTGTAGTCAGTATAAGAAGAAACTAGAGATTACAACTGAACAGTAACAGATTAAAAGCATGTTGCAGGTAATTAACCTCTGGTGGGACCAAATCAAAATGCCAAACAGCTGCAATCATGCTCTCTGTATTAGACTTAGCAGCAAACCCATGATATCCAATGTGATACAGAACATGTACATGGCACATTGCCCTGTGGGGATATGAAGTACATCCTGCACTGCATAAGTGCACACTTAATTGAGACTGGGGAAAAAAAAATAAAATCAACATCTGCAAGAAAAGCTTCCTGAAGGAGAGCCCAAAAATAACCAAACTGTGAAGTTCGAAGCAGGAAAACACAGCAGCCCTGTGCAGCATCACCTACAGCCTCAGAGGACACAAAGTCTTTCTACCTGCTGAGAATAAGAAATATTTTCCATGAAAAATCTGTCTCTTGCCTTTCTACTTCAGCCACATAAATCCATACCGAAACTTCATTTTACAACATCTCTGATGTCTAGTGGGCATTTAAAGAATTAAGGCTGCACATTTGCTAGAAGCTTTACTGTAGAGCAGAATTAATAGCCTACAAATTCATACATATAGAAACTAAAATCTATCAACTTCCCTTTCCTGCCCCTAGGATAAATTATACCAAAAGTCACTGTGCTCTGGGAAACACCCTCTGGGGAGGAAGAACCTCAGACAACCTTGCTGTTATTATCCCATTAAAACAATCAGCTTCTCTTAACAAGTTAGTTGTTACCATTGCTTAATGGGCAGACATATATCTAGAGGCTCATACATGACACACAACAACCCCACTAACCACCAGGGGAGGAAGACATTTTCTCTCTGGGCATGTTTTGGCAGAGTAGCACAACATGGAAGGAAATAAGATGGTTTAGTAAGTTCCTCTGAAGCATGTGCCATAATCAAAACATGGGTACTACAAAACACAGCTCATTCAAAAAAATGTGACATGGCATGCTGCTGTCTTTGCTAGAAGAAATGATGATGTGTATTCAAACACCTGTAGTGGTTCTCAAAACCTGCAGAATCACAGTGGACAAAATTTACTTGCAGGGCCCTACCCTTCTCACCATCATGTTTGTTTATTGCTTTAGCACCACGCAGGGGGAACACTTACCTTGTTGCTGAGATTTACATTAGCATTTCTAGTAAGAAGCAATGACACCATGTCCACGTGGCCATCCTGAGAGGCAAGATGTACAGGGGCGATACCCTGTCTGGTTACAGCATTGGCATCAGCACCATATTCCAGCAGTGTAGTTGCTATGTCCATCTGGTTTTTCTTGGCAGCGATGTGCAGTGGTGTATAGCCGTTCTGTCAACAGAAAGCACTTCATTGCAAGCTACTCATTAAACAATGTGATAAATCACTTCTCTGTACCTAACTCTGTGACAGTAAGTCATTAGTTTTAAAAATTCTGTCAAACACAGTCAAATACAGTATTAACTGGTTGTACAAATTAATGTATCAGAGCTTTAAGCAATCTATTTTGGAAAGTACGGCTACAAATAGGAGGATTCTGAAAGCAGCTTTCAAATTTGGGAAAAAAACAATCTGTTCAGATCTGTTCAGAATAGCAAAACCTGTAACAATAGGAATTTGAGTTTAATTTCACAGACATTTGCTACTTTTCCTTAAATGTACATAAAGTGTTTAACAAACAGAAAAGCAGAATGTGTGCTCATAATTCAGAACAGCTGCTACTGTTTGGGGTTTTTTTCCCCTTTCCCAGTGTGAATGAAAGCATTATGTACACGAAGTATGGCCTTTCTAGCAGCATTTACCCAAACTTTACTAACAGGTTCTCTTCATTCAGATCAAGGGAAAATTAGAGCATAAAATTTTAGTCTTGCATTCTTTATTTTATTCCTTCCAATACATGTACCTAGTGAGTACTAGTGTACCTAGTAAAAATAAAAACATAGTATCTATTTCATGGTACAATTTTATAATTCTCAAAAAAGAGATGGATTTGGCAGAAAATAGATAAATAGATAAGTAAATTGATTAGCACACAAATACCAAAACACTGACTAAGGTATGACCAGCTTTTGGTACAGATTGTGATGCCTGAAGAACTTTCTGCCTTCCAGAACTGTATTAGCCCTCATTTAAAGCAAATGGCAAACCTGCACACACATGCATGTGACTAAGGAAGATGATGGGTGGCGGGGATGGGACCATAGCTGCATAAACCATTTTGTATGGTATCATAAGTACTGTATGCACCTTGGTTTACACAGCCCAGTAACATCTACCTAAAGGCACAATGCATTCACCTGGCTTGGCTCCTCCCTGTGCCCAACAGGGCAGTGGAGCTGGACTACACAGGAAGGCAGGTCGGAACAGATGCAGGGCGATGCAGGTAGGAGCAAAGAATAAATACATGGGGGCAGAGAAATGACTACAAGAGAGCTTTAATAGTAATCTGGAAGTGAGAGACATGCACAGCACTAACTCCATGTGGATAAGGTTCTGTAACCTTCAAAATTCAATTGAGATTCAGATTCAGTTCAGACTTTAGATACTAATATATTTCAAAATGACATAGTGCCACAATCAATAAGGGAATTATATGGCCACTGCATTTTCACTTTTAAGATAAAATGCTTCGGGAAAAACAAACACAATCCTCTCCCTTAGACTTCCTGCACAAGACTGACATGTAAAACAGCCATTGTCACTTAAACACCTCCTAAATCCTAAATGCTAAATACTACATGCTAAATCCTGTGCATATGCTAAATTATGTGTATTTTAAATGGAGCTCATGCATATTTTCTAAAATAACAAATGCAGTTTTCAAGCCTTTTCCTCAGCAATGGGCATACATCGTTTCCAGTGGAATGGAAAGCAGCAGGTTTCCAACAGAAGGCAAAAAGTGAACTGAAAAATCAAAGCTGAAATTCTGCTCAGTCTCAGTCTGCATCATCTCCTCATGATAAGGGCTGTGTTCTGTCACTGCACACAGATACAGAAGGGAGTGCAGAAGTTTGGAAGGAAGGGTATGGGGTTATTCTGACTACAGGGAAAAAAGGTAAAAAGGGAAAAAGGTTAAAGTTGAAGGGACAGAGAAAAACTGAGGCTTTGGGGGCAGGCAGGCAGGTAGAGGTGGAGAAGAATTGTAAGGTGGATGCTAGGTTAAAATTAGGCACCAGCCTGATTTTGCCCTATAAAAAAGAAGAATAGTTCATCAGAATAACTGTTTGTATCACAGTGCTGTACTCTGACATGGCCACTTCCCATACTTTCTTACCAACCACTCTTCAAGGCAAATGCTGCTGGGCCAGGCTAATGAGCCACTCCTAAGATCAGTGTTAAACACAGGCATGTCATAGAAAAAGCAACTGCTGCTGAAATAACTATGGAGCAGTGATGAGATATGACATAACACATTTATTTATTAGACCACATTTACAAAAGAAATGGGAAATCATCTGCTGTTACCAACATCATCTTTCAGATGACTGCACATGGGGTGCCTAAAGCAACAAACATGCTGCTGTTAATTTTATTTAGTATTGACACTCTACTCAGTGTTGCTGTGGTTCACTTGCTGCAGAATATTAACAAATGCTTTCTTTTAGGAAGACTTAGAGATGGCACTTGAAGGCCTGAAGTAGCAGCTGCAAAACTGTTCTGTAACAGATGGGGAAGCTAAGGTGACCCGACACATGAGTTTGTGTAATATTATACCATAGTCTACAGTGCTTCCACCTTGATTTGGACTTCTCAAGCCCTTGGCAGTGGCTGCTGCAGTCCCTACCCCTACAGGATGCACAGCTTCCACTGGCAGTTTTTCAGCGGAAACTGGGTCAGTGTCTTCTCATCCCCTTCAGAAGGCCCTTTCTTCCTCACAGTGGCATTTAAGAGTGCTGTGTTGCAGTAGTAAAAGATCAGAGATCACTCCAGTTCATCTCCTGGAGCACTGCTCTGGCAGATTGCCACTATCGACATTATTGATTTTAGACTCTGCTGTTGCTGCTGGCTATCCATGTTTATTTAACTTTCCTCTCTTTTGCACTATAAGCTCTGGGACCTACATATGACAGGCTCCATCCTCTTCTTCAGCCATGCAGAAGGCCTCTAGTGTTATGGCTGTATTCAGTCATGTGAGAGGGGGGCAATCAAGGAGAGCTGTCTATCTATTATACTGGCTTTTCCACTAGCTCTCTCTTTTCCACAGTGTTTTTTTGCAGTGATTTTAGGAATGTACCTGGGTTGTTTCAGATGCAGTATTTACACTGAACTTACCCCAACTGAACCTACATATGCTTCCACCCTGTTTCACTTATTGCTGCTGTCCAACTATTGATTATTGATCCATCCTTAAAACTGGGATCCACAAAAGATATAGACACTATAAGCTTCTCCAAATTCTTTCTTCTACTCAGAACTAGAATACATTTAAATATTTATTCTTTCACATGCCCCAAAATCTGACATTATGTGTTGTCTTGCCTACTGTAAATTGCAGTCAAAGCAGAGCTGTTACTGGTTTTATTTTCTTACCAGTCCATTTACACTGTGGTAGGAGCAAAGTATATTAATAATTAAGTACATTGTACTGAGAAACACATCACACCTCAGAGTCATCCTATGGCATAATACAGGAGTATTACCCCTGTTCAGCAAGGCATTAACTCCAAGCTTGCCCTGCACAAGCGTTAAGATGCAATGATATAAAGTTGGCTGGCTTGGAGAAGGTACTGAGGAGACTGGACAAGTGAAAACAAGGCTCATTATTCACTAAGACTGATCTTTATTGAAAATAGATATTTTAAATGTTTCTATATCTATAATTGTTTTTTAATGGATATTTTATTCACCAGCAGAATTATTCTAACAGCTTTATATGGTTGTGAGATGTTGGCAGACAAGGTCACTAAGCCTCCTGTAATTGCAAGTATATACAGTCTAGAAAGAACATAGGTAGACAGGAAATAAAGTGACACAAAAAGCCTAGGTATTGTTCCCCCAGAGTGGCTAGTATTTGTACCTTGGCAGATGCATGAGGTGAAGCTCCCTGGTCCAACAGTAGGAGTGCCACTTTTTGATTATCGTAGTGTGCAGCTACATGCAGTGGTGTTAAACCGCTCTAAAAATACATGCAGAACAAACAAGTGCTGTTACAGACCCACTCCAGGGAAAACTCAGGAGTTGCAAAATTGGAGTAGACAAAGTGAAAAACACATTTGCTATTCATTCTTGTATCCAGAGTCTTTGATAACTTCAGAATCAAAAAATAAAACAGAGATTTGAAAATCCTTACTGAGTTGTGAAAGCTCTTTTCACTTTTCCCAGGGAAGATGAACAGAGAAGCACATGTGTGTGCTGCCCCCAGGACAGAGCAGGTAAGGAATTTTGACCTGGGGGTCATACCCTCAGCAATGTTTTTCTTTTACTGCAGTAGATAAGTAAGTTGTCCCTTGAATCTGTAAAAATCCAAGCTGAGCTGCTTTAAAAACCTTGAGGTCCTACTGGGCTTTGCCCCCCATCATGAGACCTGGGGGAGCAGAGCCAGCTGCCAGAATACTCTGATAAGGACTGTAAATAGTCCAGGCAGGAATGCAGGGTTTGTCTCCATTCCCCTGGATGGGTACAGAGAGCACGCAGTTTTGTTGTCAATTAATGACAATAAAAGTCACTTTTGTCAGCAGTTTGATGACTCTTGGCAGCCCCACAAGGACTGGAATATTACACGAAACCCATTTCAGTTAAACCCAGGCTGTGGATACTAGTGTGATGGTAAGCAGGTAGAAGGATATTATTAGAATATTATGTACATTTAGATATTTGCTGTGCAAGTGGCAGTGGCTTCTTCTGTCCTACCTTTCCAGAAGCATCAGGAGATGCATTCTTCTGAAGCAGGAGGTTGGCTACCTCAATTTTCCCATATTTTGCAGCCACATGTAGAGGAGTAAATCCTTTCTGTAAGATAAAACAGTTATATAGCAGCCTTGTGCAATCTTTTTCAGGGAGAGCTTTGTCTCTCATCTACAGAGATACTGCATCTTCCCAACTGCTCTGGGAAGTCTGGAGGCCTTCCCTTGCAAGGCAAAGCCCTATCTACATTAAAATGACTGTAAAAAAGGAAGAGTCAGTTCCTTTCTTCACACCACCAAAGACCCAAGGACAAGGCTGGGCAACAGCTTATCAACTCCCGTCAGGAATTTCTGCCCTGCATTCCTTTCATTCCGAGAAAATGCATGTCTGATCACTGGGATATGTTATACATCAGGCTCTGAGGTAAAAGCGTGAAGTTTTTTACCATTTTAACAAAATGTAACTCATTCTTACGTTATTTGTATGCATATATGACTCTTGGAGCATTTCATTCAGGCACTTGCTGAATTGGGGTAGCACTTGCTACAAGTATATTTTACTATTGAGGTGATCACTTTTGCAACTCCCTTACCTTGGTAATGATAGCTAAAGATGCACCGTGATCCAAAAGAACAGAAGCTACATCTTCATGTCCTTCTCGAGCAGAAAGATGCAGGGGCGTATAGCCAGACGTCGTAGCTGCATTTGGAGATGCTCCTTGCTGTAGCAGCTGCTGTACTATATCTGCTTTTCCCAGTCGGGCAGAAATGTGCAGCGGCGTTTGGTCATCCTAAACATAAAGGAAACAATACAGTCCTAAATAAGAAAACCAAGGCTCGTGTTTTGACAGAAAATATTTGCTCAGATTCTATCACTTTTCAAAAACGCAGATGAATATTAATTTTACTGCTGACTCACCTAGTGAATGTTGCAAGCTGGCTTTCTCTTTGTCACCTAATACAGATATCGAGGTCCCTCTGAAAGGCTGCACAACCCTCTGAGGTATCGGCCAGTCCTCCCAGTTTTGTATCATCAGCAAACTTGCTGAAGGGGCACTCTACCCGCTCATCCAAGTCATTCATAAACAAGTTAAACAACACTGGGCCCAGTACAGAACCCTGGGGGACCCCACTAGTGACAGGCCTCCAACTAGACTGTACCACTGATCACGACCCTCTGGGATCTGCCACTCAGACAGTTCTCAATCTATCCCACTGGCCACTCATCCAACCCACACTGCTCGAGTTTGCTTATGAGGATTCCATGAGAGACAGTGTCAAAAGCCTTGCTGTATTATTTGTTTTGAGTTTTTGTTTGTGATAACAAATAGATCACAATCAATGGCAGTTTGCACAAATTAATTGTGTGAAATTATTTAGAAAATATTTGCATGACTGTGTTTGTGAGCAAGAGCTGATCAATTTCAAGGCAGTCTTTGGCAATTTACAGACCATATGATTCACTTCTATTGTCAGACTGCTTGAGATATGAAATGTATCTTTTATAAATATTTAGTCAGAGTTCCTTATAGGTAGGTATTCTTACTAGTAACTTTATTTGTGAACCAATCCACAGATGACAATTTCACAGTGAAGAATAGATTTCTTTGAAATTGTATTCATTCAGTTCCTATTGGGAAAAAAAATGTCCTGGCTTTACCTATTAAGATTGCTATCTATTGCACCCATTTTTCTCCTTCCCATCTGTTACCTGGAACTCTTTGATTTCCATAATTTTGTATGTTTCTTTAGTAGCTCTTGACCATTTCTTTTTTCTTCCCCCTTTATCTTACTCAATTGCAATCATTTCTATAGGGTTTGTTCCTTCTTTCCAGCTGTATGCTACATCCCCTCACCGTGCCTCCTTACTTTAGGAGATGTTCTTTAGAAATATAACTATTTCTGAATGCATACAGGTTCATGCTTAAGGGATGTGACAGGAGACACCGGCAGTATAGGGTTTACAGTTTCACAGAAATAAAAGTATATTTGAGGCATTCCTCTCCCTCCCTCCTTGCTTCCCACCCCAAAAGAAAAGTCTTTAAACACAGAACAGTTTATATTAAAAGTTGATTAAAAAAAGGCATGTTATCAAACTGCCATCTCCTGCCTTCTCTCTACATACAGATAACTCATGACTAAAGTTAAGAGAGTAAGTAACAAAATATCAGTTGTCATTATACCAAGGCCCTTGGCTTCATCCCCCTTTCTCTTCCCAAAAGACACACACAAAATGAATGTGATTACTTGCTTTGTTAAATATAGATAATATAGGGTTATTATACCTGGACCATCACCTTACCTTAGCTTTAGCCTCCACCTGAGCTCCATTCTGTACCAGGTATCGAACAACCTCTGTCTGGCCAGCTCTGGCAGCCATGTGCAGCGCCGTTTCTCCTCTCTAGCACACAGCACCAACAAAAAAAAATAAATCATTAGAAAAACACACTGCAGGAAAACCAAACACCAACATGTTTTGTAAATACAAAAATACTGGTGACCCAGTTCAGCATAATCTCCACTAGAATGCTCTGTAGTAGTTGTCTGGGAGCAAGATGGGAGATTATGTCAATATTTGACCTCTTAGCTGTATGCTACAAAGCAATTTTATTTCAGGGTCAGTTTCCCAACACTAGTGCCTTTGTCACTAGTCTTTTGCTGAAAAGAGACAGTATAATTTTTGGATTTCTAGTATTTTACTAACAGTGTTAAAAATTACATCCATTTGAATAGAGCCTAATTTAGTCAAAATTTAAATCAAATTTTGTATATTCAGATGCACATATTTTTGGCTTTCCTCCTGTTACACCCTATGCCTCCACTATCATTTCTTATCTGACAAGCACTGAGATGAGTGAACAAGAGGAAAAAAAATCATTACTGAGTACATTAATCTAAGGCTTCATGGACTTAATTAAATACAAATCCAAGGAAAGCAGAATAAATCCAGGAGGGGAAACTGCTTTCTACATTTTTGGACATCAATATGTCTTTAGGTACACCTGATAATTTACAAATGGTGTTGTGTTTTTATATAATCTAAAAGATTGTCTTCTAACTGCATCTGTGCATGGAAGGTGAAAGGGAGACTTTCAGGCCAAACTGTTAAAAAGAATCAACAAGCTTCTACTGTCCACCTGTTTTCCAAATTTCAAATATCCAACAATGACTTCAGTTTTTACACATGCCCAGGGAGCCTTGGGGCACACAGTGCACATCCAGTAGAAAAACACACTTGTATGGCTGTATGGGCACAGGCAATATGTCCTGACAATCTGCTGCAATCTGTTGATAACAGCAGAACTTCCCTTAAATGGTAAGCCCCCAGGGTCCTGGGAAAACAGTGCTCAACAGTCAAGTACAAATCTCAAAAATTACATATGAGAAGCTACAGTGTGTTCTCATTCTTTACTTCAGAAAATAAAGAGAATAGAGTCTACTTAAGGTCCACCTCTTTTGAGGTTTCCTCAACTTGTCAAGCATTTCCCAAGTAGGAGGCAGCAGGCTGCACTTTCCCATGACTCCAGTAAAAGCCATGATGGCTATGGAGATGGATGGCCAACACTGGAATTATGCACTTGACAACAGTGCTGCTGCCAGATATTATAATGCATTCACAGTTCTGCCACACTGAAAAGAAACCTGTTACTCACCACATTGGTAGTGTTGGGTGATGCTCCATGATGCATTAGCTGTGATACAATATTTACATGTCCCATAAAGGCAGCAACATGGATTGGAGTTAGGCCAGACTGAAAATCAAACCAAAATCAAACTTAAATATGTACTTCCACACTCCTTTACAAGAATACCATGAGGAAAAGATAAGTAAACCCAAACGCTTGTTCTTCTCACAGGACCTTATCTTCTCAAAAACGTAATACCCATGCTTAAACTAAAGGGCACATAGAATTTGAAACACCTGAGAGTATCATTCGTGTGCAAACATAAAAACATTCTAGGGATTCAGTAATTCTTCATCAACTAAAATCTACTATAGCTAAGCAAGATTTCTTCCTTCAGTTTCTGCTAAATATAATTTTGGACCAGAGGGGGGGAAAAAAAAAGTAGAAATATTCGTGGTACTAAGATAAGACCTTCTGGAACATTTAGCTAATGCAAAAAAGATGCAGTGTTCATTGTCCCCACCAAATCCAGTTGCTTTTGGGTGAACAAAAAGGCCTATTGAACTCAGTTGTAAGCTCCAACCCCACTGTTTCTCTAGGCAAAAGGGAATGCAAAACTGTGGCATCCAGCCAGAGACGCACAGACATAGAGGACACTGGCTAAAGAGAATTCCCCCTTCCCTCAGGATCTTGTGGCATCATTACTATCACAAATCTGCACCATTGCCCTTATACAAGATATAAAAGACCATCTGGAGAGAAAAAGAGAGAGGGAGAAGGGGAGGGGAAAAAAGGGAGCAGTCATTTAGCAGGGCATGACCTCAAGGATTTTGCTTTAGAAATCCAATCAATAGTTAATATTTCTCCAAGTAGCAGTACCCTAAAGCCTCTTCACAGCTGCTTTTGCACAGCTGTAGCAACAGTCAGCCAGAGACTGCAGAAGGGAATTTTGCTATCAGGAAAAGGAGAAAGTTCAGTGGATATCTGGAAATCCCCTGATTTAGGCAGCTTCCCCATAGATGTACACAAGTCCCAGGAGGACAGAGATGAGGAAAACACACTTTGGTTCCTTTCTCATGCAGAACAGCAAACATGAGCAGAAAGGCAGAATAACTAGTTGAGTAAGTAATTTCTTTTCCCTGTTGCACATACTTTAGTAAATGCTTTTAAAATAATAGACTGCAGGAAATACAATGTATTTGTGTCATTTAACCATGAACACACATACTGTGGAGATTCAAGCCTGTAGCTGAAAAAACAAGGTGCAATATCTGCAAATGGAAGTACAGAATCTACCTGGAAAGCAGAATTTACCATAGAAAAGGCAATAAGCATAACCTTTATTAAACAGTTTATATGCAATGATGACAATTTGTGACATTTGGTATTGTTTCCTCATGTTGCATTTGCATTGTTTATTCAGATCTTGCAACCAACACTTGTTTGCTCTCAGATTTCTTTGGGGAGGAATATTGTGAAGTTTTCTGGCCAATTTTTTTTTATGGTCAGGTATAATCTTTCTTTCTCACTAGAGAAATAGTGGCTTATATATGGATGCTACATACCAGCTCCTAATTCTGCCTTGAAATGTTGTTACCATATAAACAGCCAGTGAAAGAGGCAGGCAGGAAGGTAGAGTCCTGCAGTAAAGTACCATGATGAATCTCAATAAATACAGTCAAATGTGGTTGAGATTATGTGAGATCATGCTGAGGCAAAGACAGGAAATACAGGAAGAGCTCTTGCTTTTGGAAAGTTTTTGCTTGAAAAAGCAATTCAGAGGATACAGATCGGATTCTTACCTGGTTTACCCACACAAGACAGTGTAGTTAATATTGCAGTTGCTTTCATTCTTTAAATTCTTTGTATTTAAAAGGGATAAAATTGAATAGATAGTTTTTCTACTTCCACAGTGACTGAGTAATATGGACGACTGTTACAGCATCTCTTCTGCTCAGGTTGTCTTTCCACATTTCATTCGCTAACATTACTCCAAATTACACTCTGTAAGGCTGCATCTGCAAGCCCTGTGGTTTTTAAACACAAGTCTGGAGATATGTGATCTGTAGGAAAGGCAGGTTCAGTTCTTTCTCAAGAAAGCCAGGAAGGGGGAGCTATATGATTTACTACTGAGTAATTGGAACAAAACCCTATGCATCAAATAAAACTCCATCCTGGGGAATTGAATTGCTCCCAGTTGTATCTTGTTTAATCAATGGAACTGTTTATAATTTTCCAACCTGGCTTCTTCATCAGTGGTCACACACTGATATATGTGACCTTCCCTCCTAACTTAGTAGAGTAGATACATACAAACCAAATTTTCCATAGGTACTTAATTAATCTCTAAATTGTGCCAATAACTGGGTGTAGACCATCTCATGATGGCTGAAATAATAGTATATTGATTTCTGTCTAACTGATTTGTGATGACCCGTGATGGTGGGTGAATATCATTTCTGTGTGGAAAGCCAAAACAAGGTCTGTGAATTAAACCACCTTTCAAAATAGGACTTGAGTGAAGCAGTCTTCACCTTGACCTCCTTAACAGGGTGAATTTCATCTTCTGTGCATTAAATTACAGGTGAAAATTGGCAGAAATTATAGATCTTTTTTAAAAATTGGGTTTTTAAGAAAATGTTTTAAAATCTGTTGTTTTGCTTGTTATTCACACTGTATTCCCAAAGTCTATAAATTTTTTGGGTGTTGTGATCCATTAGGGCAACTGACTTTATTATTCAGTTTTATGATTTGGTAATACCTAGTTGAAGATAATTGTTGACTTGAACGGTAGTACATGCTCTTTCAGAAATATAAAAAATTTAGTCAATATAGTTACAATGAATTCTGTAGGAAAAACAAAGACAAATGTTAGAAGGCCACTTCCTACCTCAGTCACAGCTTGAATTGATGCACCATGCTTCAGAAGAAGTTCCATTACTTTTATTCTGTTCTTCTTGCAGGCAATGTGAAGAGGTGTGAAACCATTCTGCAAATGAGGAAGAATATACTTTTTGATACTGCATGTGTCATTAAAAAGTAGAATTGGGCATGGAATTCACATAAAACACTCCTCTATCTTAACAAAACATCTCCCAGATTTGTTTCAGCTTCACTAAATTGTTTATGTAAAAGAGATAAAAAATTTCTAAAAATATGTATTTCATAGAGCCAGTTTTAATTATGAAATATACTGTCCACTTCAACACAGATTTTATTTTTTAAAAAATTCTCAGTTCACATAAAGCTATCAAAAGCTTCATTTTTGCTGAAGGATATTCACTGCTAACTGGGTGGGGTTTTTTGGAGGTTTTTTTACATTTGGTTGCTTTTGAATTTTCAGAACTGCCAATAAAAAAAGCACTTTACCTTTATAAGCTCTGGCATTTGGATCCTCTTCTAAACTAATCTTACTACTATTTTTTTTTAATTCATTATCTGCCAGCTTACTGTAATTACATTTATTTTGCCCCCTCTTTTAAAAAAGAATTGCATGTGCAGCAGAGTGAACATTTAAAACTATCATCTTTTTTGGCATGAGATGGTACAACAGAGAACAAAAAAACCAGGGAAATAAGCTGTCCAGAGCATCCATGGCTGGTACAATAACATTAGTGCTCTGAATGCTGATGCCGCTCTGTATATTCATCAAAAAAGCCTTTGCAGAACAATTCTGAAAACAGCTGACAGAACTGGTCCCTCAGATCTGATCAAAATTAGCTTTTTTACCTGCCATATAGTAAAGAATAGCATATGCTTCAGTAACATGAGTTCAGTGCAATTGTCTGTTCCAGTTAAGCGTGAGCAGCTCTCAGCTCTCTCCCTCAGCAGCGGACAATGTCCAGGGTAAGCTCAGATGTGTTCCAGGGAAGAGTGAGCACGAGCTCCAGATACTGCACTCAGGCTCCTTCTACCTAATTATCCTGAGTGGGGATCAGGACAGAATTAAAGGAAACACTGAAAGATTTAGGGGAAAAGGAAATTTGTGGCTAGGTGACCAGAATTATGAGAGGCCACTGCCAGCAACCCTGACAAGCTAAACCTGATGATGATTTGATTATTTCAGAAGGCAAAAATAAATATTACAGGCCTACAAGCCTACCCACTTGCTGGTTATAGTGAATAAACTCCATATATCATAATACCTTGACCAAAGACACCTGGCAACAGGTTGACCTGACATAAAAAAAACAGAGGGACTGAGAGAAGGAAATCTATGGAGCCAGTGCTGTGATCAAGAGAGTCAATCCCACCTGGCTTGTGAGGGTTTCAGGAGCTCACATAATATTTCAGGAATTGAATGAGTTAGCAGCATCAGGCTATGAAACCAACAATCAAGTCATTTAATGTCAGAACGTAAATTTGTTTGGAGAACAGATCAAAAAGACATTGTAAAAACAACAGATTGCAAGTATCATTTTGAACAAAATACATTAATGCATTCGGCTTGTACACGGTTTAATTACACTAGCAGATTTTGTTGCTGAATTTGTTTTTAAAGTAGAAAGGCATGTGACTCCATTGACATCATTATACAGTACCACAAATATTTGTTATTTAACTCATTCCTACTTTCTACTGTTTCACATCTGAGAGCTGATAAAAATTCTCTCTGTTTCAAGCATTGCTGATTATTTTCTCTTTACAAACCTTCAGAAAATAAGAATTTTCCATATCAAAAACTACAGCAGTTACATCTGCAGCTGCTTCATGTATTCAGAGTCATAACAAGCTACCAGGAGGCAAAAGTGCTCTAACTACACTAGAAATTCATAAATCACTGTTGACCATCCGTAAGCATAAGTCTGCTCTGACTGCATGATACATTATTAACACTTTGAACCTCAAGCATCCTCTCTTGGGCTGCAGCAGCACAATATATCCTCACCGTCAACCACCAGCAGGCAGAAAATAACTCTCAAATAAGTCTCACTACAAGTTTGGAAGAATGTTTAGCTGTGAATAGTAACCCACTGTGTACTCACCAGTGCTTTGGCATTAGGATTAGCTTTCTTGTCCAAGAGAACCTTGGCAACTTTGTAGTGGCCACAGTGGGCGGCAACATGCAGCGCAGTCAGATAGTCATTGGTGACATCATCCACAGGCACGTTGTGCTGAATCAGAAGCTGAACACAGTTTAGATGATCTCCTTGTGTTGCCATGTGCAACGGAGACAAACCATTCTGCAAACAAAAAGGCCCAACATTGATGGGTTATAGGATGCTCAGAGAAACAAAACTCCCCCACTTTGTTCTTAGAGCATTTGTTGTATGAAGAATTTTACAAGCCCGGAGAGCACCCAAATTAAACTTAGCATGTTCAGTGTAACAATGACAGTTCTGACTCCTGCAAAACCCACATGGAATTTGGGGCTTATTTGGTTAGAGTTTGTAGACAGGTCTACATTAAAAAAAGTCATACCATACCAACAATGCCCTAAACTTAGCTTATTTCAGCCAGCATAGCTCAGATAAATTGCTTGAGTTAAACGAGTTATTTGAAGAACAGCACTTTGCAACTTCTAATACTTGCTGTTTCTAAAAGCTGCATTAAAATCTCCACTGTAATGTAGCCTGTATACCAGATATATGAGAGCAGGTCAGAGTATCACTCAGTAATCACTACAACCTTCCCTCACCCCTCCACTAGTGTTTTCCTGAACTTGGGTTGTACACACACCTTACACACCCATGGAGACCTTTCTTCCCAGCCAACATTGGTACAACAGCAAAAGTTTCAAGTGCAACCAGGCTAAAAAAATCTGAACGAGACCACCATAATGTGACCCACAAGTGGCAGTGGTAAAGCTCGGTTTCAGCAGTGAAACACCTGGGAGAGATTCAGGTTCAGGAACAAAACCTGCATCAAGAATTGTTTCTTGCAGTGCTTACAATAGTTAATCAACAAGCTGCCAACATATATTATATTTCTAGAGTAAAAACACAAGAGAAATCATTCTCAGAGCTTTAAGTACACTAGAATGAAAGGAGTCTTGTTAGCAGAGGTACATGAGCTCCTTAGATAAACCTCAACACCCCTCCTCCCATTTGTAGGTTTGTTGTTGTTGTTTTGGTCTTGGTTTTGGTTTTGTTTTTTATACTTAGACCTTCTAATGCCAAAATTAGATGCAACTGCAGGAGTTATTCTGGCAACACATAATAGTATATAATCTGTATATGAGTGACAGTTCACAATGTTTGCCTTCATGAAGAAACAAACTCTTGCTCACAGATGTAGTGCCCTCATGTGACCGCAGTTAGCAAAGGCAAAGTAGCAACATAAAACCAGCTGAGATCTCAGGCTTTCTGAAACAGATGATTTCTTTCTTCTCCCCGCCCTTGGCTGTATCATAACAGTAATGACAAACATTCAAAATAAAGGTGGAAATACACAGCAAAGTAATTTTTAAAAGTGACATGGAAGAAGGATGGTGAAAGCAAACAGGCTGGTACTGTCAGAATTTGACGGCAGTTTACATTCAGTGCTGAGAAGCAGACATTCTTGGACATGGTTATATCTTTCGAGTAAGATTATCTCATGGGCATCTCACTTGTGATTTATGTTGCCTTAGATAAGCCTCTCTCCAGTTCCCAAAGGCTACTACAGCAATTATCTGTATGGAAGTTTGATGCTAGCAATGAATTTTAAATGTTTTCACTGACTTCTAGTGTAGTTGAACACTAGAATAAAAAAAGATTAAGTTCTCTCAGTCACTAAGCCCCTCTGATAACAGTTTATAACTGATTCTGTTTTTTAGGTGATAGTAAAAAAAAACCATGAAACTTCATACACTGTTCTATTACATTTTTATAAGAAAGATCCTTCTGGTGAAAAGTGTCATTCTTATCAATAACAGCCAATAAGCCACACTTATTAATGGAATAAAAAATTGAGAGGATTACACAGGACTCCCTCATATGAGAGATTTGTATGAAAGAGGCTGACTTCAGTGGGAAGGAAGGGAAGCAGCAGAGCAGCCACACATTGATTTGGGAAAATTAGCAAGATGCTTTACAAAAATCTTGAATGGATGAGAAAAGTGCAGTAACTATCCAGACAAAAAAGCAAGAGACAAGAATGGATGCTAAAGGCATTGATGAAGAGAAACATCCTTGGAATATTGACTTTTGTTCTAAACCAGGCTTGCTCTTAATTCTGTTGAGGTAGGCAATACTCTGCAATATTACACAAGTCACTTAATATTTAAATGCCTTTTTCTTCCCACTTGTAACAGAAAAATATTGCATATAAGAATGTTCTCCTGTCCCATATCTATGTTGTGAAAGATAATCCACCAATGACTGTAAGAAATACTTCAAGATGAAGCCACTATAGAAGCACTATCATATTGCTGTTTTTATTAAGATTACCAAGAAGACAGTAAAAGGTGAAGGAGTTCAAGATTAACCAAATATGTTGACAGTCGCATGATAGCTTAAAAAAAAACAAACAACAAATCAGAAGACAACCACAGAGATGGAATAGACTATCAGATGCCTGACTGGGCAGACATTAAATTATCATACATAGCTTACTTTGTAGCTGTGTCAAAGGATTTTAATCAGGGAAAATGTCATTAACTCTGGGGGGGAGAAAAAAAAAAGAAAAAAAGAAAAAGAGCCAAACAAGCCTAGAAAAATAGCAAAGAAAAAAAAAAGCTGAAAATCGATACACAGAGACATAAATTCTAACACAGCAAACCACTGGTATACCCAGGACTAGAATTTGGGTTTCCTTTTGCTTGTAAAAAAACCCAGATAATCCATTAGGTCATTGCCTCCCCTGAAAATAAATCTAAGGTTATTTCAGTGCAAAAAAGGGCCAGCACTACATTAAACAATCTCTATCACAGAATCACAGAATCACAGAATCCTGGTTATTCTTCTGGGTTTTATATAACAAG
>VZRW01013689.1:533578-600632 GCA_013398125.1 Aegotheles bennettii | reverse complement strand
CACCTCATTCATCAGTGGGCCTATATTGCCCCTAGTATTAGTTTTATTTGCTATGTACTTGAAAAAGCCCTTTCTATTATCCTTGACCTGACTTGCAAGCTTAAGTTCCAAGGAGGCCTTGGCTTTCCTAATTGCCTCTCTACATCCTCTGACAACCGTCCTATATTCCTCCCGAGTGACCAGCCCCTCCTTCCATGACCCATAGATTCTTCTTTAGGAGGACTTCTCTAGGAGGAAATAGCTATCAAACTGCAGTCTGGTTATTCTTCTGAGTTTTATATAACAAGAGAAAACTTTGTGAAGTTCAAATTCTCTCAAATATGTGTCCTATTTCCAATAATATGTGACTTAATTTCAAGAGAACAGAACCACCTTTTTTTTGCAGAGGACAGTACTGTATTTTAATGCCAAATGAATGGATTCATTAATGTCATTCAGAGGTACTGCTACTTCTTAGCTTACCTTTTGAATACAGCAGAATTAACACATCAGGAGGAAACTCAGGAAGCTCTGCACTTTCTTTTGTTCACTTTTTAAACACATAACATAGTTTTCTCCCTTCCAGAGCGGAGCTCCCATTTTGCTGGAGGTGTTTATGTAAGCCTCTGCAGGTCAACATCCAAAGTGTCTTTTTCAGCCCTGGGCTATTTTAAGTGGACTAGTCCATGTTCTCATCTGCCTGATTTTGGCTACTGAACTCTGGGCCAGACTGTGTGAACCTCCTTAGGAAGCAGAAGAAATTTGAAACACACAGGCCTTGAAGAGCAGGTTAGTCTTAGGGATAACACCTGACAATACAAAATCCATGCAGGAAAGAAATGTAGTTCCTGAGGAGAGGCTTTCATTTATGATGGTAGAAACCAAAGCAATGGAGGTTATGTTTTCATCTTCAAGTAATTAATTGAATTATGAGTGAATGTGGAAGAGCCTTACTCCCCCAGTCGTAAGCTCTAGGCTCCGAGAGTAACAGCGGCATGAAGATGTGCCCTGGGGTGTTCCTGGGCAGCTTCTTGCTGTCTCCCCATGCTCGTGAAGTTTGCAAGTCAGGACTGTGGGAGTCCATGGAAACTCTACATGCAAAGGATGGGTGGATCCTGTCTGTCAGATTACCCATGATAGCATTTGCCAGTGACTCACTGAGCAAAGGAAAGCTGGTGCCAACCTCCCCAAACAAATGCTAAATATATTCCAGTAAGTGGAAAAAAAAAAAAAAGAAAGAAAGAAGAGGGAGGAGTAAAGCAGAATATAGAAGGGTGATGAGACAGAATAGGACAGGATGACAGAAGAGAGAAAAGAAATAACAGAAGGAAAACAGAAACGTTGTTGGAAATATGTTGCTTACAGACTGAGAGAAAAAAATGTAGTGGAAGGTCACCTTGGGAAAGTACCTCAACAAACTGCTCAACCCAAATGTCAATCCTGAATGGGGAAGTCATGGATTGTAGTGGTGCTACAAAGCAGGCTGCTGCACTGAGATTTAAAATCAGCAATGATGGCACAGCAGAGACCTCCATCAGAAGAGTTCTAGCAAGAGTGTGCTTTAATGCTAACCCTTGGGTCTAAAGTAATCTGTGTACCCTGGTGCAGGTGATTTAAAATTCCCATGAAGATTTTTGCATGATAAACTGTGGAGAGATAGCAAATGGAGAAATTGGTAATCAGGCTAAGTCCTAAGGAAATGTAAGCTGTCTCTGCAAAGAGACATTGCTCTATTTTTATCTCTTATCTCTAGCTTTAGGGCAATTTGGTGCAAGATGAAGATTTATTGTAATCACCATCTATTTATTCCAGGATAGATAGAGATTTTCAACTACTGAAATTCTGAGGGAAAAGGTTACATGCCTTTTTAGTTGGCACAGAAACCTTTTCTTGTGTATCTCGACTTAACACATTTTACATATGCAGACGTGCGCTGCATACGGCATTCACTTTGGAGATCTCCCACGCAGTTACTTTAAATAGCTATGATATAGGAAAGTTATTGTCAAACCCTTAAATATATGAGACATGCAGAATTACAATTAAAAGGAAAAAAAAGTATAAGGATTATCCCAGCAGAAAACAGTACCAGTTACCTTGGTTTTGGAAAGAATAGGGGCACCACGATCCAGCAGCATTTCTACAACCTGTTCATGGCCACTTCTTGCTCCACAGTGGAGGGGGGTCAACCCATCCTGTGGGACACAAGCATTATAATTGATTAGTTCCAAACACAGTAAAATCTTGTGCACTTTTACAGAGACCTACTATGACCTAAGAAACTCATTCATTCCTGCAGGATACTGCTTTTATGGAACTGAACAGCTGAACCTGTTTATTTTGGCTCTGATTTTCTAAACATGTAAATAGTCATATCAAATTGGTGTTCATGCAGTGTGCTACTTCCAGGCCCTCACTGTAAAGCAGTAAATGCACGTACAAGAACAAGATGAGATTACACATCAGGTACACTTTGTCTGCGTGCTGTTGAGAAAACTGGGTCCTTCATTTGTCAATATGCAAAGTCAATGGACAGTCCTTCTGTCTGAGAGAAAGAAAATAAAATCTTTCCTACTTAGACCTTTTTTTAGTACACTGATTTTGACAGGTGCATAGCAGATGAGAAAACCATCCTAATCCCAGGTGATAAAAGTATGTTGGATTAGATTGGCTCTTGTCACATAGACCATACTTGTGTGACTTTCAGCTGAATGACTGGCCTAAAGTCAAGGCATACTGTCAACACCTGCTTTAGAATAGTTTGCTCAGCAATAGTTATCATCATATTAGATCTACATTCCTTAAATAAGAGGAAGACTCTTTTTACACTAACAGTTCCAAACTGAGATGATTATTCATTGACCTGTACCCTATTTACAATGCTCAAGTAACCTGCTATACGCAAGTGCTATGATGAAAGCACATATACCTTGAGTAACTGTGAGCAGAGTCACATGGAATTTTTCAATGCTGTATGAAATAGTGTTTGTTACAAATAGTGTCATAAATTTCCAGAAAAATAAGGAAGAAAAATTGTTTTCAGAATTAGTAAAAGCAAACATTTGCTTTGTTACAAGGAAAGCAAACATGAAGGAGATCTTGTCACACAGAAACTATATTGTATTTTCACTAAATATGTCAAAAGAGGAGCCTTTATAATAAAGGCTAAAACTACTAAAGAAGAAAGATAAATATTTATTGTTTTTTTAAATACAAGTCAAAGGAAGGGGCCTTTTTCCTAGTGTCTTCCAGTGCTCTTAAAAACACATTATATTGTCTAAAATATGCATTTCACACCATTTTTATAAAAAAGATTCTCTAAAATTCCTTCTCAAACATCCTGTACTTGCCAATGCATGCACATACCCTCCCCTCTCTGTATGGAAGATCATGAATGATTGTTCATTCTTTTTATTTCCTGTTAATTATCATATTCTCCAGGCACATCAAAGAAAGATACTCAAGGAGATCAGGCACAAAACTGCAACATTTTTCAGATTTTATGCCCCCCCAAGTCATTTTACAAATGTACCACAGCTAGTATATACTGAACTCACAGAGAATGAGACACATTTGATCCTCTTAATAAGCTAAACTAGACCCTTAAAACCTACTTCAGTGCTCCTGATGTCAAGACTCCCACCATAAAGAGCAAGTACACTTGAAGACAGCTCATTGAGGTGAAGAGAATTTTTTTTGTATACTGAAAAGACAGCATCTATTCACCTGGCTGGGTTAATTGCTATAAGGCACTATAAGTCATAAAAAGTGTGCAGAGGCAATCTGAAATACAGATCACAGAAAGATTTTGTTTTAAATAAGAGAATCTGACATTAAAAGAGACTGCTCTGAACTCAACAAGACTTCACTGATTTTGTCAGGAGATTTTCTAGTTGCTTATTTACTGATCATATAAACTATACAATGTGAAGCATAAAATATATTACACGTATTAGGAAGCAAACTTGCCTTAATATGATAATCTGCAATGGTTCAGAAAAACCATTACGAATGATTATGACAATAAGCAGCAGATTAAAGACTCTCTAAGTATGCACTGACATGATAAATCATATCATCTGTATTATCTATCCCTCCAGAGATCCTGAGAACAGTTCCAGCACAGCCAGGAGGACAACAGGAGGAGTTCTGCTTCAGCCCAAGCTTCCCTTAAGCATTGCACATCAATCTCTAGGGCTGCTGCCCTTTTTTCAGCTTTTATTTCAAACACACACACACAACACACACAGATAAATGAGATCCAAGCCCTGGTTTTGGTCCCTGTTGAGACCTGGATACCTGTGTAGTTCCCTGAACTTTTTACATTAGGGTAATGACTGTTTTACATTAGGGTAATGACTGGTTTGAGGGTAGCAGAAGATGGTGCGATTAGTTGAGCCTCCCTGTTAGAGTGTGGTTCCCTGCCACCAGATGTGGCTCTAAGAGACCTCTGAGTAGCACAGGTAAGCATGAACCAGCCTCCCTGTACTCCCCAGCTACCTCTTCCCTCTCAATACCCACCCAGGATTTCTCTTGCACAATAGGATCCTCCGGGCTGTACCCCAATTTCATGGCAACCCCAGTACCAAAATCCTCACATCAGCAAGCATCAGTTTATAACCCAGTCTGTGAGTGATGAAATTCAGCACAACATCCAGCGAAAACTTTCCTGTGATGCAAATATTCAGCAAGAACTTGTCTGACTTTGAGCCAAATCCCAGAACCTGCCCATGGCCTTGGCAGGAATGTGCCAGACACTCCGCTCTCCTAAGCCAGAGGCAGAAGGCATGGGTGCTTCCCCATGGGAGCAATTGCTGCTGTCTCCAGGGTTTATCATTCCCATCACTGTGTAGTGAGTCTCCCTGCATGTGCTTCAGCCTGGCAGGGCTCTCCATCTCATGGTCCCTCCATGACCTAAGTCTCCTGAATTCTTCACTTCATTGACACTACTGCAAACTGCCCCTTCCATACAATAGGGCAACAAATGAGGTTTGCTCTTCCTACATGTGCCAAATGCATTTACAGTGCCAAGTCAGTGTTATTCTTGTAGTTATTTTATATCTTTATATATGTGCTTTTTCTGGAGCAGCTTATGTATGATTTGATGCATCTTAAAAGAGCACATGTTTTCATGCAGATAGGAGCACTAGCCTGTTACTTAGCTGCAAATTCATAGAATGATGATTATAAACACTTATTGTTAATCCAAGCTAAAACATGCTAGCTGCCTGCTTCAGACATAAATTCGTTTTGACATATACAGTATCAGACAGCCAAAGCAAATCAAGATAATTTAATCAACCTCTCTAGTTAAACTTTATTCTTTAAAATCTTTTCTGGAAGACAGAGGAAAAATAATTAGAGCAACATTCAGTAAACACGTTACATGAGGCATTAATAGGTCTTTGCTTAGAATGTTATGTTAAAAACCTGAACCATAAAAGCTGCCCTGAATGGACAAAAGCAGCACAATAGTCCCTGAGGGGTACCCTTAAGAATTCAGCACAAAGCCCCAAGC
The DNA here is from genome assembly GCA_013398125.1 of Aegotheles bennettii. Taxonomy (NCBI): domain Eukaryota; kingdom Metazoa; phylum Chordata; class Aves; order Caprimulgiformes; family Aegothelidae; genus Aegotheles; species Aegotheles bennettii. The sequence goes on along the minus strand of VZRW01013689.1, from coordinate 595,135 downwards.
AGCAGCTGCTAGACATCTCACACAAAAAAAGGACAGCGGGAAGATAAACAGCTGGTTAAAATAAACAATGCAACATAAGCATGAACTAAAAGGGGAAAAAAAGACGGCTGAGTTTCAAAATAGTTGGAAGATTATTTTTGGAAATAACCTCATATGCTCACACTTTATCTCAACTCCTAACTACAGTTTGCATGTGTGCAACAATCTTTATGGTGCTCATCAAATCCTAGTCCTAATGAAGACAGAGAAAGTGGGAGCCCACGGGATGACTTTTACAATAATTTAAACAGAATAAGGATTTAGCCCTTTACATCAACCTTTTGTGCAGTACTCCAGCATTGCAGCTTCCAGGACCATCTGTCAGCAGCAAATGAAAATTCTCATGGAAATGACTAAGGAAAAGAAATCATTACCCCAACATACCTAATGCTCAGGAAAGGCTTTATATGAATTTATTNATGGAGAGTGGCTTAGTGGCTTATGACTTTTACAATAATTTAAACAGAATAAGGATTTAGCCCTTTACATCAACCTTTTGTGCAGTACTCCAGCATTGCAGCTTCCAGGACCATCTGTCAGCAGCAAATGAAAATTCTCATGGAAATGACTAAGGAAAAGAAATCATTACCCCAACATACCTAATGCTCAGGAAAGGCTTTATATGAATTTATTTATAAGATGAGTGCGTTCATGAAAAATAAAAACAGACATCACGTGGAGCATATCTCCAGTACCCCATACAAAGAATGGATTGCCGGAACAGATCACAAAATGACAGTTGAATGGCTAAATCTGTCCCATCTAAGCGTCAGAGTAGCAAATCCTGGCCCTGTTAGTGTTTGGTCAACAACACAAAACAGTACCTTCTGCATGCTCGTTTAAAGGTGAATTACAGACCTGATAAAGGTGAAACAAGGGCCTAGGAATTTTTGCCTCTGAGCAAAAGAAACAAGCATTTTCACTTATTTACTTATTTTCACATGTAAATCCCATCTGTTTATCAAGTTGTGTGTGCATTCAGCACCTGCACCTGCCCCCTGCAGAACACCACAGTGCTCTGACTGAGCATCCAGCTGATGGTCACGACTTGGTACCTGTATGAGAAAAGACAGCCTTGGCAGCTCCTTGCCTATCAGTACATTCGGTAGTGGTGATGCTGTTATAAAAGCATATGACTGAGATTTTATCATACTGTATTTTCATAAGACAATTCTATGTCTGGGACTCTGGTGATGCTCTTCCCTTTTTCTCATACAGTTGTCTGATGGGTTCACTGAGTCTCCTTGGCAGAGCCATGCACCACCCAGACCACGGCTGGTAAACCCCTGCCAGGATGAGTCAGCCCCGCCAGGAGCAAAGCTTCCACTTAGTCACTAACTTCCATAAATTGATGCCTCTGGTATTGCCAGAGAAGTGCAACACTGAGTGACACACATACAGCACAAGCAGGAGAAGTCATGCAAATCCCTTCTGATTTACAAAGAGGATGGATGTTTAGGGAAAGAGGTAGTCTGGGGGAAGGCAGAAAAAACAAACAACCACTTTGTGAACCACACTCATCCATTGCTTTCTGCCAGACTCAGGAGCTGTTAATGCTTCTGCCCTCTTCCTGGATCCTGTTTCTGTCCCAGGCTGTGTTTTTAGCTACATAACATACCCTAATGTCTGACCCTGAAGCTTGTGATACAGAAATTGAAGCAGATCATAAATTTTCATAACTAAAAGAACAAGCTGGACTCCAACTATTTAAAGTAGTAGCCCCCAACATTTTGGCTGCAGTGGACCATATAAATGCTTGCAGAGAGGAAGCAAATGGTCCCTTGCCACATCCCTTTCTCCCTGCTCTGACCAAACGCGCATCTGTCACATCACCAAAACGCGGCCCTTCTCACCACACGGTAGGCCCACACCCTCAGCCTGGCAGACCCCATGCAGCATGTAGGAGGCTGGTATTTTAGTCCAGAAATAATCCCCACTGTTCATGTTATCCATGAAAAGTAATCTCTTCATTATTTTCCCAAATAGAAAAACCAGAAACATTTTACAAAGAACTCATGAGTGACTTCTGAAGGTAAAATGGAAAAAGAACTAAAGAAAAACATGTGGAGAGAGTGAAGAGAGGAGAAAATAAATTGACCCAGCTTCTGAATTTGCTACAGAAATAAAAAATACAAATGTGCCTCAACAAGCACTGCAGGAAATCTCAGAGACTGCTGAAACACTGAAAAACCAAATAGAAACCTGTGAATACAGTAAGAACTGCAGAAATAAAAAAGATTCTTAGGTTATAGCTTTGCTTTGTTTAGAATTATGCTGGTGGAAATTATACAGAAAAAATAAAAATGGAAGATGGATATGTGATAAGCTAATATTTTTTTAAAAATGTCAATTGTCAAAAAGTTACAGGCACGGCTCCTGAAAGTTACCTCATGTGCACAGGACTATATTGCAAAGACTGCCATGAATGCTCACAGCACCACTAGTTCTAGGCTAACTTACAAACATTTAAACTTTTTCCTTCTCTTTTTGCCACTGTGCCAGTAAATAAAATATCCCTAAACTGGTTTGATTGGGCTTTAACTACAGCATTCAGATATAAACATACACATATGAGCTTTTAAGTCACTCGGAAACTTCAGTCAGGTGTTGACCTGATGGAAACCATCCCTTCACCCAGCACATTTGCTGAGAAATCCAAGTCAGCAGCTATGCACCCAGCCAGACAGAGCCTGAGCTGCATGAGACTCATCAGCAACATTGTGCTCTAGGACACTGCCCTGTGGGTAATGAAAGGCAAACACACACTGCAGTTCAAATTTACTCTTTTGGCATTCAAATTCTGAAATACCTGAACTGAATTCTTGTCTTTTAATATTTTCCTGTTCATTAACCTCTACCCTCAAATAGTTAGAAACAGCTCCTATTTAAATGTTCTACAGAGAACGTGGGAAACTGTTGGTCCCGAGCTTTTTGCCATACATGGCATTTCACACCCTGCTTTAAGAGATGTAAATTGTTGGCATCCTACTGCAACCATTTTATGAAAAAGAAATGCAGTGCAGCTATGGTAGTCTGCCAGGAAGATGACTGATTTAAGTTGTACAGCAACTAACGGGTCAGAGTCAAGAATTCCACACAGTCACTCACAGCATTCACATTTAAGCTTACCCTTGTTTTGGCATCAATTTTAGCTCCTCGATCAAGTAGGAGTTTGACCATATTTGCATTTCCCCTCTTTGATGCAACATGTAATGGCGTGATATCATTCTGTGGAAGAAAAAAACATGAAAGTAAATATCCATATTTTCTTTCATGAACTCCATGATCAGTTTGCTCACAGTTTGCTAAAGCATAAGACAGTTTTGTTTCCTTGGGAGCATGAAAGCAAAGGGAAGCTGTGTTTATCCACATATGTGAACTACTGGCCTGATGCCTCAACATATATATTATGAAGACAAATATTCAAGTTGTGGTTGCAGTATAAGATTTTGCCTCAGTTCTCAGCTCTTGTATAGGAGGTAAATTTATGCAATTTTATTGACTTAATCCTAACAATTTAATTCAGCTGTGGTTGTTTCTGAGCATGTAATGATAAGGATTCATACCTCACAACTTCGTTGGCCTTGTAGGGTCTAAGGAAAGTAAATAAAACCATTACATCTGTAGGTCTAAATCAAAAGCAAGAAGATGCCATTGCTATGTACTTCTGAACTTTATCAGCAAACTCTGAAAGCCTCGTAAGCACCTTTGTTACAGTTAAATTACACTGAATTTGTTCCTATAATCGCCGTAATGCTGTCCTTCAAGTGAGACTGTAAATGTGTCCCTGCCTCCCCGGGAGGTGCCGGGCAGGCCGGCAGCACACAGCGCTGCTGCACATTGAGGCCACTTACATAACCAATCCGTGCGCACACGAGCACTTTTCTAACAAGATGTAGCTAGGACATTTCTTCATGCTCTGATGAATCCTTTATCTTGTAGTGTATGAAGGCCACATCCTGTATGTATTTGATCATATAGAGCCAAGTAAAAATAAATGGATTTAAATAGAGCATGCAGCTACTGTACGAAGCCAAACAGAACTTGAAAGAACATGTTTCTGTGTATTCAGGGGCAGCACCAACAGCTGGCTGTGTAAAACCAGCTTCCCTGTGACCACGCAGAAAGCGGTAGATTTTAGTGAGCATGTGTCCTATGGCTGACTGAATCTGAAAAGCAGCCATCACCTTGAATAGCTCAAGAGCAGTACAAGTGTCTTGCCTGACCAACAGACCGTTTAATAGCGCTTCCTCAAAACTGCAGGTGAGTGGAGTGATAGAAAACCAGCACTGAAAACAGGTCCTCTCTCAGATGTCACAAGCTGACTCACAGCTTCATAATAATGCTGAGTACCTAAATCCAGTATGCCACATTTTCATTTACACAAAATTTCACTATGAGGCTAATGCACAGCTACTGGAAAGTACTAATTGATACTATCACAGAGGTAGAATGCATTTTAACAAGAGAAAATGACAGAATTTCTTTCTCCAATATTAATGACTATTAGTATTCCAGGGTAGCCTCAATTTGCTTTAAAAAAATAAGTAAAAGAACAATGATTCTTAACACATTAAACAAAAATTATGCTATACCTAGTCCTCCCAGGGATGTAAAGCTGTGTGTTTGCTTAACTCGCAATTTGTGAGTTGGGTTTGAAAAAAGAATTAATTCTATTTGACTGGAAGTTGACACTGGATATAATATGAGGTCATCATATTACTGCATCAGCCAAAAAGAGGACAGAAAAAAAGAAGAAAAACACAACTATGAGGCTTTTTCTCTCTTTCCAGGAAGAAAGATGTTACCAAGGCCAGCAGGAAAAAGGGAGATGAATTCTACTTTCCTGAGAAAATACAGTAAAAGAAATAACTTTCATGTCTTCGAATAAAGATACTGCAGGTAATTTGTACTGAAGGAACACCTTTTTCTGCTTGCTGGGGTTGATGGGCAAAGAGGTTAACTCAGTCTAATAGACCTTGGTGACCTGTTAATACATTACTATTAATGATTTACTGTATCATACACAGACTAGAAGAAATGCCTTTTCTAAGCATCAACGAATAATTGGAGGAAGAAGGGACAGCATTACAAAAGGTAGGAAAAATACCTATTACAAGTCTGGTTCTCATTCATCTTGACACCAATTTAAATCAAGCTAGTGCAGCACAGGGGTGGATATAATCGTATAAGAATGTGCACTTTTGATTTAATTCTTTGCCAGTCCAATTGTTTAAATCTCCTGTTGCCATGAATGAAGGAGAGTGGATTCTAGAGCAGATGAGAGAGCACTGGCAGAGACACACCTCAACTCCAAAAGATACGATTGCCACTTATTAATTAAGGTTTAGGTTACACTGTTTGCTTGCAACAGATGGGGTTAAAAAAAAATAATCTGTTTTCATGGTCAAAAAGGAGTTCTGTTCAAATGACCTTCATATTTCTTGTTAGTACTGAAACTATCAGGACCTGTTCCCTGTGCAGTTGTCTCTCAGTTTCTGAGAGGGGGTAAGCACACTGGCTGGGAATGTGGGGAAATTCTCCAGCACCTAATAAGGACTGAGCTCACTTCTGCAAGCTGGATATATATATATATACTTACACAAATTTATCTAACACAAATTTAGTGTCCCTAAGATCTAGAAATCTTTAGTTACATTTGGTTGAAAATAGGCAGCAAGTTCACATTAGGAAGAGATGGATGGATAAAGAACATAATTACATCAGACAAAGTTGTTTAGGAAAACCAACTACATGTAGCTACCCTGAAATAAAGAATTGAGCAGGAGGAACCATGCAAATGAAATCCTACATGCTCACTGAAATATCTATCCTTATGGATGATCAAACTCAGCTCCCTCTTGCTGGGGAAAAGAGCACTGCAGCACTCATTCTCTGGGGAGGAGGATGCAGTTTTTGTCATACTCTACTAACCTCTTCAGACAGTTCATAAAAAGAATTAAGAGACAAAGAAGGAAAAATATGTTTAACTTTATTCAGTCCTAACAGCTCAGGGGAAAATTGTGGGGAAACGAAGGAGAGAAAAAAGAGGGGGCAGGTCTCTATTCAGAATTTAATTTTGTCATTTAGCTATTTGAGCTTTTACTGGCAGAGGACAATATGAAGTAATAATGGTGCTGGCCGAGAGTCCTGACTCCTGGACAGATGAAGAGATGCCTTGTGTGAATGCTTGAATAATTGCACTCTGGAGCTTAGGGCAAGCAACTTGGCTTTAGTCAACACTGCGTTGTGTCAAGACTTAAAGGATCGTACCTAGATGCACCATGCATATGGCTCCTTCCCATCTCATCTTTCACAATTAAGAAAGTAAACTGAGAAGCGAATAAACCTCAGACATCATTACTATTTCTTATGACAAAATGTAAAGCAAGCAACTCAAAATCTAGTTGTTTGTACTTGTCACAAGAAACTAGAGATAGAAAAAACATAATATGTGCAGCTTGGGTATAGATCATTAACATTAAATCTGTGGTATAAGCAAACAATATAGCCACCAAATGTAAGGTTCTGAATTCTTCAGTAAATCAACAGCATCTGCTGTCTTTTCATTCTATTTTTATCTGTTTGATCTTCTAAAAATTTCTCCCTTTGTTCTTAAGATAGAATAGTAAATCAGAAAACTTTGAAGATGTTTTCCTGCAGTAATAAAGCTGAAATGCCTTCAAAAAGTTGCCATTAAAAGATGCGGTTCCGTTCTAGAGTGTCTGTTGGAGTGCTTTTTGCCCTCGCTGTTGAAATATCAAATGCTGGATGTCTCAGGTAGACCCCTCAACACGGAGATCCAACTTGCCATTTAACTTTAAAGTTAACAAATTCTATAGACAATATGAAATATAACGTGAGAATAGCAACCTAAAACTATACAATAAACACCCACAGGATTATGAACTAGCACATAGTGTTTCCTCTCCTCCCCGGCAGATTTCCTGAGGCATATGACTTGAAGTATTCTAAAACTGTATATACCTCAAAGTGTGACAGATTAGATGCATGCAGCCTTTTTCTATACCTCACAACACTGTGGATGGCTGTTTTCCCTTTATGTCTATCCATTGCCTGCTGCAACCACCACCCTCTCACACAGGGCTTGTGCCTTCTTTTGGAGTCTCACAACATCCAGAAATATGACTGGTGAAGAGTGACTGGCTTTTTCATTCAGTGGCTTTTGCTTATGCCTGATCAGAGGAAGCAATAAGTCCTTTCAGCTGCATCTCTCTATCTACAGTTTCACAAGAAAATTTAAAAAATTTTGAGTTATGCTGTGCTGAGCAACAAGCCACTTACATTTCCCATCTGAAATGAGATCAGCTCCCCTCTGGCACATGGTGTTACCCATCACAGTTCACCACAGTAGTAAGAATTACTCAATGCTATTACAAATCAGCAACAAAAATGGTTAAGTCAGAAAAAAAAGGGAAAACCTTAAAACTGATGGAGTGCAAACACAGTACATCTTGTAGTTTTATTTTAATGCATTTAGAAAGTGAAGAATTCCCCTGGTTTCTGGTATGATAACGCGGTCCTGTGGTATTGCCTCTTCCTTCCATCAGACAGTCTGAGTTTACAAGCATAAGGATGCTAATAATAAACAAGAAAATAAATGCTTGCACTTACAGTATCATATTGGGCTCTGAAGTGAAGCTTTAAAAAGAAAAAAGGCACATGAAAAAAGGTGAACCTTTCATAGTCATGTGCTGCATTGTTTGAAATGTTGATTGACTGGCAGATCACATAGGGACTGTGAAGACCCATTTCCAGCATCATGTGGACTTGATATTTCTTCTCACTACCAATGAGAGATCTTAGCTCTAGCTCTGAGCTCTCCTCCCAGCCCCTCACAAAAATTTCGCTTCTTTATCTTTGATTTTTTTTTTTTAAATAACACTGTTTCTTACCAAAATGTTCAGATTAATTTGGAATTTAGTAAGATTGTCCTTCTCAGTTCTAAAGTGAGAGCAGACTCTGGGAAGAGCTTAATATTGACAAAGAATGTGTGAATAAAACAGAAACTGAAAATAGCCAGACTGCTAAAGCAGAAGTTTCCTGTACAGTCTGGAAAATCCTTCCATCATTAGAGGTTCTTAAAGAAAGAGCATAATGTTGGTTGGTGGTTGTCATATACTGGAATTGTAACCAACAACACTGCATGGATATTACCACTATCACCAGTTCATGAAGGTATGGGAAGATTGTGCTGTGTATGTGAACATTGTCATATGCAGTTATATCAACATGCTGTATATAAAAACACTCAATATCCTCTCCTGTTTTTCTTTTTCTGCAATTCAGAACTGCAGCTACAATGCAGCAGAACTACCACAGAGAAAAGTCTTATATTCTAGTATCAGTTATGGGGTTCACTAAGACTTGTATAGAACTTTCAGAAATTAAAGAAACTATAGGTAAAAACACTAACACACAATCAGATGCTTTCCAGGAAACCTTACAATTGTGTATAATTTTTCAGCTTTTTTCTTCTGTACTTAATAAAAGTCTTATATTATGCTGATTTAGTTCTTGAATGCTTATATACGTATCTTTCTTCAGGCTTGAGATGTATAAAATGAATCCTGGAAGAAAAGAAGGGAGAATGTAGCAAAGAGCTGTTATGGCAAGCTACCACTAGGGAAATAAAAAGATGTTTTTCTCTTATGTTACTGTCACTTACATATTGCCCGCTCTTTCTGATGGGTTAATGGTGTTCTGCTCCTCGGCCTCAGGGTCATCATTAATGCATGTTGTCCTCACACCACCTTCTCAAAATTACCAAATCCTTTCTCAGCCTTCCAGTAAGCAAGCTTTCTGCAGACAAATCCCAGTCCCAGTGGAACTGAGACCTTCTCTAGAATAACAAGTGCTGTGTATCAGGAAGGCTCTTCACAGAGTTAGATGCAGTTTTATGGCATTGTGACTACCTCGTTTGCTTTGGCAAGAGATGGGCAGAGATCATCTTCATGTAGAGGATTTCCCTTGCTACCTGAATCTTCTGACCTGCTCAAATACAGAGTGGATGTGTAGGTCACAGAGGTTTATTTCAGCCTTTGCTCTGGAAGATTCAGAGAACAATTTCTTCCTTTCTAACCACTGTGCTTCTTGGAGAAAGGTGGAGCTTCAGAGGCATTTCCTCACCTGGGCTAGACAGCTCTTTCCACTGGAAGATAATCTCAGACAGAAGAATGATATCTGAAGACTCTGCAAACCTCCAAAAATAACTTTTTCCTAACTATATTTCCCAGAAAATAACAGTTTATTCAAAGCACCTTCCTCACCTCCCTGGTCTGCATAGCAGCCTTGGAGAAACACTGATTTGCACTTTCTTGTTGATGAGTTAGCACAGGGCAATCTGTACACACACCTCCATTGCAGCTGGCTCAGAATTGCAGCAAATAAAACTGCCTGCCTGTCCTGCACGCTGCAGGGGTCTGATTTATAGCAAAAGAGTTTTCTTGCACAGGATGCCATAGGTGTAATCAGACTGCTAAGGAAACTGGGTTCTCATTCATTCCAAAGCCTGTTATTTGCTTTAGCATGTACCTGGATACATCTTTCCAAGTTCTAGACATCAAAGTGCAAGGCAGTCTAGAGCAAATTTGAAGGGAGCAGTACAGATAAAGAGGAAATCCCTTTGTGACCTATCCTTTTTCTCCAGCACCCCACCCACTCTGAGGCCGAAGAGGACCTGACTCTGGTAAAGAAAGCCAAGCCCATGGCATGAATCCCTGCAACAGCATCCAGCTCCAGAAGCAGTAGCTAGGATGGGAGCACATCAGTTTTCACTGCATCTATGATCACTGTATGCCAACAACAGTTCTCCTGAATTGAAAGCCTGGAAAAGAAGAGTCCACTTGATGGATTTCACTTCTCCATACTAATCACTAGGCTGGTAGTTCCTGAAGATGAGTAGACATCAAAATTATTAAAACTCTAGGCAACACACTAGATACAGTTTAATTCAAAGGCACAACTGGCTGACTAGCAATATTTTTCTTAAAATAACAGCAAATACTTTTTCTTGTTGAAAAATTTGATAAAATAGATTGACTTAAAGGTCTTTGGTCTTTCCGTTTGTACCTAAGATTTATCCACACATCTCCAACACCAGGTGCCATTGCCAGCTAAGAGAATGGTGTCTCTAACTGTTGCAATCCTTCAAGCCCAGGTAGTGACTGCATTTATGTGTTAATCCGGATAAGAAAGGAGACTGACTTCACCCAGTTACCCTTTATTTTCTTCCTCCACTTCTTTAGCCCATATGTGATTGACTTTCAGTTAAGAAAGAGGGAAATGTGGTGATACAATGAAAGGATTTCTTTAGCTTTGAAGGGTTTCAGAGAAGCACAGCCACACATGTAAAAAGGTACTACAGAAAAAGGATGATGAATAGACATAAAATGCCTGTTACTTCTACAATGCATACCCTGCCAGTAATTGTGACAGGATTATTGCAGTCTGAGCCCAAGAAGTCAAACAATATGGAAGGAGTATTTTTCCTCCATTAGAAAATGGCAATCATCCAGCCCAATAAGGAGATTCTGTTTCACGTGGACTGAGGTTATGAAGGTTCTTGGGGCTGCCTCCCTGTAAATAACTAGAATTAGGGGCATCACAAGCTGATTTACTGAAATAAGCTCCACCCATCCACCCCACAGGGAGCTTTTCATGTTGTGCCATCTTCCCTGCACTCGCAGCAAAGCTAGAGAAGAAAGCACAGACACAGAAGTGCAGTTCAATGGAAGAGCTGACATGAAATCAGTCACTGGTCTGGAAGAGTGCAAACCAAAAGCAGGTACATATCCAACCCTCCCAGGTTCTACTGTCAGCAGGAACACAGGCTTGGCAGGCACTGTAACACCTGTAAGATCTCCTGGAACTATGCCTATTTTCCTTAGGTGCAGTGAAAGAAGGGAATAAGGGAGTATATGACAGCTGAGAGGCAGGCAGGTATACACCAGCGGGGATGAGAGGAGCAGCTGCTACTGCATATCGCTGGGGACATCATTTACTTACAGTACAGCACCACTGCTCACCTCGTGCCCACACACTAAGAGCCATCATCAAGCTCATGTCTTTCCCTGCCTTCATTGCTGGAACCTCTTTCTTCCTTAAGGCCTCTTATAAATGCACTGAAAACATAGCAGTTGAAGAGATCTCCTTTGCCACAGGTCTGCCCTCCTTTGTCTTACATCTTTTCATCAGCTCCTCTTTTCACTACACTCATCCTTGTCCTTAAGGCTCAGAGCTCTGCCTTCATCCTAAGTGTCCATTCACATTTTCTTCAGACTTCCCTCATCTGCACTACACCAAGGGTGGGAAGCAGACTATTTATCCTGCCCTCATACAGTTGCCTTCACGTTGTCCACTCTACACAAGCATCTTCCATTACCATAATCCTCTGCTCTTTTTCAAGTCTCTCCCCGGAACTGACACTTGCCTAAAGAGTTTAAGCATAAACTGAGAGATAGAGGAGTAGTGTTGATCCATACTTATTTAACAGGACCAAAGGAAAAATGGTTGGTGGTTTGCAAAAGCACGAAGTGCATTTGACACCCTCATCCTACATTTTGCTCTTTGTACTTCTGAAAGCTACAGTACGTACATACATACAGTATGATTTTAGTTGGGTTACAGCCCTTCCCTGTCTTTGCTCTGTTGCTTGTCTTAGATTGTCAACAACTCAAATAAGGGCTCTTACTCCAGAGGGGAGACAACAAACACGGATGTTGGTTGCAGAAATTAAAACAAGGCAATTAGGTGGCAGTGTATAGGCTGTACTTGTGGGTCATTTTTAGTACCTGTTCTGTGGTACCTCTGCAGTTTGGACAATCGAGGACCAAGCATGGGCTCTGTTTCTTGTTGACTGTAATGGTACTTCACACTCAACGTATACTGATGTTCTGTTTGCCTGCAAATTCACTGCTCTACCAGAATCTAACTCACCTTTCTGTGAAGCGCTTTCGTTACCTGCAGTCTGATAAACAATAAAGAACAAAATTCAAGTCCATATTACTGGTATTTATGCTACAATTCCTTCTGTCTCGGCTACTTTATCTAGATGTCCAAGCACCACACAGCAGAGATGTGCTCTGCGGATGCCCCTGCCCAGCTAGCAGAAGCACAAACAAGGCACTCAGTGCTCTGACTCAGAGCATCAGCCCACTGCTCTTTCGGGCTGATGTCATTGCATCTGCACTTTCCCGGCTGTCTGAGCAGCCTGCCTCTCTCTGCAGATGACAGCTAATGGAGGGAGAACCTGGAATTTCCAGGTCTTGAAGAAGAAGCGAGGACTGCCTCATTAATTTGGATATGCTATCCATCAGTGCCCCTAATCCACAACAGAGCTGCTGAAGCCTAAGATTTACTATTTTATTAGAACAAGCATAGGCAGATGATAACTCAGTGGTATTGGTACTAAATGCTGCTAATTGCTGATGTAGTAGCATTGCTAATCCCTAACCTTGTTTCTGAGTGGGAAAGTATTGACCCAAGACCCCATTCGACTTCCTTGCTCCTGTGATTAGAGCCTATCAAATACTAAATGCCAAAGCTTATGACCTTTTGAAATGCCTTAATGCTCTAATTTGATCAGTTTAAGGACTTGGGAATAAGAGATCAATGTTATCAGTGAAACCAAAGTATACACAGTGAGAAGCTTCCCAGAAACCCTTAACATCCAAATGTACTCTTGGCTTGTGAACTTCATGTGGATTTAACCTGGGATCCTTCTCTCATCAATAACATGAAATACATTTAGTGATGAATATGATTTGGAAAACATCATTTCTGGGGCACATACGAGAGCTGATCCTTACCTTTGATACTCAAGCATCAGCTTGACCCAATATCTGCTAATACCCTTCTGACCAGCATTAGTAGGTTTATTATTTTCATGGGTTTGCAATGCTTATCATAAGCACTTTGCTGCATGTAAATATGTTCCTTACAATGGAAGCATTTGGTTTTAGACATACAAACTATTTAAAGTAAAAGAAAATACTACAATTTGCTTTCTGCTATGTGGCAAATGCTCTGAGCAGTAGTCTAATACTTTTTCTTCTGTAAAAGTAATAAACACAACACATTATCAAAATCTCCAAAAAGAATCTGCTGAATTATCCATGCCACATAATTCCCTTTATAAATATCATACTGAATATATGTTGGATTTTTTCTGCTTTTTCTACTTTAGTTGAAAGGCTGCTCCAGAATCTCATTACTTACACTTAACGTTATTAAACAATTATCAATTAAATAATATTTTTAATACTTAATATTAAATATCTAAATTTCTAGGCAACATTTATTCATGGCCAGTTTACACCTTTTTCCTCTTACGTCAGCATTTCCTTCAGCTTTAATGCCTCTTGCTCCCTTGAGTTTCTCTTCCTACTGTCCTAAGGAGCACTACCATATCTCCTCCCTGGCTGTGGTTTGGTAAGGTTTGGTAAGCCAAAACCTTGTACAGCCTCAGTTTGTTTTGTTTTGGTGGGTTTTTTTGTTGCGGTGTTTGTTTGTTTGTTTGGTGGGGTTTTTGGCCTATATCAAAAGTATCTTGGAGTAGCCTAAAATCACATTTGCTTCTTTGGCCTTTTTTTTTCTTAAATCATACCACACACCCCACCCAGTAGACAACTAATACAGACAGGTTCTCCTATTTCTTGGTTAGTAGATCATTGGAGAAACCAATAGGAGAAATATATGTACTTTTCAGCCAAGAGTTTGATCTGTTTTCTACTATGAATTTCAACACATTCCCATGTTCTGTTACACGCTTTCTGTACTGACGAGAATTCCTGGCTGTGTGTCAGCAGACTCCATAGGCATCTTCTTATTCATACAGCCCAAGCCATTACTGAAGAAACAAATTTTTAAGAACTTCAGTAGGAAGTTTAGCTCAGGCATTTTCCAATACTAAACTATTTTGAATGTTATCCCCTTTTCTATTGACTTTTATGTGCTTAATCACTCTTCTGCTTTTCCCTTCTTAAAGCCTTATATACTCTCATGTTACTTACTCAGCTTTCTGTCCACATCCTCTCTACCCTACTATTCTCTAGCCCTCCCTTTCCTGGCTCATTAAATTCTATGTTACCTCTGCATTCACTTTTCTTTTGTTCTCTGCTCTCATGCCTAACACAATCGCTTTCCTTGCCCTTCATATCGCTCTATCCCTGTCCATATACATTTCTTTATTTTCCTGCTCTTCTGACTATATATAACTTCCCTCTGTCATTTTCTGTCCTTTACACTTGTCCTGCTTACATTTTGTTGTTCCTACATCCTTCCTACCCTGACCACACTCATTTTCCTCTTTGGTCTTCCAACAGATCCAACCCTTGACAGCACATATGGTCAAACTTTGGCCTGGGCTGTGAGATAAGGCCCTGCTGGCACCAGGCTTGCAGAGGATCCAGCTGCCTGTGGGAAGATGGACTCACTTCTCAAGCAAGAAGGTGCAGCTGAAGTCACCAGTCAGCTGCTCCCTACCCAGCCCAGAGTGAACCAAGGGGATACGTGGAAAGCCCATACCAATTTCCTCATGGCTCCTGATCCATTTTTATACGTCTGAGGAACTCCCCTGTCAGTCCCCGGGCTGTGCCATGACTTTGGTGCACAGCTTACGGGGTTAGGAGGGTTACTTCCCACACTCTGCAGTGGCTTTTCTGCCATACAGCTCACATTACCAACTCTCCTCGATTTCTATACCTCATTTCATTTTCTGCCTCTCCAGTTTCTCTGATTTCCTTTACGCATCAACTGACCCCTGCATATGCAGGGAAGGCCCAGCTGCTTTATTCTCCGGTACACCTGCACTTCACATTCATTGGAAACAACTACATATTGAGGAAAGGGACAGTATTCCTGCTATACCTTAAAACTACAGGTGGAAGCATTCATCTCACTGAATCCCAGCCTGCCATTTACAACACTGGAACTATGAAAATAGCATACAGAAGTTGAAAATAGCAGTTTTCAAAGGTGAGGACTAAAGCTCAGGTTCAGTTCAGCACCCCAGGGAAACTCCCTTTACACCATACAGTAAGAGAACAAGAGCAGTCAGACCAGGCCCCTCAGCTGGCAAGAGCAATGTACCTTTTCACACTTGTGGAGAAATGTTTCAAAGTGATGATGAAGTAAACTAAGCATAACTAAGATTTCACACTTACCCTTGCAGTGAAGTCCACAGCAGCACCGCGATTTAACAGCAATGTGGCTACATTGATATTTCCATAGTGAGCAGCTATGTGGAGGGGAGTAAACCCACTCTGGAAAAAACAAAACCAATAGAAACTTATTTTTTTATATCTCATTGGTACTCCAAAATTTGTATCACATCACTGATAAAAGCTAGTAACAGGAGTCTGCTGCAAGACACCATTCCAATTCTGTACTAGTTTTCACTCAGTGACATTTATTTATAGACTCTTCAAGAGTCTAAATAAAATCATATTGCTATGCAGGAGGGAAAAAATTAACATAATTATTCTAGAAGACCAGAAGTAGGATAAAACTTTCAGTTATTCCAGAAAAACAACAGCAAAACATTTGAGTATTAAAACAATGATGTCTTTTATGAGAAATTAATTTCTAACTAGAAATATCCAGTTGTTATCAGTATTATGTCCATCTTGCAAGTTAAATCTCTTAGACATTCTTTACAGATGTTCAGATACAAGTCATTTAATGATACTTGATAACTGTTTTCTTATAAATTCAAAGTAGATGCAAATGAAAACAACATCAAAGATGACTTTAAATTATTAATATGGATTATTTTTTTCCCCCAAGGGTTAGTGCCATAAAGATCAGTCACCCACCATGGGCAATCACACTGGGTTATGTTCAGACACCACGATTTATCACCTTAATTATAAGATGCCTTACTGATAAAATTACTTCAGCAAACTTATTTTCATATTTAAGTAGTTTTATTTCCTTCTAAAATAATGCTAAAACATGCAGCAATTCCATCAGTCCTGCAAAGTATGAAACCTTATGGGAACTAAATGCATTTCTAAATTGTTAGCAAGCCATGCTAGCTGCCACTGCCTTGCTTTGGGATTTCTGCAGATATAAAACCACTCTCCGATCATTCTATTTGCTGACACCATCAGGGTTAAGTGTCATGCAGAAGCCTAAAATCAGACCTGGATGCACAACTTGACAGGGTTGTCTGCAGCTCTTAACACATCTGATAAACATATGCTCCATGAGAATGCCTGAAAACTCCATCTTACATAATATGACTCTTTTATGATGGCAGTTAGTTCCCAAGAACTCTTACTCTTACTTTGAAACCCTAGTTTCAGCTGCAGAAAGCCCTGGTATCTAAACTACAGTCTTCTCTAGCACATGCTACTTCATTTCATCTAAAGCAGGTATCTATCCTATAAAATGCAATGCAGAAAGGAGGAGGAAGAAATGATGCAGCAGCACTAAGTCATGGAGGAGTGGTGATGCATATATATATTTATATATACCTCTGTTGTTCTATTCACCATCATCTAGGTTAACACATTTGGAAGCAAAGAGGGGGAGAAAATGAACGGTTAGTTCACCACTGGTGATATGGATGCAAAAAGCTTCGTGATTGCTACGTGGCATGGCAGCTCAGATGACAGCACAACTGGCACAGAAAGGAAGCTCGACTGAATGGAAGCTGAATGATCGAGTATTTTGAATGTTGTTACATGTTTACCAAAGTTCTTAAAGTAGCAACTGCATAAACAACTAATCAAATTACTTAATTGTACAATGCCTATAGCACACCACTGCAGGAGTGGGTTTTATTCCCAAGAGAACAATTCTAATAACATTTTGCTTATTACTTTCCATTTGCTAAATTTCTACAGGAGAAATTAACCCTGATTTAAACAAAGAGGGAATGGGACAGAAAAAGGCAAAAGAAACAAATGAAACATTATTCTTAATCTGACACTACAGGAGAAAGTTACATGTAACTCTGCAGCAAAATACTTCACACTAAGGGAGATCTTCACTGGATGTAATCCACGTGGTCAGCACTTAATAGCATCTTGTGACAACTGACCTTTGACTCCACATCAGCATTGTGGTCATTCTGCAGGAGCAGAGCCGCTGCCTTCGTATCATCCTTGCGAGCAGCAATGTGAAGGGCAGGAAGACGAACTTTTCCCTTTGTATCATTTTCAAGCAGCAGTGAAACCACCTGGTCATGACCTTGCTGCAAAGCTACTGCCAAAGGCGTGAAACCATCCTGCAACATACAATGGGAACTCTCAACACATGTTCCAAGATTTCCAGGGGGTGGAAAGGGGAAGGGAAGAGATCTCAGCATTACTAACAGTACTGGCTCAAATTCAAATGTAAAGTGTAACACTGTGCAAATTAAAAGTACCCTGCAATAACACTGAAATTTGGAGTGAAGTGTTGGTGAACTAGGTTCTCAAATGCTCATAACCCGCTCCTGGTACTCCAGGCTTAAAATTCTAAGACACAATTAGACAAAATTGACTGAGATGTGAAAAAAAAGTGTGAAATTACTCACAAATTAATGGTTACATAAATAAGTATGTGTATAATAAAGTGCATAATTATATAAAAAGGTATAAAAAGCTGAAATATTAAAATTACAAATGTTAATGATGTCTCCATAGCAAAATATCACCCATTCCATCCACAGCTTCAAGTTATAATCTACATTTTTTTAAGAAAAGAAAACAAGCAAACACTTTAGCTCTACCTTCTGATATATTTTATATGTGGATTTAAAATCTAATAATATTGGAATATGAATACCACACTCTCAATATACCAATTATTTTACTACAACTTCCATTTATGACAATTTATGTAGATGGGATGGATAATCCTCTTACAAGCAGAAATTATTTCTTTTCAGACTAAAAACAGCAAACCAAACTAGTGCAGAATGAGAAACCTGAAAAATAAAATATTTTTGTTTAACAGATTTTAGAATGTATTCATCAAACACATGAAAGGTTTTTATAATTTTATTTCTATGGATTCTTAGAAAGCTAAGGAATTAAAGAGTTGCCATTTGGATTCTGCTCCTTCCCAGATATTCCAAGTGGCATTCCAATCTAGCAACACATTCAGCTTTGCACAAGGTAATACCCATAAATCACTCAAAAAAAAAAAAAAATCACAAATGCAAACTATTTGGGATATTTATTTATTACATTTGACTCTCAATCAATATATCCAAAGATTATATTACCAAACTTCATTACAGTTTAGTAAGTAAACATCTTCTTTCACTTTTCAACTACTACTGCCATGGTGAAACTGTGGAAGTGTGAAATAAAAGTGCAGCACTGACACAGAGGTATGCAAATCCTCACCCTATATTGAAAGTGCAGAGTTCAAGTGTTAACTTTCTAACTTTTGGAACTAAAGCAATGCTTTCAATCAGGAATTTCTCTCTCTGGCTTACAAAACAAAGCGTGCCTCAGTTTAGGAGGAGAAACAGGAAGAGTTCTAGAAAAGAATATTTTTTTCAAAATTTTGGAGGGAAAAAATAAAAGAAAAAAGTAAAAGAAAAATCAGAAATTCCTTGGGTCCTAACAAGAATTTTTTTTCCCATGAATTTTTAAAAACTCATTTAACCACAGTCTTCCTCTTTGCCTCTGGCTCACCATCCTCTAGTAGCGTGGCAGAGTCCTGGGCTGTGATCCTGGGCTATGAGCACCTCCAGGAGTGAAACAACCACACAGCCTCAGAGAGCGGCACAGGGCAGGAAAAATGCTGTGTAGCTCTGAAGGCCAAAAAATTCCATGAGTATCCCCACAAGAGGGCTCTGGCAATATAGCTACGCTGTACCTGCAGAAATGGAGGCTCTTGCCTGGAGAAACCGAGACTGTGGCAGCAGCTTGTACCTTAGTGACCCGAAGGAATTGGCTTCCTGGTCTATTTGTACAGCCGATGCCAGTGCCACAGTCAGCCTCTCCACAAAGAAAAGTGGTTTAGCTGTCTACAATGTCTTTTTTCATTGGGCTCTCTCTTTGGCTAAAAATGCTGGTAACAATAATATTAAAAAAATCCGAGGAACACATTTTCTCCTTTCCTTAGAGAAAAGGGAGTGGAAAAATGGGAAGGAGCACTTCATTTCAATCCCAGAACAGCTGTCATCCCCTATACTCCCAGTTTCCTAAATCTGATGAGAGTTGCCCATCATTTCAGTGTGTGCAGAAATCACTGTGCTGAGGCCAAACAAACTGCGACAAAGAATATCAGCACTGACAAGAACGCATTTCTACCACGTGCTTTCTGAAGATGCCAACTCACAAAAAGCAATTGCAAGCAGGTACTGTGATGTCAGTACTATAATTAGCAACTGCACTTTAAAACATAAGGCTAAGCCCACTAAAGAAAAAACAAAACAAACCCCTCAAAAAAAAATAATTTAAAGATGTTTGGTTGGTTCTATTTTTTTTATTTAAACAACTTTATTAAAGAGTTTTCTTTAAAATGAATATTTAGCTAAGTGGCAATCTTTTAATAACAAAGGCTTTTGCACTTACAAAGTTAAAAGATAAATCAAATTTATATGAAAACTTGGACCAAGAGAAAATAAAAAGGAGCTATAAGCAACTATCACAAAAAGGCAATATAAAGGCAACATTGTTTTGTAGTCTGGTATCTTCAAAGGAATTCTACATGGATAAAATTAGATTGCACCTTATCATCAAGCAGAGTTGGAGAAAAGCTCAGCCTAAACTGACATGCAATGTTCAAGGGAAAAACTATACCAAAGAAAAAAGAACCAAGTATCTATGCACAATTTAAAAAATTTCTATTTTCAGAAAATCATACAGTGATAAGAATATTTTTCAAAAGTCTGAATCTATTGTACAGCTCTGGGAGTCCCAAGACGACTTTGTTTCCAAGTTTTTACAAAGAAATAGAAATTAGTGTTCTGAAAACTACACTTTTCAATTCATTTTCCATATTTAAAATATGTCATTTTAGTATTTCTTGCTTTCATTATTTCCTTCATAAAATCAGATCAGATTGAGCAATCATAATTTACTAAATATTAGAGAGCACATATGGAAATACCTTTTTTTGGTAGCAGAATCCTGGAATTAAGACAATTGAAAATTCATCAGAATAAAAACCTCTCTCAATGCAGCATGCTTAAGACTATTAATATATCTATTTTTTTCCCTTTCAGGTTGTCTTATTTGAATCAGAATTCTATTTTAAAGCAAGAAATTAAATGTGTTCTTCTAGAATGATGAAAGAACATCTTCAAGGATGGACAGTGCATCTTTCTGTCAGCTTGAATTTATCACTGCAGAAATTATCATCACCATATGGGTTAGCTAGGTGCTACAGAGAGGGTATCAACATGGCAATAAACACAGTTCAGAAAATGCTCCAAGTGCTAAGTAACCCTGGGTTTTCCCTGGTATCCCAGGGTTGGCTCCAAAGCGTAGGCAAACAATTGTTCTTGCTTTATGGTTGCTCTCCACCCTACTCACTATTTTTAATGAAAGCGCAGAGAACTTTTACATTATATACACAGGTTCCCTGTTTGAGCACTTAGCACGAAAGATTACCAGTTGTGACTAAGAACACATCTATTTCTGGAACTGTTTCTAGTTAAAGTCATTTTTTTATTTTAGAAATGGCAAGAGATGGTTTAAATTGCTGAAAAAACAGTAACTTGGTATTCATTAGCACATTTTATATTGTATTTATTTTGTATTTAAGGGATTAGCTTGATATAAACCAGCAAGAATCACTGCTGAAGCACATTTTACTTTGTTCATAAAGTGTGAAATTCAAACTTTTACCTCTGTGGCAAGGCTTTGACTGGCACCATTGTCAAGAAGAAACTTAACAACTTCCAGGTGGTTTTCTTGGGCTGCCATATACAGTGGAGTAAAACCATTCTGAAACAGGAAAACAAGAGTGTAAACACTCCACAAACAGTTCACACATACCACAGATCTGCCAAACTCGAGTAGATTAGGAGGAAACCAAATAAACTGTGTGCTTACATGCCAGTTAATGGCATTATCTCCCTTGATTTAAGTGAAGATAAGAGAAGGGTAATATTACTTCAAAGGACCCAGTGGAATCTTTCAGCTGAACAGATACAATTCCCACAGCTAAGTGAGAATGATTCCTTTTGCATCTGTTGTGAAGTCAAACTAAAAACCAACCTGGACAGACATTTGGTAGAGACGAGTTATGATTCCTAATAAATGCAGCCACAGCAACTAAATGCAAAATGGGACAGGCAAATACAACACAAGATTGTGACAAAAGAGAGAGCAATGGCTCTTCAGAACACTTTCGAGTTTTTTCTCTTTTTCAACAGCTTTGACTTATCTTTCACTTGTGCCAGCTATTTATGCCTTTTGTCTCCTCAAAGAGCTGCCTTCTGAGCACAGCCTGCTTGTGGTCACTGGGCTACTTCATATTTCAGGCACCAGGAGATCTGAAGACTGCTTATTCTCAGTATTTTCAGGCAGTGGTTTATCAGTGTTTCTGGCTGTATTAGAGCATTTCTCAATGTATGCTTGAGCAATTTTAACGAATGCAATATAACTATTAGAGGCTGTAGATCTTAACTCATTCTTTGGCAAGTGTTTTCCTCTTACATTTAATGCTTTTGTCTTTGCCCTAACTGTATACAGGTCACAGCCTTTCAGGAGTTTTTCTGGGGACCAACATTATGGCAGCAAAACATCTCCCTGTTGTTCTATGCATTTCTGAAATTCACGGCTTTGACATCACTCACAAAACCTAAACAGCAAAATGAAGTCATGAAACCTGTCCTAGGAGCAAGATACCTCTAAAGGAATTTACAGAAGTTTCTGATTTGCACCTGAAATCCCTTGGCGTTCATATAGCACTGCATGTCCCTCAGACCAACAAAATTGTGAACTAGTGGTAAATACATTTTATGGTAACAACTTAAAACGTCCATATACTATTGACTTAACAGTTTGGTACTACTGAAGCAGCCAAAGTAGTATCAGGAGTAAGAATAACTACTTCTTTCTCTTCTGATCTACCACAATATATGTTTTTAGCCTTCATACTCGAGCATTACTCTGTCAGACATACCATTGCTAGAATTTGCCTGATTCCTTTGCTTATGGTACCAGCATGGACAATGTCCCCATTAAACATTTTGGCCAGGAGGTCACCGGGGTTTCAGTGGGCTCTGCTAGGGCTGTGTCTGTCTTCTCACTATCTTCCAGATCTCATGCCACTGGGAAGTCTATGAACTTCACACTTCTCATAAGTAAACTTTACACAGATTCAGCTGCAATGGGGGCAGCAGCTTCCCTCTTCAATTGTTCCCTCCTAATATCCCCCCAGACCTCTCACTCTACCACACATCACTTCTGGTGATTGCTCTAAGGCATGGGGAGGACAAGGAGGAAAGGAAACACAAAATAAAATAGGAGGTAAGGGCTAGTTAAAAATAACAGGTAAAATAGGGGAGAGTTTTCATCTGCCTTAGATAACAGAAAAGTTCAGGAAATGCTTCCATATGACTGGGTTTGGCTGGGAATATCAGCACTCATGTCTGCAATGTGGGCAGGGCAGACATTTCGGCAGGGTGGAAGACCCAGGGGAAGCAGCTCAGCAATTCAGCTAGAATGGTTACAAAGGACACTGACCTAGATTTTGCAGGAAACCAATCGAGCCAAACACAGATGAGCTGAGAAGTGTTTGGGCATATATTTGCATTAAGAAAAAAACATCAGCATTCCAGGGTCTGGAGAGATGAAGGGAAACTGTAGCCTAAGACCTATAACTGAATTTCAGCTGAGTTATAGCAGCTGCAGTGAAAGCAGCTGAGAGGCATCTGACTGTCACAGGAACAGAGCAGAGTTGCAGGGCACACATCCAACACAGAGCACGCAGGAGAACACAGGTGACCTGAGGCTGAGCATGCAGACTTCACTGGCAGCAGAGACAAATAAGAGGTCAAAAGAAAGGACAGTTGGAGAGGAAATGGCATGAACTGGATGTTTGATCCAAGAGGAACTATACCATCAACAAGACACTGAGCACCTGTGAAGCCACATGTTTACAAGGCTTGCACAGGCTCCAAGGTCTGTTGCTGTTCCAGTATTGTGATAATTTGGTCTCCATTCAGGAAAGCATTGCTACAAGCATAATCAGGTGCTGAAGTCCTACCAGAGCCAAAGCCTAAAGTTAGAAATGTGTCAATGCACCCTCCAGAACTAAGGCCTAACAGCTTAGCTACTGTGCAGTCATAATTCTGCTTAATGAAAAACAAAAAAAAGCCAGAAAGCACTTACAAAGGTACCTAATATGTCACATTACAGGTTGTTACTATTATAGGGAACAGCAGAGTCTGGCATTTTTCCCTATCATTTCATGGCATACTCAATATCTATTTACTAACTCAGCTGGAAACAAAGATGAATTTTTTTAGTTTCAAACATTTGCATTTAGAAAGGAAGCAGGAAACACTTCCTAATTATTAGTTTCAGAAAATAATTAATAGGCAAAAAATCTCAGAACCAAGTATTATTAGTATTTGGAGGCAGAGCAGAACCTTTTCTCCCATGTTGAATTACTGTAGGGTTTTTACCATCTTTCCCTCCCATACTTTGCTTTTTCTTCTAATTTTACAAAGAGGCTGAAATTGCCAGAGAGCCACAAGCCTAGAGAAAGCATTTTGTCCTCAATAGAAATAAATAGCCCTCAGAAGAGGTAGACAATTCCGAATAAGTACAAATTAACTACTTTTTTTTTTTTTCAATAAGGACAGGAAGATTCGGGTAAAGGAGGCCTTACATCCCTAACACTGGTGCTGCCAGCAGGGTAGAGTTGTTACCTTCAAGGGAAGAGGAAATAAAGCCAAACACAGAAGACAGGGTCAGCATCAAAATGAAAAACAAAACACCACAAAATCTTTGGATAATCTCTTCTGTGGGTATGCTGAATTCAGCAGAACTGTATTCTAAGTTTCAGGAAAGCTCAAGTGATGCTCAGTACCATGGAGAAAGCTGGTCTAGGGGCAGTTTGGTAACAGGGAGCTCCAGGGATCTCCCAAAAAGACTCATCCCAACTGGAGTGTGTCTCTGCCAGGTATTAATGTGGAATGGCCAATACATATGTCTCTTAAGCAAAGACATCAAAGGCATCCATAGTGGGGAAAAATTTTAAATCTTTAATCCTCATATGTTAGCAAAATAAAGGTAACGTGGCAAAAGCTTAGGGTTCATGGACAATGCAGTTATGTAAGTTGTTTACAATCTCAGATTATTTTTAGTTTTAGGGCTGAATACACAAGTTCTCAGACACAAGCAGAGAAGCTCCTTTCAAAGTCATCTTAATTTCTTTAACAGGAAAACCACTGGAAACGTTTCTGCTTTGTTTTACTTCTTAACAGTCATGGAAGATTGGCCTTAAAACTACTGGTTGTTGTTGTTGTTTTCTTTAAATTCAAATTATATGATGCCTGGAACCAAATATTGCTGTAGCTAGCAAGTATAAAAAAATAAGAAAGGAGAACTGAGTAACTTATTTTAATTGTCTATAAATACAGATCACAAATAACTAACATTGAAATAGACTCTATTAAACATTTTGATATTATTTGAGAGATCATTTTAAAAAATGTTTCTTTAAAATGTATAGTTTTTAATTTCCCTTTTTAACAAACATTTTCTATCATGCCCACATCTTTATAATACAGAAGAATGGCAATACTGGGCTGGATGAGAAGACCGTCTCTTAATTTGATCTCCTTTCTCTGACACTGCCTGCGAGCCAGCCCCTGAGCAGGGAGGACAGGAATGGATCACACATGTAGGGACATCTCCTCAGCTTTCAACAATCTGTGGTTTATGCATTTATGAGCTTGAGTTTTTCTGGTTTATTCTGTTGCTTTGCTCGTAACACCAGCACTGTTTCCACTTATTTAAATTTTTCTATAATTGACCTAAATATTCACTCAAAGGACATGACCAAACTTAAAAGCTCTGCACATGCAGTACCTCCTTGTATGAGGAAAGGGATGAGCTCAATTAAGCCTGATATGCTGAATTATGTGAAACAGGATGCCTTTTATTTTAACAAGTTCTCTCCCACTCTCCTGTTCTATCAGTATCTCTTTCAACTCTGTAACAATCAGCAGCTTGTACGACACTGGAGGGCAGACCTAAGGCTGAAGGGTACATGCTTTGCTGTGCTGCCTGTTACACAGCCACTTTGAGCATCCTGCAAACACCCCTGGATGCGCCTCCACTTTCTTCATCCCCACAGGTGTGCATCTGTGTGGCTTCTGAACAACTTAAAACAGAAACATCATTTCTATGTTTCCTCTGTTGCTGAATGAGTTCATCCCAACTGGTGGTTGACAGCTCATATGGAAAAAGACCTGAACACACCTGAGATTTCACTGTGCTGTCATGCCTATGGAGGAAGACAAGATTTGGTATGTCCGTAAAGCCTCTTGGTACACTCCGACCACCTGGCAAGGGATGGAGCAGAACTGGGAGAACTGGAAGTATTTAAATTTTACACTGTATGTTGAGTTACAAGGTGGGAATGAACTCGGCACTACACTCACTAAAATGCCTGCTTCGGTAGTAAAATGGCAGCTGTGTGTTTAAACTTTGTCCTTGCACCTGTTGTTGGTTATCTACATGTGTGGAACAGCCAACACAATGTGAGTTGGTATTTTTTTTATGCTAGCAGGATTATATTAATCCTACTGACTCCATCAAACCCTATTTTCAAGAGCATTAACACAATGAGCTCTACCAAATATACTTACTAATATTATAGTTTGTAAGGGGAGAACAATTTTAATGTCAGCAAAGTTTTTGATAGTACAAAATGGAGAAATATTACTTTACCTGAGACTGTGCATTGACATTAGCCCGATTTGTAACCAACACTTTGACTACTTCTGCTTGTCCAGCAAGTGATGCTATGTGCAATGCTGTGTTTCCTTTCTGAAATGAGACAGTGATATTTGAAAAGAGTAAAAAACCTGAACTTGAATACATGACAATACTATCAAGAACATATTCCACGTTGAAACTTATTTCTTGCAATAAAATACTCTTACTGAACACTTCTAATGGTTAAGTTATTCTAGAAGACGTGGACAGAAACCAAGACAGGAATCTAGAATTTGTTCAGGAAATCTCATCCCTAGTAACCTGTGACATTTACTAGAATCTAAAAAGTTTCTGTCAAACAATTATTGACATCAGTCCGCCAGTGGAAAATAGATAATTACTGCTGCAGTAATGTCTGTAATCAGTTGGCTGACACCTTGTGCCCATGCAACCAGTGTGAACAAGAGAACAATTAGATAGGCCTGACTGACCTTTGTCGCTGCATCCACACTGGCACCTCGCTGTATCAGTTCAGAGACAACTTCTACATGCCCTTCTTTGGAAGCAAGATGGAGAGCATTCAACCCATTCTGATTAAAAAACAGAAGGAAAAAAAGAAAATTAATGGGAAAGACTGGCAAAGGCTTTCCAGCATAGCAAACATATCAGAAGACAAATTATTATATCCCAGTGAAAGGACTGCTTCCAAAAACTACTCTTACATAAATTTTACAAGAACTAAATTATAAGGAAAGAGTATAAATTAAGTAAGGATTAAGTAGCTCTGGGGTCTCAAGTTCTGTGAGCTGTCCCATGATCTGATGTAATACAAATGGAATAAAAGATAACATTAAATAGCACAACAGTGGAAGTGGAGGGGAAAAGGTGTTTTGGTAAGGGGTGAAAAAAAGTATTTAATTGGATAAAATATGCAAACATAGCTCATCAAAAACCACATGTTATCATTGACATGAAGTGCAAATATAGAGATTCAAGAAATAGAGAGAAAGGTATCTATCCCAGAAAATTTGATCAAAATATTCTTCAACCTGATTTGAAATGTTGATATCCACTCCATTTTTTAAGTAGTCGAGAGCCTTTTCCAAGTTGCCAGCTCGAGCAGCTCTCAGGTAACTTGCATTTGTGTCAGACTGCAAGAAAAAAAGGAAAAGTCCCATTAGAAATTACAGCAGAGTATAAAAATATATTCCCTTGGCAAAGAAGTTACTAATGATACAGCATATTGCACATACATGTAACTAGACATGAAAGGATCCCAAACTACCTCATCAAATATGGGTCGAATCCTGCACTCCTTGCTGATAAAAACTCCCTCTGGTGTAAATAGGCTGTCCATCTGACAAGGCAGCACAAGATTTGACTTCATATATCAACATAAATCACGCAACACTGTCTAACATGCAACGCTGGTAGCCAGGGACACTTCTTGTACCCAGCATGGAAGACAAACATGGTGAGGCTCAGGACAGGACTCCACAGAAACCACTCCACTGTTTCCAAAAGTGCCAAACCACATTTAATGTCCAAGCTGAACCAACCAGATCAGTACTGTGAGATCTCACAAGACAGACTTCAAAAAATTCAAAATACTCAACGTTGAAAGACTAGGCTACCTGAATGAAAAAGCACGGTTATACAAATTGAGGCATTTTAAAATTTAAAGTCCAATTACATTTTGTTTTATTTTCTCCACCCTCTCTCATTTTCTGACACGTTTTATTTACAATACCTGTCCACATTCAGTGAAGTGGCCTGAAAT
Organism: Aegotheles bennettii; assembly: GCA_013398125.1. NCBI lineage: Eukaryota > Metazoa > Chordata > Aves > Caprimulgiformes > Aegothelidae > Aegotheles > Aegotheles bennettii. Next base: position 567,445 of record VZRW01013689.1, on the reverse strand, counting down.
TCCTAGGCACAGCGCCATTATCTGAACTGCATTTCACTTTTTTCAGATCTTGCTCTAAGGATAGTTGTGTAAATTTGCTTTATGATGACTTCAGCTTGAATGGAAGGATGGCGGAAAGGATGGTTAAGTCATGAAAGGATCACTGAAAGTAATTCCCATCCCTGGAGGGTTTTAAAAACAAGTTATGCAAATATCCACCAAGGACAGTTTAGATAACACTGATCCTGCCTTGGAGCAAGTGGAATGAACTGGGTTAGCTTTCAAGACGGACAAATCCCATAATCTTTGATTTTATCTGTGCCATGGCTTTCCCCAGCATCCTGGGCAGCCACACATTTTTTTGTGCACCCTCTTCTCCATTGGTATAGCAGGAATTGTCTTTTTTTTTTTGCTCAGTATGATTTCACAGGCTCACATCACTACAACTTTAAGTGCTTTATGATCCTTTAAGATTCTAAAAGAGTGTAACAATTACCCTTAGAGAAAAAATTAAAGGCAGTAACGGCTGAGACAAAACCAAAACACCCTGGCACCAAAGCTCGGATACTTATCCAGCGCTCAAACATTTTTAAAATTTTTTTCTAATTCCCCATTTTCTGGGTTTGCTACACACTTCTCTCCTGTCAATGCAGTGGCTGCAAACTGGATTTTCTGTTCAAGCATTCCTCCAAGACCATTTGAAGTCACCTTCATGTGCAGGATGAAGCAATCTTGGGCACAATGACAGCAATATAGTAAATGGATATGAAGCCTGCTTTCTTCTATGTATCAGTACAAGCTACAAGACTATTTTACTAGTACTTTCAAAACAACAAGCTCTGTCTACCAAGGAGAAATCCATTACTTCTGAACTCCTCCTTTTCTCCCAAGTTTTGCACACATGGCATTCCACTTTGCCATGGTAAATTACCAGCTTACAACCTTCCCTACTATTAATAATTATTTTCCAAGCACTCCACGCTGATCATTACAAATCAACTTCTGTGATGTCCTTCCAACGAAACAGCCCCCAAATACCAATGTTTAATTGGGCTTTATCAAAAACAAGGTGCTGCTACTAACTACATAGTCAGAACTGTAAAGACTCTGAGGAAGAATTTCTGCCTTGAGAGATGCGGTAAAACACTTTCATTTGTAAGATGATCTGAACTGTGCAATGCAGATTATTACGGGAGACAGGTCATATTCTCAGTGCTTAGCAACAGCAGCCACTGGGGTAAAAAAACAGGTCAGCATTTTACCAGCATTACCAACGGTATGAGGGAGGACTTAATAGACTGGGAGGCTTTTTGTCACAGGGTAATGGCATGGCTGTTTGGCACTGTCAGCAGGTGGACGATCATTAACATCAGCTGTTTACGGCGGCTTCGGGTGGGGAAGGGATGCACCAGAGAAGCTCCCTATGGAAAATCAGGTCCCACCAGTCACATTAATGCATGCCAGACAAGAAACACTGCTCATACTCAGAAACATTTAAAACTTTCTATTTACTCAAACAAAATGGAGGTAAGAGGGGAGGCAGGAGGAGTGATAAGTAGCTGATATTCACGCTAATAGCTAACTGCTGTTTGACTGTAAAGGGAGAGCAATGCCTGTGTCTTTTAAGGACTTCTCTTGGAAGTGCTCGCTAACAGGAGGAAGGACAAAGGTCACACAGCCTGGGAACATATAAAATTGTTTCAAAACAAACTAGCTCATGCACTGCTAAAAGATGCACAAATCTATCCCTGATACCCCTCAAGCAAACAGCATGCCCTTTGCCAATCAACACCCAAAACTCGCTCCTTTTGTTCAAACTGTCCAGGAACAGCACTGACACAGCAGCAGCCAGGTTGCCACCTGAGCAGTGGGGCTAGTGGGGTGCTGGTCACTGTGCCCTGCTCACCCAACAGCCTGGACTCCTGCTGCTCAGACAGGGACAGGCTCCCAGTCCGAGGGGCAGCGTACAGAAAAAGCAGCGCTGACACATGCAGGCACTACAACCAGAAAGCACCCAGGGAAGCTGCCATTTAACAGCACGCCAGGGATAACACAAACCCTCCCACACTTCAGCTGATCTGAGTTGGCACCTCCAGTTTCCACTTTACTGGTTTCCAGTTACTTGAACGTGATGTGCACTAGTTTGTGAAACTGCATGAGCTGCCTTAGAAGCCAGGGTGTAGCACATCCCTGTGCACTGAGAAGAGGGAAAACCTTTCTTTCTGACCTTGGCTAAAGCTCCCAAGCCCTCAGACTGGGTTAACTCCCCTCAGGTTGGTTAACTCGCCCTTTCTGGGCCACCACACACAGAAGTCTTGAGTTTTGCACAGAGGGATAACAGGCTGAGGCTGTACAATTGTGCAAGAAGTACAGTGGGGCTTCTGGGATCTCATTCATTATGGTCTCTGCCATAAGCAGAAACAAGCAGTAACATTAGAGAGAAAAGAGAACCAACATCTTTGGAAACCAAAAGCAATTCCAGCCTCTCTAAAAGTAGCATTGCCAGCTTCCCCCCTCCCAATGACTAAGGCATTGCTTCAGACCTGCTCAGCTAGAGGACAGATTTTCAAACTTTTTCTACTTTGCAAAATGCCTCGAACACCCTTGTTTTTAAGACATTCCACTGCCAAAACCCAGAAGAACCAATGAACACTATCCAACTTTTACAAAAGCTCAGCATAGGGGTCAGTAAAAATTGATCAAAAACATCAACTCAAAAATTTAACATTTCCAAATCTAAAATTTTCTCAACTTTACATTTCTATTATAAGCCTATTCTTTTTAGTAGAAAAATATAATTTCCAATTAGCACTGTTTTGTTTAAAACAAAGCCTCTTGGAGTCCCTGATAGAGTGCGTAATTGCCTCTGTATGGCACAGACAGAAGCAGCACCAGAGTCTAGGCTCAAATCACTGAAGGATTAAAAAGATCGAACAAGTGTATCAATAATGTTAATAATTATTTATCTGGAATTCCATCATGCCTGGAGGCCCATGTTAAAGACTGATCAAGAACCTGTTATCTTAAATGCATTAAAAAACAAGGGAAAAAAGGATTTTAGGTCTGCAGCCATCACTCAGGACATCCATGCAGGTAAGTTTGCTCTCTGTGGGTAACCATTCTCAGTATGCCCACTTCTACTTTCCATGTTAGTTGGCATCCAAAAGACAGACTCGACACAGACATCCTATCTACAGGACATTCCCTTAACAGACCTAATAAAAATCTCCAATACTAATTCCCTAAACCTCGGTATTCCTGAGAGAGCATTCTCTATGGTAGCAATCTTTTCAGATCCATTTATTTTTTATATATATGCATTTTTTAATCAGTCCCAACATGAAACAAAGATGAAAACTGGCTTTTGATTCTTCACTGTCTTGAGAAATATCAAGAGAACAACAGGCATGGGACATACATCAAAGCACCCTGAATCGTAGCTGTTCCTGCAGTCAGCCACAAAGCTTGTAACCCTTGCTATGCCTTTGCACAGTTCCCTGTTGTCAGGCTGTGTTCCCGAAGCCTTTCCCTGTTCCCTGCTGTGCTCCCTGGGGACGCTACCTTTTCAATTTCTATATCCAGACTCAAATTAAAAATCAAGATTCTTACAAGTTTTTCAGTTCTTGGAAAGACAGACGTCAGAACCTGTTCACAGCATTTAGTTCTGGAATGGCTATTCAGACAATATTTAATAAACAGGGGATTTATGAGAGTACCAGCACTGATGCATGTATAATACCAAGCTTTTTCTCCACAGATGGTATGACTTCTCCTCACCGCCTGTACTTTCTTGGAAGAAAAGCAGACTATTTCTAGTTCTAAGAAATGCGTAAATGCTGTTTTTATGCGATGTGTATTTATTTTAAATTTGTATATTTCCCTTTAATGTACTATGCTATAAAAACTCAGTTCTCTAACAAACAGGAGGCTGATAAGCTTGCAGACTGCAGGCTGCCTGCAGCCCACAACAGGTTTTCTAGTCTGGAACTTGTTTCAACAGCCTTCATAGCAGAGACATGTCTGGGAGGGGCTGAGGCTGAATAAGCTGTGCTGGTAGCAGTACTCCATTTCCCAACTCTTCTTTTCCCTAAGGTCCTCTAGTCCTGCCGCATGATGGATGGCAGAGCCTGCCATGTACAGGGGTAAGACCTGAGAACCATTTCCCCACTTTGAGGAAAAACTACACAAGTTAAAAATGTTTCTATAAAGGAAAGACTAACTCCTTAGTCATTTGGACATTGACATAAGCCTCCATTTTAAACCAGAAAATGCTGATGCTGACTCATGCTAGCAAATACATATTCACTATCTTCTTCTCCAAGTACTCCCAGTGGAGTAAGAGACTATTTAGCATGAGTAATGACAAAAACTATTAGGAAATTAGCACTGACTGCCAACCCAGGGTCTGACCTGGCTTTTCCACGGGACTAGAGAGGGTCCTCTCAGAAAACAGTGCATCTGTATTATTTAGTGAACCCTCAAAAGTGCAAAGCCATTATTTTCATTGTGCACAGACCCCCTCCCATACCACAACGGTATTTTTATTACACTCATCTCTCTCTCCTTTGTGTTCTGCTTACAGTGGCTTCTTTTTCAGATTAAAAATCCAGTCTTTTTTTTTTCACATTGGGAGCAGGGTTTTGTTTTTCACTCCGTCTTTAACAGTAGCTGTTGTGAAGGGAAACCCCCAGCAGGTTCCCATTGTGCCAGAGCAGGATGCGTTCTGGCTTGAGTCCCAACAAAAAGATGCTAACCGTGCCTAACATTTGTTGTGCAGGGAGGCAATGACCTCATTTTAAGGGATGAACTTATGTTACTTCCATTTGAAAATGCATTCAACAAAACTAGTCTTGCAGCAACATGGATGATCTGAGGAAACAGATGATAGCATTTTTGCTTATTTTGATAAGGGTGGGCTTACTGCAACTGGTGGCATTTTTTTGCAATTAGGCTTACTCTGATGGGCACACCAAGCACTGCACTGGAAATTAGAGATCCTTGGCATTTCTTAGATTTTGCTCTGATGTTAATTTATAATTTTCCTCCAAGCAAATGTTACAGTCAATTGGTAAGGGATGAAATTTTATTTCAAATAAACTATACTGGTCAGTTAACAGCAATGTCTGAACCATGTGAAATACCAGCCATGTCATTTTCTTGGGGAGACTCTTATCCATCCTCCAAACATCTGCATCCTTTTCATCTCCCTACTACCTCATAACTAAATTTGCATCAAAAAATATCACTTGTATTGACTTTATTAGAAAGGTGGCTAAGTTACACCAGATGACATGATGATCTTTGTTCAAACAACTATGGCTGTACTCATGCTTTACATACCATACTACCATGTGTTTTCTTCTAATAAGAATGTGACAGCCTGGGGCCAACTGCTATCTGCAATTCTGCTGTCAATTATCCATCAGAGAGATACTTTTGGGATCACAGCCCTAAACACAGCCACAGGGCAATAGGAAAAGCTCCATTCCTACTGCCTTACAATTCAAAGGAAACATCTTTCGGCTGGGGAAGGCCAGCTATTTTGAATGTGATTGCAGAATGAGAAATTATTTCATCATTGGTCAAGAACAAAACAAATTCCTCTAATTGTTTGCCCTATCAAGCAACTTAATCACCAGCTTTCTTTGATCATATTATTGTACTGTGCATGATAAAGTAGCCAAAATAACTACAGTCTTTGAAATGTTCCCATAACTAGCCCTATTACAACTACGTAACTATGATATGTTTTCAACAAGTCAAAAACTACACTGCATTAAATTCCTCTTCTTGGTCACACCAGTGGAGACTAAAACACCTTATATTTCTGCAAAAATTGCACGTGAATCTATAATCAGCTATATTTGCAACATCCGAGGTTCTATTCATGTACAGCAGTCACTCTTAGCATGCTTGTATACAAAATAAAATATTTCCTGAAAATCACACATTTAAGCAGTTCAAAACAGAGTGGAAAATGCTTTTTAGATTCAGCTCCTTCCTTCTAGAAATCCTTGACCAAACCAGGAAAACAGCCGAGAAAACAAATAAGCCTCTTTCCTTGATAGATCACAAGACAAGTCTGATGTGCAGGTTTAGTACATGCCATTTTCAAGGTCACTTGTACTACTCTACCTGTTAAGAGTCTGTCTTGGCAAAATGTTGAATCTGCACTCATTGAAAATGAACCACCTGTATTGGAGTGGAAAATGGTTGAAAAGGACACAATCTGAGATGTTAAGGCCAGTACGTACAAGAACATTTCACAGCTTCTAGTACAAGAGGTGTTTATCACTGCCTTTAACAGCACGAAGAGGTCTAGGGTGCATAGTTTGCTTGCAATGACAAACATCTCCCATGAAACCATGATGCAGCTTTCTTACTATGTAAGTTGCTTAGGTTTTACGCATGCAGTCTTCTTCAGCAGACTGTAAATCTAGTAAGTCTTGTGACTGACAATGCAACTAATCCAGGCTTGGGTGTCTTCAAATGCCTGAATGACTACTTCCTAAGAAAGTTCAAATACAAGATAGAAAGGAAAAGTAGCTGTTATTCTTTTGATTTTCTACAAAAAGAGCAAAAGGGGTTGATTCCCAAGGCACAACAAACACTTGCAGAATTAGATGGGAAACTGTCCCCTAACATCCACATGTAATGTGTAACATGTTGAACAAAACATCCAGGTTGAAAACACACCTAAAGCTATCATCCCCATCTCATTTTACTTGTCACTGCAGATATTCAACAAATACAAAATGATTTGACTGCAATTCTAATAAAATTATCATCTGACACCTCAACAGAAAACACCTGAACTGAGATCAAGCCTGTCCCAGAGGGACAATGCTCAGACAGGAGGTTAGGGTCTAAGCTGCTGCTGCCAATACTCTTCGCTGATTTGAGATTTCAAAACACAAGTTTGATGTGTCAGCTTCACCTGAGGAATTTATGAAAACAATTACTAGTATGAATGTGTAAAATAATAACATTAAAACCAAGATCCTAATTTTCCAGGACTACGAAATCAATGTACACCTGCACAACATGCAATCTAAGTATGCTTAAACAACACATCACAAGAATTATTTTCTTTTAACGGAAAAATAAGATTCCTTTAATACTGATTTTCAGCTATCAGACTGCCCTGTATGTAAGGACAAACTTGAGTGACAAGGTAAATTGGGACACACTCTGTTCAAGACCCGAAAACCAGTAAAATCACTGGTTTCACCAGTGAATCACTGTAATCCATTGGAATTGCACAATCAGGCAGAGAACCAGGCCCTTTGTGACCAGCTCACATGTACAATCAAGGAACGGGATCCAATACATTTGAAGGTGAAAGACTTGAGCATCTAAAATTCAAGATTCATTCTCCAGGCTGACTGCCTCAACTTCTGGTTTATTTCAGACTCTCGGAAGAAACTCTGGAGCCTGTAATGACTCATCTCTCACTCCCTAAAGTTTTCCTATCATACACTTAAAAGTGAAGAATAATTCACTGACTTTCATAACTGCTACCACAGTCACAAAGAGCTAGAGAAGGGCTGGATGTGCTTCGAGGGTTTCTTCTTATGTTTCTCTTCACCTGAAGATACTAATTCTCTTATATGTCAATCTAGATGAGATGCCATTGATCTCCCCCTTAACATTTTTCTCTCAGAAACTGACTACCCAACAAGCACAGAGCTAATTTCAGCACATCTCAAGCTCAAATTTAAAGCCACTTCCATGCTAAAGTCACATTCTTCAGATCACTGCATGCATTATGTCAGCCGGTCCACCTCCTGTTCTCTATGTGCAGCCGATTTTAGAATCAGGATCCAGAAAGGTAGAGAAAAAAAAACTCAGCAACCTCTTCAAAACATTTTAAAAGTGTATGTATTTGTCTATAATTTCAGATGGGAAAAAAAGTTAGTATAAACCTAAATCAGATAATATTGCTGATTTGGGGAGAGAGATTTTATTCACTCAAAATGAGCTCACTACAAAAATATTTTGTAAATATTATTCAATCAGATGTGGTTAGTGGAAGTTACTGGTGAAGTGAAAGTTACTGGTAATAAAGTGGAGCAAACTGCATGTCAGTGGAAGTGTAACACAAATAAATATTCCCTAAAAATACTGCAGTAAACAATCCATAGGAACCACAGACAAGCTACATAACCTCTTCTGTAGCCTGACAACCTATTAAGAGCTTTCAGTACAGTGAATTCGGAAGTTTCTTGATCTCTTTCTGCCTTTCTACTTTATGCCTGTTTTTGAATACATCTCTCATTCAAAATAATTCTGCCATGGGAGTTTGAACATCATTAAATTGAAAGACTGTTTGGTGATAGCTGGTCAAGCCATTTCTGAGGTGGCAAAAATATATGCAGAAACACACCAATTTACACTGCCAGCATTGCAAATCCCACATGTAATTAAAAGTTTACACTTTTGTAGGCCTAAGAGGCATTTGAATGACTGGTTTTAAAGATATCTACTAGAGTTTTCAAATTTTTGACACATTGTTGAGGATCCTTAGAGGAATTACAAACCTTTATCAGTTTGTAAGTGCCAATGCATAGGTTTCCATAGCAGGGATTATGACCTCCATCAGAAGCAAAGAACCTCTTCCAGTTTACACACCTGAATACCTGGTAGAAGAGAGTCTCTGACTGGAAAAGCCCATGTAGCTTATGGGACAGGTACAGAATCTGAAAGGTCAGTGGAAATTATCTAAAGAGCTTTCAGATACTAAAAGGACTCCTGGGGCAAGATTTGCAACACAGCCATAAACCTGGTAACAGTTCTGCAGGACTGGTTAGAGGCATCACGTGAGCTTGGTCACAGCTACTCACCTAAGGAGAGCTTGTAACATTTACAGAACAATCTATCCTAACATCTCTTTGTAGATCTGCTATGAAATATATAAACCCTCGTACAATGGGAAAGAATCAAAGGATTCAAACATCTCCCTAGAGCCAAAGATCAGCTGAGGCAGTTCTGGTTGTTCAGGAGTAGAAAAACCTAGCCAGCACTTCCCAAACTCACGAGGCAGTGTCACACAGGAGAGCTAACAGTTCCCAAACGCAGGAGCTGAGCAACCTGCCAGGAGACAATTTTAATCTTGGTCTGGACTGTGTATCAAGCTTACTTAAGAATACCATCAGTGAATACTCTGGGCTGTGTTGGCTCAGCCATGTTCTTCTACAGGAGCTGAATCTCCATTTTTTTCCCGTTTGATTCTGCTGTCATGGATCTGACCCAGTAACTCCAGATCCGTTCATGAATCCACATTTCTATAAACCACAAATTCAAGGCAGAGCAAACCAGAGCAGGCAATACACGCACTGCTGTTTGATACTGTTAGAACACTGAGGAAAACTTGTCTTTGTCCCAGACATGACATCGTTTGTGGTATGTCCTGCACAGAGCCGTGGGGCTGGACACAGGAGAGCCACTGGCCTCCACATTTCCTGGCACGCCCTTTCTCTTCCTCCTCCATGATTAAACACTGACATTCACTGCTAAGAATTTGTGCAGTGGCATGGAAAGTTCTGTGATAGCATTTGTTGGGGCTGTCTGGATGGAATGGTGTATACAGCAAACATAAATTAGTTTACAAGTGTTTTGTTCCTCACTCCACGTTTCAGATTTGAGGATTAGTTCAGATTGCAATGGGAAAATTGTTTTTCCCAGCCCAAGCACCCAAAATCTGCGAGCAAAAACTACAAATCAGAGTCCTGATACTGTTAGCAAGAGTTTTAAAGTAGAATAAAGTTCTGACTCTAAATACAGGATTCTGATTTGAAACAAAAAAAAGGAGCCTAAATCACCACTGGGGCAAGGCTAGGACCAGGACTTACAGGTACAAACAGGATGAAAACAACAACAGTGAGAACAATATTAGCTATGTGGAGTCTTTGAGATGAAGAGTGGGGGAAAGAAAACACAACATAGCTCAGTTGTACTCTTAAAGTGAGAAAAAAAATACCAAACATACAGATAAATCACTCCAGATTTGCCACTGTCAATTATAGCACCAGTATTTTTCTGGCTTTCAGAGCCACTGTGTACTAGAGAGTAGGAATTCTAGAACCATGTCTAGAAACGTGATTATTTGAACATCTCAGGAGAGATTTCTAATTTTTTGACAAAAATAAAAACAATAGAACTATTTGAACCTTTTACTTCACCTTAACCAGACCTTATAGTTTATTTTGCTCTGAAAATTACCATTTCTTAGCATCAGAATGAATTATGTTTGGAAAACACGTAATTGTTTAATTGAAGAAAATAATATTTCACTCATGAATTAGCATTTTCTAAATGGGGTTAAAAGTCTTTACCTTTACTATTTTAATAAACACGGATTTATAATTAGTTTTTAGTTTAACCATTACAGTGAAGATCAGTTTATTACATGCCTACCGAAATAAATTATGGCCAACAATACTGCCTACCAACCCTGTACAGTAATCTCCTTTAGCATTTGATGATAGAATAAGCCATTACTATATAATGTTCATTAAAGTATCACTTCTGAATAAAAAGATCTACATGATAAGCACACAGTGAAGTAGTTTCTCTCTTACACCTAAAACATGCATGGCAACCCACAGGAGATTTAAATATGTATGGAATGAAAACAGAATTTACCATAAACAAGATCAGCAAGAAAAAACAAATATATACTGTACCCCTTCTCCATCGCTCAACTCCATTTCAAATAGCTACTACACCTTCAATAAACAACCTGTATACTAACAGAAAGACCTGTTTCTATGCAACTTCTAACAAAACCCTAAAAAGCAAGAGTAAATACCATTCCATTGCAACACAGAGAGGCAGAGCGCACAGCAGACCAGCACATTGCCAATGCCACAGCTCGAGGGCGGCGAGATTTTCCGTTCGCTCTATTGTCCAAACTGGTGCACGCACAAACTAGCAGGACTGCATAAAGCTCTGTACTGGGGCTCATATAAATCATCAGCAAAGATGTTTATCACCCTGAAGATTGATACTACTGTGTTAAAAAAAAAAGGGGAGAATAAATAATATTCTCAGGACTGAAAAAAGTGTTTGATTAAGTATCATAAACCATTGAATATAACAAAATCTTCTCCCACAAGAAATTGTTTCACCAATAACCCCTCCCCTCCCCCCCTAAATGTTTTCATAGCTTCGAAATTACTGGTGGAAATGAATTTATGAACAAGAAAGGCATCACCAGAGAACAACCAGAGTTTCCAAGAGGGATTGTAACAGGGAACAACAACCCTGTCGTGTATTGAAAGCAAGTAAACAACAACATACACGTCTAAAAGAACTCACTGCAGTATTTTTTCAGAGCACAAAGCTATTGCTGACATAGAAATTAGCTAGTAAACTGCTGGGTGATACCATTGGTAATGTCTCTAACTAAAAAAAAATACTGCCATTAACTGACACCTTCACAGAGTTGGCACTCATCAATATTAAGAACATGAAACAAGACTTTCCTGTGAACCTGGTATTTTAATTCTCCAGTAAAGCAGCCTGGAGAACAATTTTTTTAACTTTGTGGTTTTTAACTGATGTGAATAACTCAAACCATTGAAGAACTTCAGAGCCTAGTTCACAGAGTCTGGGGATGTAATTTCACAGCAGCTACTCAAGTGAGGAATTTTTAAATCAGAGTGAGCACCTTGGAGGTCGCTAGGTCTATCCCTGAAAGTAAGAGTGAGATGCGTGCTTCCTTACAGGTCACTACTAGCATACTACTAGCACTACAGCAGGCTCCTTTTGAAGTTTAATTGACCTATGGATTGTCAGTAGAGGAGGTGTGTTATTTGATAAATACACATTAAAAGCACAGATTTCAGTTAACTTTTTTTTTTAAATAGGCACGATTTGCTAGAAATTTCAGCGAACAAAACTGTTATGTATAACTAGTTACTTAAGGCCCTGATCACAGAACAAAACATTACATAATGCTTCTACAATATTAATCAGCTTCTTCTACAGAGTGTCTTGAGCAGAATGCAGCCATTGGTAAGGAAAGAACAAATAATTCCGTAACTCATTTGACTGCCGCCTCAGCCTGTACCATAATCCAGCCGCCAGAGCACAAAATACAGCAAGCAAGCCCAGACATACCTCTCCCTACGTCCAGCTTTGTCTCATACAATCAAAGACTTAAAACACTAATACAGAAACTCGATGTGCAGATTTCACTCTTATTTCAGAATCCACAAATGCTTACTTGTTCTGGAAAGCATTCTCCCTCTTCCACTGCCATTTTCTGTGGCCAGATATGAAACCTGATGACTCAATTAGTTAACACTTTGGACACTGCACCATTGCTAAAAATAGCCTCAGGAAGTGTGTTTGGTTTTTTTTGGTTTTTTTTTGTTTTTTCTTAAAAAAAAGGAGCTAAGCACAGACACTTGTTAGACTTCCCTTGGCTATTTAAATGGCAAAGGACAAGTGATTGTAAGACTATTAAGTTAGTAACAGAGCGTGTCCCAGGATTCCTGGCTCACTTACCATATTTGCTGCCTCCAATCATTCCCCGTGTATGTAATCATGATCTGTGGAATACCCAAAATAGCTGCAGCATCAGCTGATCAGAAAACCACTGCTGCTTGGAATCACTCATGAAACAAGCTTTTGTCATTCTGCTTATCAGCTCTTTCTAATGCAGACTACTTTGAACTGTTTCTAAAGGCAACAATAACATCATTTTACACTCCGTGTGTTTTGAATACCACATATGCCTGCCTCCTACTCAGTGGTAATTTTATATTTATTCAGATTTTCTGATGACTAATTATGATAGATTTGTGTCGTTCATTCTAGAGGCTATTTTCCTGAACTAAAAGACTGCTCTCTATATACTTCAAGTTACTAAACTAGAGAGATTAAAAGCAGTGTCAAGAGCAAAATCCTTTTGCTTCAAAGGGAAGCCCAGGGAGAGGTTCATGATTTCAGTAAAGCAGATCTCTTCCTTTCCTATGGAAGTTATTGCCAGCAGCAGGAATTTTCTGAGATTTCTGCATGTTTCCCTACAACTACTTACAATAGGAGTGGCTTTAAATTATGTCCACCTTCTGAGAAAAGGAATATTGAAATCACTTCAGTACCCCACAAGCAGCAGCACAGCACGCACTGCACTTTCCTGTTACACATCTCACCTCACACACACACAAGCTGCACATGGATATTCACTGGTACAGAATAACAAAGGGTAAAACAAGGGGAAAAAACATAATAACCAAGGTCTAATAATTTTGTCAGACAAGATATGTCAAGTGTCTCATTTGTCTATGAAAAGAAATAGTCTATATGTAAAATATTATAAGGGTAATTTGAAATTTTCAAGAAATATTTCTCCACGTTTGCTTCAACTAGATCCCAGCCACCAGGTATAGCTCTGTGCTCTTGGGTTATAATGCAGAACTTGTTGCTAATTATCTATGCAAAATCTTACAGAAGGTACAAAATTTGATGCTCCAATGTGTCCCTAAATAAATAATGTAGAGCACACACTCAGGTGATCTAAATTTAAATGACTTCATTACTGTCACTGACAATGCTCTCTTAACATCTACTCTACTTTTGCACATTTTTGCTTATGACATTATAGTGCCTATGACTAAGACCCACTTCTGCCACTGACCAAATCCAGAGGAGTTCACAGCTGTCTGCAGGGGTGGAGAAGCCTTCCACCTCGATTTTAATACAAGATGATGACCAAGTCAGTTTAAATGAACTTACCTCACTGACACATCTGCACAGAGCTCCCTGTAGCAGATTTCAATCATCTGCACCACAGCTACCTTGGCAATGCTGTTATTGCAAGCTGCCACAACAACACACGCCATCCTGAAATATACAATTTCTAAAGCTGAATTTTGATTTAGCATTACTATTCATTTTGAGGACTGAGAACTATCAGTTCAAACCAATAAAAGGAAACACCCTAGTTCTAGGAACCCGAGACCACGGCGTTACTGTCCTGTGACTGAATTATTGTTTTGAACAGAAGAGGGGTTGGCTCTGAATAAGAACCAGGTACCTGAATATCCTTCTTGTGCCTTTGAAAGGGTGCTTGAGAATAACGAGAAAGGAAACATGATGATTCCTGTAATGGGACTCAAGGGAATCACATGAAATTTAAAACTAGCTGAATAGGTTTTTTTGTAGCTAAAAGAATTAAATTGGGCAATTTTATGGAAACTCATAAGAGTCCATCCAGAAGACCAAGCCCATTGTGGGGTGGTGTCCCCACACCACTGGCTGCCTGTCAGGGGGTAGTAACTGGTGACACAGAGCAGGCAATATGACAGATCTGAAACTGAATTACTGCTTGTTTGGAAAGGAGGAACAATGCTTTTAGAGAAGAGGGTTCAACACAGTCTTTGTAAATGTCTGTTTTACCAGCAGGCTGTGCTCCTTGTTCCCTAGGCAGCCCACATCCTGTGGACGGTGCCAGAATGGTCTGGGTGACAGCCTGCTCCCTCCAGGAGCTCCTCTGAGACCTCTATCCCCTACCCACTGCCTGCTCATTAATCTGCTAGACCTACTTTGTTTTTCCAGTCACTGGCTCTTGGCTTTTTGAGTTCACATTAGTATGATGAGACCAGTAGATGATTGACCCAGACCGTTGCCTATTAACCTCCACAAAACTGTCCTGCTTCAAGTTGTGACATTCTCACAAGAGAAGCTGTCCAATTCTCTCTCCATTAAAATTAAAAGACCAACAATCAGAATTACAAAAGAAAAGAACGAAGAAAAATTAATATCTGCCAGCACCAAAAAGTCATCTCAGCACATTCACATCCATCAATTCAGCTCTGATTACTGAAAGCTCACATCATAAATTCATAGCGACACTATGTTTTTTTTAACCTTGTGGATCAGTTTTACAGCACTCTGGATGATTTCTCACATGCATGCCATTAACAAAGAGTAATAAAAGAAAGGCTCAATACTAATGTCAAAATCAATTTGTTATAGACTTTGGGTAAAATCTTCAGGATTCTTTTATTACTTTGCATCCTGAACTACATGAACTACAAATTCCTATAGTCATTCTTAGCTCAAGAAAGAGAAAGGGCCTTGGATACAATCACACAATGAGTAGATATGCAAGGGAAAAAATATCTCTGCAATCAATCTCCTCCTCTCTTTGAAAAAAAAAACAAACCAACAAAAACCCTTTACAATCTCATTAAAATGGCAGATTTGGTACAGATGGAAGATTCTTTTAAACAGAATAGTGGAAATGTCCTTTTACATTATCACTACTCTGCTCCCCAACCAGATGGAGTGCTTATGATTACTGGCTTGGAAGCGACTTGCAAACAAAGCAACACATGGCAGAATTTAGCAGAAAGAAAAACATGGTTTGACATGAGATACAAACAATATAAATTTCTTCCCAAGAACAGGAAAGACAAGTTGAAATAGTTTAAAACATAATCTGGAGTTACTGATCCAGATTTTGCAAAAAGAAAGAGAAGTTTGTTGTTTTGGTTTGGTTTTTTTTTGTTTTTCTGAAGCTGCAGTGGATGACATTTCAGACAGTTGGGAAAGCTAAAGAGTCAACTGAAGCCCACTAGAGCAGGGGGTTTATAGCTCAGTGGAATTTCAGGCACCCTTTTCAGAGAGTGAAAGGTTGACAAATAGCATCAGTACAGATGTGTGCTTATGCAACTTACACCTACGAAGGGTCCTCAGTTTTAGAAACTTCTTATACCACAGAAAACAGTGGTAGTATCTGGGATATTTAATATAATTACCTAAAATTCTGTTCTGGTCATTAAAATACTGGCTAATGTGTGCCCCAACTGAGATTTGAAAACAGCAGTTCAAGTGCAGATATTGCAAATGCTACACACAGCAACAAGATGTGCATGAAACAGACCCACTGACCACAGGTTCATGTGCAAAACCAGAGAGCCATAGTGAAGCTCAGTGGACAGAGACTCCCTCTTCTTTCCATCTAGGAAACTATCTCAAACACATTACACTTAACCTCTATGGATAGCTGCCAGGCTTTTACAAAGCTCCTACCAAGAGAAAAATGCACATTTTCTCATTTATACTTTTAACTGCTAACATTGTGGACATCAAGAATATACAACCACAGGAAAAAAATCTTTTCCTAGTTATAAAATGTGCAAACAATGAGCATAATTTGTGTATGACTTTTTTTAATCTGCCTGTTCAACCACCATCCATCATGAAAATATTAAGCTTGTTGTGCTACCATTCAAATGCTTCCAGCTTGGATCATCTGCTAAAACATCCACAGAACTAGAAATCAAGAGCCAGAATCATACAGTCTCTTTCAATAACATACAAAAAAAATATAATAAATAAACTTGTAAGAATAGGAAAAAAAATACTCCATCCATTAATTAAGTTGGGGTCACACAGCAGATGAAGATGCACACAGTTTTTTCCACCAGCAAATCTGCTTTATGTTCCTGTGTAATCTATTGTTCTTGAATTAAAAGTATCTATAAAATATGTAAATCTTTTAGCTATTTTTTTCCTTCTTAACTTTGACAAGAATATTCATCTGCCTTCGCGCCAAATAATCTAAAGCTCTGCAGAACTAAAAAAAGGAAATCCTTCTGCTACAAGACACTAGAATTTCTCTTCAAAGGCTTTCCAAATGAGTGAACAGGAAGCCCACGGTCTCATCCTATTCTTCCTCAGCAGCAGCTAGGATCAAGCCCCAAAGACTGAAATGTGATCACTTTTAAAGGATAGCCTGCGGTCATTTTTCAGAAGTCTCCAAACACTTTGAAGCAGCGTGCCTTGAAGCCAGCCCTGCTGTGACCTGTAAAATTCAGCACATTACAGATATTCAAAATGCCCATGAAAGACACACACTGAAGTGCTGCAGTGTTTACTCTGTCAAGATCCGTAACAGCTCCTGTTACCTCAGCGTCTGCACTTCACCTCCCCACTACATGCAGCTTCCAATAGCAGGGCCAGGGGCTCTCAGGATTACAGACTAAAATAAACGGTACAGTTATGGTATGAGTGGTATGCCCGAAGCATCTGAACTGCTATCTACAAAACCACTTCAAATTCTGCTTTTTAAGCCTGTACTGTTCCCTTAAGCTATCAGAGTAGATTACAGATTTCCACTCTGCCCTGCTAATCACTTCAAGCTTTCTGAAAGAGCACTTTTTGTTTCGTTTTCATCCATTAGCTGTGGTTTTCATGCCCAAGTTCTAAATCTCCTTTAACTTCCAGCGACCCTGGGGCTAAAACACCAGCAGACTCTTGCCCAGAATAGCCCTGTCCCGTGGGAATAGGAACAACTGTGACCAAGTGGAATACAGACTGTCAGATAAACCCAAGTTTCCTGTTCAAAACGGACCGTATGTCATTCAAGGTTTCCACCACTGAGACTTTAGCAATTTCTCTTCAGTATATTGCCTCTACGTGGAAAAGGTGGATCTTCTACCTACATCCTAGAGAAAGGTAATTTTGCAAAACCACTGCCACAATATCATAGAAATCCCATAATCAGATGCTGCTTTTTAGGAAATAGAGTTTAAGATAATACTTATCAAAGCAACTTCTTACTGCCAAGACCACTCCACACTCTTCAAATCATAAAGAACTGAAGAGAGCAGCAGTTTCATTATACCATCCTGTAAGCACCAAAAAAAGCAGCGCCAGCTAAGACAACCAGAAGCTCTTGGCTTTATTAAGACTTCCTTCTGTCCCAGTAACCACCTAAAAGGCACACATGTCATCCATTTGCTATGGAAAACACCTCTGGAAAATACTGAGGTAAAAAAGTTGCAAGCTGGAATAAGTGTTTGCATAGCATCATGATGAAAATCACATGATCAACTCCCGAGCAAACTGACTTGACACTATCATGCTGAAAAAATAACCAGTAATAGCCAATTAGGAAAGGGAAAAAACAAAAACCAGGGACTCCAGGCAGCCCTATGTTCAGTCAAACTACAGACCTCACATGAACTCTCATAGAGATGAAGGGAAGAGCAAGGGCAAAGAACTATATATGGAAAGCACAGAGACACGATATCAAATCTTCCTATATCATCTTGAAGCATTGCTGATGTTTGCAAATTCTCTGCTGATTAATCAGATGGCTTGTTGCATGCCATGCATCTTGTTCCAAGTCATGATGAAAATTGGGATTTTGTACCAGTCGAAAACAGCAACTGCCTTATTCCTTCTTTGACATACCTCACTGGAGCACAGGATTCCAGAAAATAGATATTTCTTGAATCTGAACTGTAGGCCTCAGCATTTTCTCTAAATATGGAGCTTTTATTTGTTAACAGAAAATAATACCAGCAGGCTAGTGAAATCAGTGGCTCTTGATGGTCTCCATAGGTGTGTAGGTATGTAAACACATACATACAGCAGTAAAAATCTCATGCTAACCTTATTATTGCACCACAGCACAGGAAAATAATGAACACTTCGGAAATAACTTTTTCATTTTTTTAAGAACATACTAAGAAATAGCTGAAAGTATCAACTGAACGTTACATAAAGTATACCGTCCATTTGTATATGGTATCTATGTGACAAAAGTTGGCTCTCAGTCTGCATCCTTTTTCTAGCAATTTTCAATATTTCAGGATTGCCAGGAGCAAAGAATTAATCATTAAGATTCATGGTGACAACAGCAAAGTATTTCATCCTAAAGTTGAATTAAACCCCAGAAATGCTGGCAAATAAGCCCTTCCAAACACTCTCTCTCTTTGTTGTCTATCTTTTAAGCTTATTCTGAACATAACTGTGATACAAAGCCATAAAACTGTCAGATGGTTTAAAAATGCCCAGACGTAGTTTCTGCACAGAAGAAGAAATTTCTACCCTGTAATATGTTCCAAGAGCAATACTGCAAAAGGAGTAGTTCTCCAGGATACCTGACAATTGACCTCTCCATAAGACCTTAGAAAAGAAATCCCACCCCACTATTTACAAAATATTTGACCATACATCTTGATTTTGTTCATTTCTCAAGGACCATTCTAAAGGAACAATTCAAATGAAAACAGAAGCAGGATTAATTAAAAGGGAAATGTCAAGAATAGTATGCAAGTGTAACCACTCACCACAAACATATGAGGGTGTCCAATGCCCTGTGAAATAAGCAGTACTTAGCACAGCTATCACTTAATGAACAGTGCTTTACTAATTTTCATTTATAGATGGTGCAGGGCATTATTCAATAAAAGAAAAATGGAACCACTGAGCTGACTATAACTAATCCTTTGAATCTGTTTCCAGATGCAGTGGAGATAATTTGATGGAGTAGTATTGTGACCAAAACTTTGAAACAGCAGTTAGCCTGTTACTCACTCCAGCGTACAGACTACAGCCAAGTTACTACACTGTGAAAACGTGTGCAAACACAAGGTAAGACTTTCATTATGAAACTAACATGAGAACAGCTTGCCTATGAAGTAATGGGATTTCTAACCTGCAGAGTTTGGGAAGACTAGACAACAAATAGAATATAAATAAGAAATTGGCAGGAAGAGATAGGCAAAGATGATTCTGGATGAAGGCAGGCAAAGTGAGTCCTTGAAATCACACCCAACCCTATTTCTAATGCTTCAGTGACATATAGGAACACTAGAGCTCCTCTGCAGGCAAACCACACTCAGCATCAGAGTGACAGGGAGATTAAAACAAGATGCAACTGAACACAAGTCCCTGGCCACGTAAAATCAATCTGAGCCCTGCCTACAGATGCTGTATGGGAGAACGTGCTGCTAACAGGATGCCACAGCCTGCTGTTCTCCAAGGCACTATCAGGAGTGCTGGACCTTTCATCCTTTAAGAGTTCGCATTTCGAAGTACTCTAAAATTTCTTCAAATTACACTTCCAAGGAAAACTGAAAGTTTAAAATCTCTCTTAACCATTACAGCGATGCAAAAATAAGATGCCATAATGCAATGAACACAAAGAAACATGAATCACTGTAACTATGTTTGATTTCAGCATCACCCCAAAATTATCCCTGGTCTCAGTATTAACACAGCCTGATTGTTGGGATACACACAAACTAGTCTCCGATGATCAAAAAATTGCTGCACAGTAACCATTCACAGTTCTCGAGTGCTGTTCTCAGTTAAAATATGAACCTGTATTTGTCACTGAAAATGACCAAAATCTAGCTTTACCTCCCAGGAAGTGTTCCATTCAGCAGGTTCTTACCCCCTTCCTTTCATAAGGCACTATTTTTTTCAAAGAAAATGCTACACAATGCACAGTCCCTTTTCAGCATAGTCACAGATGATTTCACTTACTCAGCTTTCACTCTGAGCTATTCTGTGGCATAAAATCAAGGCGTGGACAAATTATAAAACAGCATATGTAATTCACTGAATTTCCAGTTTCTGCTCAGGTACAAAACTGTCTCTCAGATTTAACTCAACATTGAAATGTCTGGGTAGCAAATACAGGAAACTTTTACGACATTTTCCTCCTCAAATTTTAGGTGGAGCAGCAACACTAGAGTCATATTGCCCCAACTTTGGTATTGCAACAGCACCGAGGCTGCAAACAGCACTTTCCAGGAACACGGAGAGCGTTCAGTTGTTGCATGTAATAACTTAAGGATGTATTACACCAGGAAGGGATAAACACTCTTCTGCATTGGGGTTATGCAGGAATTTCCCCAAAACAGAGGAAAAATAAAATGAATGAAAGATTACCTCATCAAGATTATTTCTGACATACTGATGCGGGATGAGGACAACTCTGCAAACTGCATTCCAAACAGGACTTAGATTTGTCAGCACAAATGTATAAAAATGTCTCTCAGTTCTCACTGTAGTGCTGGCTGCTTGGCTAAATATTAATGCAGTCCCTGAAGTGCTGCTACTAGTTCTGCATCCCTTTATGTGTATCACACACATGAGTTGCTGGCTACATGTAAGACAGATGCTTTCTGAAGTTACATTAGAAGTATAAAGGAAGACAAAAGGGGAATTTCAGACACTGCATCAATGCTCATATGGCTCCCTAGGAATTTCGGGTGGGAGAGCAGGAGGAAACTGTAGGATGCATAACTCCTAAAAGTAGACTTGAGCTTTCAAGATTTACAGCAATTTGATAGTGGATTATACTGGGTTGTAGTGCAATACTTTTCAGCTATACTGCAGCTATTTTAAGCTACAAGAGAACTTTTATTTTACAGTAAAAATATTCCCCTAAAACTTGTACAAAAAAATTAGGGTACCTTTTCCTACCTTTATAGGCAAAATACAAGAGTTACAACTATTAAAGGGCTTTATGAAAGAGCTATGTACCTCTCTTTGCACTGCTTTAACTCATATGTTTCACACTTTGTATCTAGTAGTCATGCTATACTTATCAAAATGTATTTCAGACTATACGAGGTTAGAATATTACTGGGTTTTGCCTGGTTTGCATAGCTGTAATCTGTGCTACATCAGTGAAATGGGTTCACCAAGCTTCTGATATCTGATTTCACACCAAGCATTTTGAGCAGATGTACAAATACACCTTGGAGTGACTGCATGAATAATGCAGTTATTACAACTGAACACATGGCCATATTCTTTTTTTTTCCCCCAACTTGCTTAGTTAGCATTGCATTTCTTTTCCTTGAGAGAACCTTCCAGTCTGTAACTACTATCATAGCTAGCTCCCACATTTCCTTTCTCTCTGTGAACTGGTATTTCTTATCTGATGTTAAATAGTTTTCACAGGGCTTCTAAAATTACTATATAGCACTAGTGTTTCTTGTATCTGTATTACCTACATGATGCTTCATGGAAAAGGAGTCCCTTGGCAGGAGAAACCAGCTGGTGTTCACACTGCATTATGGAGGAGGCAGCAGCTGCTATATTTAGGGTACTAAATTTCTTCCATTATTAATCTATTTATTTTACAGATCTCAAGACTCACTGATATAGTTATGTCTTTTTTTTATTGATAGAAAAACCTATTTAACTTTAATTGACAAACCAATCGTTAAAAAAGTTGCCATTTTCCCTTAGTTAGCTATCTGTCTTATGAAATAAAAATCATACACAAAACCACCCGAAGGAGCTGGGGCCCCACTGAAGCAGCAGCACTGCCTCACTGTGCTGGGGATTCAAGAGGAGCCATCACAGGGAAGGGTGGCACCCTGTGTACCGCCTCTGGAGATGGAGACTCTCCCAAGCACTGTCCCAACACCACCAGGGCAGGAACCCCATGGGGCGTGAATCCTATTCATCGATAGGAGCAGGAGTGTGCGCTCTGGTTTTGGGAGTTCAAGTTTTGCTGACAACACAAGGCTAAAATCACATAGGATTAAATACTCTTATCTTTTTTCTTGGAATAAAAAAACCCCTAGAATTTTACAAATTAAAATGTTACAAAAAGATAAAATGGAACATTTAAGATGTTGTCCCAGAAAACTCAATTAAATTTTCCTTTAGCAAGTCCATTAGTTTCACAGGCAAGAACTTCCTATTTTTCCATAAATCTTTTTCATTTTCTGAGCAAGACATGAACAATTAAAACTTCATGAATAACACAGAGACGGCACTTCCTAATTCTATCCCCCACCTCCAGCAGGCATTGGTATTTAACATAATTTTAGTATGCAGTATTTTATATTGCAGCCTGGAGTTTTCTCCAAAATGATTATTGCATCCAAATAGCACGCTGGATTTTACTAACTGAAAATGTAACTATCTCCCATGAACCACCAGGACAAACCATCAATCCTGTATCTATACCTTCTCTGAATAATCCCAGAGTCCAATAATTTTTCTACATTTCCCAGTTCTTCTCTCCAGGGCAGAGAGTAACAAGCTCTAATCATACTGAGGACATCTCAGATGAGCCAAGACTTCAATGTGTTTTTTAAAAGATAAATTTTAAATATATCACTGATCCAACTTCTGTTTTGAGTAGTCTTCTCTCCAATAACTTACCAATGTTTTTTGTAATGGTAGGAAATCTAACAGATTCTTTCAAAGACTCATTTCCATGTTTAGACAAACAATTCTCTGTACGTATAGTATACACAGAGTTCGTGTTAGATATCTATGAGAATATTCCCCATTTGAACATGCAGACAGATAGCTGCTGAGAACTGCAGAGAATATTGATCCTGAATTTGAAACAAAAGGAAGCCATAGACCTCATCAACTGGCTTTAGCAGAGGAGCAGAAAAGTGACACGCTCCTGAGACACAAAGCAGTATAACCACTAAGTAAGAGACATCTTTCTTTCCTGTTAATAAACAAAGACCGCTTAGATTTGCACATGTACCACTTCTGCTCAAAGTCAGAGCAGGGCACTTATGAATCTGAATACAATATTTGACCTAACTCCCACATAATTTATTAAGGAATCTAATTTATTTTCTTTTTAATTATCAGACATTATAAACTATTTGACTGTGTAAATTAAAGCAACAAACACAATCAAAAGGGAAAATAAATGCATCAGAAACTGTACTTTGCTAATGTACTTTAGTACCCGTGCTTGAAGTTCAATTGGATTTTTCATGCTGTCTAACAAATACCATGTAGTTTGCAGCACACAAGTACTCTCCACAATAACACTGGGATCTCATTTGAGATTTAACAGCAGAGAATTTAAGAGGAGGGGAAATACTTCCATTTTGATTTTGGTTGTAAGCACCATCTTGTGGAACTACAAAGCCTGCAGAGTAGAAAACATATGGGTTTACAAGCTCCACTCAAACTGACCAGGAGAATCACCTGGACATAGAACAAAGAACAAACAAGAATAAAACCATTTCTCTCTCCTTCTCACAATAAAAATGAAAAGAAGCTTCTCTCCTACCCAAAACATTAAGGCAATCTTGTCCCGACCTACCTGCATACAAAGCCCTATGGACAGCAGAGCTGATATATTCATTGGCAAAGAATTGTAGATAAGGATTCCTGGGGCTGTAATGAGAAACTACAGTCCCTCCATAATGCAGAGTTCAGCTCCATTTCCCCCTTTTCTCTGTCTCACAGTACTATTATAAATTGTCATTTCTGATTTACAGAGCAAATGTCTTTCTCCCTAGAACAGGATACTTATCACAAAAGCTCAGCTCAAGCACTTAGTAAAACATCAGTCTGGTAAAATGTACCTGCATTGGGGGTGCATAATGCTAACCTTCACCAAGGGATACGTGGTGTTTGGGTTATGGAAGATGCCATTCAACAGACTGGATAGAAAGGCATTCTCCTTTCAGATTAAAATATCAGTATACATGTTGCAAACGATGGAAAAATGTACAGCTACAGGATTTTATAGAATAAGGCACATGCAAACTTCTGTGAGCTATTCATTTTCTTAGCACTGCTAATGACATTATTATTAATATTATTGTATCTATCAGCATTCAGCAGACAGTTCTCTTGCTCCCACGCAGTTCCATGGAATTATTAGAAATGTAAATAGAAAAAGCAGAAAAGCTCTTCTACAAGGGCTAGTTAATCTATGAATATTAAACTAAAATGAACCCTCCTGGGAGCTCTGACAGACTGCTCTAGGATGGAAAACCATGTCATTACTGACATGATTCATATTTCCTAAAATTAGTGGCAAGAGAGTGCTTATTTAAATAAGCAGCATCAATATGTCTAATATCAAATCAGTATGTATGACCAAAATGAAAATTCATTATTCTTGTCTTTATTATTAGGATTTTTAGTAGAGATACAAATGGAATGCAAATAACCAGCATTCTGTATTTTTGTTATCATAGTTGATATGCACTTTGATCTAATCTTACCATATGCATAAAAGGTTGAAAAATAACTTCTTAAAAGCTTACAAAAGAAGCAAAAGAGGTGGGCAGCAGCTTTGCCTCTTGTGACAATAGTGCTGGTGGATACTGGTGGCGTCCCGCTTAATTTAGCCCATCATGTAAATCCATACAGTGTGAGAGTATTAACTGCAATAGCAGTAAAATCACTGAACTGTAAAAGAATGATTAAAACACAATGAGGGTGAGACTACGAGGATACTTACAGCCTTCAAATATCAGCAAGATTTGGGAGTGACATTGGTATTTATTTGCAAAAAGATTGTGCAAGTGCAATTACCACTTCAGAACTCACTGGACATTAATAGAGTACATGCCTCTTACTCTATCATAGAATCATTTAGGTTGGAAAGGACCTTTAAGGTCATCGAATCCAACCATACACCTAACGCAGCCAACTCCACCACCAAACCATGTCCATAAGCACCACATCTACATATCTTTTAAATACTTCCAGGGCTAGTTACTCTACCACTTCCCTTGGCAGCCTGTTCCAGTGCCAAAACATTTGTACAACTGTGTAAATTTACACCAAAAAGCTCCCCTATGTTTTTATACTGTTATATTTCACTTAAGAAAGTAAGAGCTTGGATGAAGCACAATAATACCCTTAGCACTTTATAGTCTTCAAAGATCCCAGCTTGCCTTTTGCAAACTCAGAGGTAAATGGATGCCATGACCAAATTCCAGCTGGAATGGGAATTAAGTTCTCCCTAACCCAGTTCCTGAAGCAGTGGTAATTGCCTGTAGTAGTAGTAGTCTTTTATCTGCTTACCTCAGACATTGGCTACATTTGCTGCTAAACATTTGACATTTTCATTGCCAACATTAGAGGTTACTTATCATGTTCTTTTTTCTTGCATAGAAAAATACTGGATATGCACAACATACTATGAATTATGCAATTAGCAAAGTCCTTCAGGATTCTTCAAATGAAAATAAGCACTTTTCATCATTTAAAATACAGTGAGATAATGGATAATGATTGAAATCACATAGGAAAGATGTAAAAAATGACAACAGGTCAATGGCACTGTACATTCATAATCTCAGGACTGCCTGCTAAATTAAAGCAAATAGCCTCACATGTTTGACTTATTTTCCATTGCTTTTCAACTTTCAGAATACTCAGCTTCCTCTGAGTGACAGAGCACTGGAACAGGCTGCCCAGAGAGGTTGTGGAGTCTCCTTCACTGGAGACATTCAAAACCCGCCTGGATGCGTTCCTGTGTGTTGTACTCTAGGTGACCCTGCTCTGGCAGGGGGGTTGGACTAAATGATCTCTCGAGGTCCCTTCCAACCCCTAGGATTCTGTGATTCTGTGATTCAAATACATCCAGTATGATCAGAAATCATGCTGTGTAATTTCAGTATTAACAATTAGCCAATAAACTAGATACTAACTCTAAATGGCTTAGATTTTTAGCTATAGGGAAGAACATACTTGATATTTTGTGAAAGACACCTTTAAAGCTATGTCACATATAGAAGCCAAGGGAGAATATGGAAAACCTGTGAAGATTAAATGCAAAAATAGTGTTCCTTCTCCTTCTGGTACAGTTTTTTTAATGAGGTCTCAAGAACTGCAGAATGAAGTACAACTTAGTAAGACAAATTCAGTTTCCTCACAAATACTCTGCAGAAAGTGCAAACTGGACTTTCCAACTTTTTTTTTTTTTAAATATAGGCAGCTGATTGATTTAAATAGCATCCTTGCTAACCAGAACTTAGAGCCCTCCTGCACAGGTGTTTACTCCATTACACTGAACAGCAAAATCATAGACATAAATGACAATATTCTGATAAACTCCCTCTGAGGCCGGCGTGGCCGTATGATACCCTCTGGGAGGATAGGACATGACTGCACAGGTATGAGCCATCACAGCTTTGACATGGGGAAGCTGAATACTAACACACACAAAGGAGGAAGGTCTGGCACAGGCAGACAGATCTAAGTTGATCCTGGGTAACTTCAGGTGTTCAATCCAGGAGCCTCAGGAAGGTCAGTAGTAGTCCACAGGCAGGGAGAGAGGTTGGCAGAACTGCTCTAAAATGCCCAAGTCAGCTTCTGGAGGTGTCACTCTTTCCATGGATTACTGAGGGACATGAGGGTCCTAATTCAGGAGCCACAAATCTGATCCTGGCAAAAGCTGAAAGCTAGGTTAATCTCCTCACTTTCAATACTGAAGATGTTCAAAACAGTCTCTTCCCTCATTTTTGTGCATGTGGTTGAGATGGACATCTGACCTGAGAAAGTGCCCAGCTTTTTCAGTGTATGTTTTATCGGCATAATATCAGCAACAAATAATGAGTGCTGAACTGAAATACCTCAATAGGGATTTACAGATTTCATTTAACAGTCACTTTTAACTGTTAAATGACTAATGGGTTAATTTCCTCTTTGGCACAAAGCCTTTACTCAGAGAGTATGTGAGACTTCACAAGCTGTTTTCAATAAAAACATATGGGAAATAGTAAACTTGCCCAGGTTATGTTTAAAATAGGATATTCTGTTGGAATAATATTTTAGATAATCCCCTTAGAAAACAAAAGTCAGTCATGACAGGTATTAATGTTTCATTTCAGACAGCAGCTGAATAAGTATAATAAAGACTCTCTTTCCTTCCCACTTAATCCTGCTGCCCTCCCAGCCACCAGATCATTGCTGTCCTTTGTTACTAAAATGCACACCTGAGATGCTGATTAGCATCCCAGATGCTTGATAACAGGGACAGTGATCAATACCTCTTCTTTAATCTGACTGTGGAGGACATTTTGTCCCTTGCTTTTGGATACTGGTTCTGCTTCTGTGATCCATGGCTTTAATATTGCCTCTAGATTAGATTAGTGCAGAACAATCTTCTTTAGCTATTCCTTATCTTCTCTTAATACATAGGATCACTGTGCCACAGCTGTTGCCTATTTGCTGTTTGAAAGCACTGGTTTAAAAAACTCAAGCTCTAAATAGTTTTGGATCCTACTGCCCAAGAGAGACTTCTGCAGCCATCCCACAGCGCCGCAGGGAGTGACCAGAGCTGCAGCCCTCATCTGTGGAGCTTGTATACATGAACTGCTGCCACTTGACTTGCCCAATTGCTCTAGGGTTTTGGTGGCATTTTATTTTACTTATTTGTTTGATTATTTTAAAAGCCACAGTGGAAAAATACTTACTTTCAGCAAGTTAAGAGTTGCAAGTCTACTTTCTTTGGGCAACTGCAATATGAAAGACTTAGATTTTGGCCTGAGTTTTGCAAATACCACTCACATGCTTAGCTTTAAAGACAGGAGCCACCTCCCTGAAGCTTAACAGCAGCCAGGTGCAGGCACACTTCAGCCAAATCCTAGCATTTACTTCCTGGATGTTTAATTTATAAACACATCCTTTGGTATTTGTGCTGTGTAAAATAAAACAAGTCTCTTTAAAAACCTGGTTTGAGTACATTTTAAAAAAAAATATGGCACAATAATATCGCAACGTGACTACAGCTAAATGTATCTTCTACATTGCAGCTTTTACTGCATTATAAGGCAGCCAATTTTAAAACAACATCAATAATTTAGAAACTCAGCTATGTGCAGCTGCCTAATTGGATTACCTTTACTTGGCAATTTTTTCAGTGAGATATTAACTTCTTTATTTTATAGGAATGCATCAATGGAAATCTTTCAGTAAACCCTTGTAACACACAATCAATAGACATAAAGCCACATGCAATTATAAAACATTTTTTCAGCAAGTACTTTTCTTCTTCTCACAGCTTTGGTAAAAGGAGTGTTCTGTTCAAAATTAAGCTAACATAGTAAATCAAGTTTTGACACAAAACATCTCTGGAGATTGAGGTTTGAAGAGCCTTCTCTAAATAACAGCACAGCAAATGCCAGAGCCACCACTTACAGACACCAGAGAGCTGCTGGGACACAGCCCCCCATTTCTGTGATGGAACTTCCTCATGGTGCTTGCCTCCAACTGCCTGAAGAGGTCCCTTTTCACTGGTGAGCAACTGGGCACAAGCAGAGGAAAATGCACTTTTTTTCCTATGCTATATTTTGTATGGTGTAAGGAATAAACACAACATGATTTCAGACTGAAGAGATCGCCTTTTGGTGACTACAGAAAAGGCAGAAGAGGCATTATGTCCCTAAGCCTCATTGTGTCAGCCTGGAGCCAGCCATAGCAAAGGCAGCCAGACAGCAGCAAACACAAGGATCAGAGATTTAGGTAGGATATAACCTGTCCTAATAGAGCACAAACCAGATAAGAGGACATTCTGCCCACAGAAAAGTGAAAACTCCCCAGAAGTGGACAGATACAAGGCTGAGATGGTTACTTGTGCGCACGAGTGCTAATGCACAATTCTCTCATTGTTCCTGATCTCTTCATCCAATGCAAACAGAGATCATGTGGAAACCACCACCACCAGCAACATCACAGAGCAAGCACCCAGCGTCCACCTGGCTCATTTCTTTTTCAGATGGAAGGTGACCCACTCCAAAGTCCCTGTATGTTCCTTGATTCAAAAATCAAAACTGTCGGGTCCAAGAATTATCCCACTGGGCCCTGACAGGCCTTGGTTTGTCTAAACCAGTTCTCTCCAAACTCAAGGCTACTCCCTCTTATCTTCGTGAGCACTACAAGCCAAAATCATTTGCCAGATCAGGGGAATGAATCTGTGTCTTTCTGGGGGCTGACATTCCTTTCAGCACAGATAGGGGAAACGTGGAAAGTCCTTTCATTGTCTGAATCCGGAAGGGATTATTTGGGCCAAAGATTTTAATTACAACTGACAGTGCTGGCATCCTGCTGATGGCAGCCATTTTACTGATGCGGTGTTATCCCCAGTGACACTGGCAGTAAGGAAGAGCTGCCAAATGACCCACATTTGTAGGTAGGACCTACTGACCTGAGGGAGACTGCTCAAGCCCAGCATCAGCTGAGTCAAGTGACTTCAAAAGAGTCATTATGGAGCAAGAGCTTTGGGTGACTGTGCCGACCTATGTGTGCTGCTGTAGCTCCTGCCCCCATAGCACAGGTGCACGAGATCAATACTGCCTGCTGCACTAAGCACATGCAGCAGGTTGGGAGCCCAGCTTCCCCAGGCTCTGCAAGGGAACCACTCCTGCTGCCAGCTCTGCATTTCCAGACCCCAAGTGTTTCAGTAGGATCCTGAAACTGGGGCTGAAGGTAGTTTTCACTGAAGTCTGTCTTCTCACACAGGGATTGAAATCAGATCACACAAGCTGTCCCTTTCAAGCTCATGGTCACACGATAGCAGTCCCTCATTTGAAATAATCTTGTTGACTCTTCTTCTTTTTATTGCACAGATACGCCTTAGCTCTCTAGGGTGACCCAGCTCACTCCATAGCAATTACAGAAATCAGGTATTTTCCACTTAATTTCATTTAAGGCAGCAATAAGAAGGAAAGATCACCTTAACATCAAATACTCCTGGACTTCTAATGGTTCACAGATAAGTGAGTGAGAGCCATTAATCTATAGACTCAGGATGAATTCGGGGTAGTGACAGGAAGACACCAGTGGAAGTTTTCACCGCAGAGTATTTGCAGACTTGGACTTGAGACTTCAACTTTTGAGACTGTGATGAAATGAAAGGCTGGAGTTCACAAGACAAGAAAAAAGCCTGGTTTTGACAGACGCACAGCTAACACACAAGGATATGTCTTAGCAGCAAACTGCTACCTTACAAAATGCCCCAAGGTGCCCATGCTATATACAGTATGCTATTTAAAATAACCAGTAATGTATTCTGCAGTATCTTCTCTGACTTTGTTCCTCAAGCTTAAGGGCTCACATGGAAGCCAATACATAAGCAGCATTACCAGAAATGCATAAAGACCCACTGGCAGAGAAAGTGGGTCTTTTTTCTTACCCCAATTCCACTCATTTTTTGGAAAAAAAAAAAATTAACCTATTTTTAGGAACATGGTTCACTTTGAAAGATTGCATCTCAATGCTGTTTTCTTGCACAAAATATAACAGAAAACCATGTACCCAAGAGCTATATGTTACTGGTATGTCTGCTATCTTTCATCAAACCCTAATGACTGTAGAATTTTTAAGATATTTCTTAGAAAGATAGAGGAGTGGAATATTATCAAAAATGACACTCGCATCCACACTTAGGTTAATATGCCCAAAGACATTTCTGAAAACTGGAAATTAATTCCTATTCAAAATGACAAACTATATTTGTATAATATTTGTAATAAGCATTTGTAATTAAGCTGTTTACAGGGCAATTACAGAAAATTTTTAAAATAGTATTTTTTAAAAAGCCAAAATGAAGCCAGAATCATCTTCAAAAATATTCAAGTAGTGATGACATTAAAGCTCCCAACCATCACAAAGAAGCAATCAGCACACAAGTAGAATATTTTTATCAAATTGTGCTTTAAGTTTTCAGTGCCTTGCTGAACTGCTTCTTTTGGTCTCACCTCAACACAGAAAATGTCAATGATATATCAAGCGCGAAAGCCTACCATTCAAATAGGTGTGTTCTCATAAGCCTATTAGAAATGTTTTTCTGTGAGCATTTGACTTAGCATATCTTTTACTATATGTCTTCAAGTGTTTTACTTTATATACAAAATACAACACACAGCTAGTGTGTAGAGAGAATAAGATAACGTACAGCTAAAGACATAACCCTTGGTATCTGCTTTTCCATTACAGAAGAATACATTCCATGAACAGAAGTGGATACTGCAAACCCTGTCACTGACATTGCCTCTGGGCGAGGTCAGAGGGACTCAATCCCAGTGCCACAGATTCACACTTGGAATTCTAACACACACTGAACAAAATGCTCTGTATCATAAAGGACATGCTCTTCCCTAGACTAAGTCCATATTAAAATTGCATCTGTAAATTTCAGAAAGAGGAAATATTAAGCCCAAAGATATGCATGCTCTGTTGCCTGTTTAGTGGCCTAAAATCATTCCCCCTCTCTCCTACAGCATGAAAAAGAAAAAAACCCAAACAAATCCAGCTGCCATCCTTTTGGCCTATCCTTATTACAACTGAAAATCCCATTCTCAAAAGAAAGGCATTAAAGAAACGAGGAAGAATGGAAGACAGGAGGAATGAGAATGGGAAGGACGGAAAAGAGTATCAAATACTTGCCACACTACTGAGACAAGTTTTGGACACAAACAAAACAAAGAACTAGACGAACTGTGTAACATACACCCTATCTTGTCACCGAGACAGTGGATATGAAATCCTCAAGATTAGCATAAACCAGGTGTCCCATTATATTGCTACTTAGTTTTGAAAGCAGGAATACTTCCACACTGGTATTTTCAAAACCTCAAAAAGCAGCAAGGGTTCCATTAGATCCCAAATCTATTTTTTTCCCTCCTCAAAATTTCACCTGTGGCTGTAATTTGTTGGTGCCTGTAAAACGAGCTGGAGCCCGTGCACCAGCCCAGGCGCGGATGTATTAACGGCCCACAGGAAACCATCGTGCTTGGCACCTCTACAGTCAGCTGCAACCAAGGCAGAAACAGTAGAAAGACTTTACACCAGCTTGCTGCTTTGCTCCTCTTGGTGGCCTTCACACACAGGGAACAAGACACCTCTCATTTTTCCTAGGTTTATACATTTATGTAGGTTACAGAAAATCTTTGGGCATCTGAGATATCCAATTTCATTTTTCAACTGCTCCAAAAATTCATTCTAATGTTCAGTCATGTGTGGCACAACAAGAAAACCCTTTTAAGAACCTTTTGCAAGAATTCGTTGTTTTTCTTTGAAGAAATTAAGAGGTTGCTGTCCTAAAATGTCTTTCGATCCTCCAAGAAGCAGAGCCTGCAATGTATCCTAGAATACTATAATTTTGAAGACAACTAAATATTTGAGAGTTGTCAAAGGATGTTTCTACCATGACAGATCTTGGGGAAGAAATGCTGTGGAGCACCTCAGAAATTAGATGAAAATTAGAAAGAGGTGGCAGCATCTTTTATTTTTCCCTTCCAGTCCAATATTTTCAATAACTAGTAAATAAGTCCCCAGATGCACTAATGGCTGTCATCCAGGAAATGCATCTGCTGTGTTTGCGAGTTCTGCAGTTCATAAATAATTGCCAAATATAGAATTATTCACTCCAGTGCTATCAGAGGCTGTTTTATAAGAGAAGAGAATATACCAGAATTACACTTATGAGGTGGATCAATCAGGTTGATTTAGAATTGATGTGTGTGTGTGCCAAAGGTTAGCTTTTGTGGAAAAGGAGCACTTACAACCTTTGCATGAACAGTCTGACTGGCAATTGAAGCTTTCTGAGCCAAAGGCACTGCCACTGGCCCTCTTGCCATCAGCATCCCCATGTAGGTGTACCTGCATGGGTACACTTTAGGCTTCAGCTTATGAAAACCCCAACCCCATTTTGTCAAGGACTTTCTACATCCTTGTGCTATACAACAATGAATGGCTTCTAGTTTGTACATGCCAAATACCACATGCTGCCTTTCGTGGCTCCAGGCAAAAGGCTAAGGCTCCCGTATTCCATCCATTGAGGTTAGTGCAAAAAACCCCTCTGATTTCCATAGGAATTGGTTCACACCTGAAATTATCCAGCAACACACAGGTGTAGTAAAGATACAGTAAAAGTACAGCTGCTTGTATGCAGCTCACACATTAAAGAGGAAAGAGAGTTGTAGTCAATGGGACAGAATCTAGTTGGAGGACTGTGACTAGTGGAGTGCCTCAGGGGTCGGTACTGGGACCGGTGTTGTTCAATATCTTCATCAACGACCTGGATGAGGGTACAGAATGTATCCTCAGCAAGTTTGCTGATGACACTAAGCTGGGAGGAGTGGCTGACACACCAGAAGGTTGTGCTGCCATTCAAAGAGACCTTGATAGGCTGGAGAGTTGGGCGGGGAGAAACTTAATGAAATTCAACAAGGGCAAGTGCAGGGTTTTGCATCTGGGGAAGAACAACACCATGCACCAGTACAGGCTGGGGGCTGACCTGCTGGAGAGCAGTGTAGGAGAAAGGGACCTGGGAGTCCTGGTGGACAGGAGGATGACCATGAGCCAGCAATGTGCCCTTGTGGCCAAGAAGGC
>VZRW01013689.1:357116-533119 GCA_013398125.1 Aegotheles bennettii | reverse complement strand
GATTCTGTGATTCTGTGAAAGAAATTTTCCCAGTTGTGATCAACTTCTATCAAGTATTGGAAAGATAATGCTGAACAAAAAAAAAAATCAGGCCAGGGAGGGGAAAAAAGTATACTGAAGGCACACATGAAAAAGAATGACAATTAAGAGAAAAAGATCTAAATGCTTCATAGTTGAGTACTCTGTCCCTGATTTCTACTTCCAAACTGAGTTCATATCAATATTTGGAATAAGTTGGCAATTTGCAGGGTGGGCATTCTTCTGCAAATAAACCTGTGCTATCTTCACCTTTGATTTCAAATGCTTGGACCTGCATAAGCTCTGCTGTGAAGGCCATCTCACCTCCTTAGATGCTGTTGTCCTCCTAACGTGGCTCTCCACATTAACTCCACCATTGGTCTTAGGAACACAAGAGTCTACCAAGATAAAAAGCTATGTATGTATCTGTACTCATAGCCTACACTGCAGCCAGGAAGCTTAAGTGAAGGCTTTACGTGGATACATTCAGGTTCTGGGCATAGGGGCATTCCTAGGATAAGAACACAAACACCATGTAAATGCAGTCCCCGTACATTTAAGGGGATGGCTAGGAAAGGAGCTGCAACAAATTCCCACACACGTATGAGGTGGTGACTCTTTGCAGAGGGCTGAGTATTTCCAAATGTCTTTGGCAGTCCAGACACCCACAACATGACGTACGCGAGAGCTTCCAGCTGTATCTGGCCCATGAGACAGTTTCTGCTCCCTTTTCAGGTACTAGGAAAAAGCAAAGCTCTTAATCTTCCAGGCAATAAGGTACAGAAAAAACATTTAAACTCTGAGAGGCCAACAGGGGTCAGCCCTGCTTCAGCACCGAGGCAAGGATGAATGCAGTAATACACCACTTCCATCTCCGCAGTCTGCGGTGCAACACAGTGAAAAGACACATTTGGAAAGCACACGAGGCTTGAATAATTAATGCTATAAAAGCAACTACAGTCATGAAAAAGCAATGAAACACATGGCAGCAGGAGCCTTCCAAAAGAAGCTTCTCAGCTCTCTGACATTAGTCCAATTTGACCTCAGCTCTGCAATTTTGTACCTGAAAGAAGCATGGAAGAGACCTGGTAGGCTCAGTTCTCTTCTCATACAGCCACACAAACTCAGAAATAGTACCTAGTTCCTTGTTTGCATATCACATCTAGTGGCTTCTGCACTACCTGAACATGGCAACTGCAGTCCTTGCTGTCCCCAAAGGGATTGGCTTGGTATGATTAAATCAAAGTGGCATCTTCAACGGTTGTGAACCTTACTTGCAAGGGTGTTTGTCTACAGGACAGCAATTTTTACTAAACCAGATCATATCATTAAAAAAAAAAAGGAAAACAAGAAAATCCTTCCATGATGGAAGGCTCAGCCACTAAACCTAACACTGCAAACAGCTGGATCTACAAACAGACAAAAGGTGGCTGTGCTTGGCTTGGGTGTCTCTATTGCTGTGATATTTTCAATGCTGAAACAGAGCAAGTGCTTCAGATACAGCAGCGTGCCTCCAATGAGCACGCACAGCTCCCCCTGACTGCACTAGTGGCTGCACAGGCATGCTAGAGAGGAGAACGGAGCCCTTTGTGTCATATCAAACATTGGAGCATCCACCAGATGATCTACTTATTAGTCACACTTTATCTCATGATCAGCTGGGCTGGGATACTGAACACATTGTCAATTGTTTAATGATGGAAAAATAAAGCTGCAGTTGATGTTTAACTAAGGTCTTGAGGAGCTATTTATTTTATCAGGGCAGAAAGTACTGCAGAAGAAATTCTGGAAAATGTAATCAAATGTTGAAAATATTAATATTGGTTTTGTCTCATGACTGTGTCTTTGCATTGGTACTTTGTGATAATGTACAGCATATCCAACAACTTCAGAGTGTGAACACATATATGTAAACTCATACAAATTATAATTTATATTGGGGTATAAAAACATACATTGTCTTAAAAAACTGGCTAATACCCTCAAAAGGAGTATGAATGGTACAGTTTGCCTCAGATTTAGTGCACTTACTCAAACACTGAAAATGAATATTTCTCTTTAATAACATTAAAGAGAAAAGTAAAACTCAATCCTGTAAAGAAAAGTTCTACTAATTCATTTTTAAAAAACAACTAACAAACAGCCACTGTACTGGTGCTGTGCTGAATTCCTCATCAGTTCTGCAGCCAAAATGGTCTCCCAAGATCCGCTACTTACTCCTACCTTCTGCTCAGTCTCCTGAGAAGCCACAGGCAACAAATAATACATTACCCTTGCAAGGACTTCAGTACAACGTAACAATTTCAAACCTTTGACAGTCATTCTAAAATGAATAAATTAAACAAATCAACACAAACACAGAAATCATTCTCTTGCAAAACTACCTAGAAGACCCTGGGCCAGTTTAGGAGCAAGGCAGAAAGGCTTCCAGATTAATTTCTGTCACTTTCAGTTTCAGTTTATGGAGTCTTTAAGAGTTTATATTTGCTCACCCACAAAAATGTGTCTGATTTTACTGCTTCACTATATATACACTCAAAAGTTTCCATTTGAAGGTTGCTTCCTTATGATACTGCAAGAAAATCTAACCCAGCCTACACAATTTTCTTCTTTGAGGAACCCAGATATCACTTATTCCTTTGAAAAATGTTAATGTTCAGTCTCAAAAGAAGATGCAACTGGAACAAAATGTATTGCTTCTTTTTTCAAACAGAGAGCAGTTTCTGCAGGCAGCTAATATACTCTTTATATAAGCAAAGTTATATGGTTGCAAAGAACTCACACATTCCAATGAATTCTAAATAATAACAAGAAAACTTTATGCTTGGCTATTCTGATTCTTCTTTGTCATTTGTATGCTTGCTGGTAGGCTTCAATGGAAAGCTCTTAAGTCTCTTTGAAACATTACATGAGATAAACTTGCTTGCTAGGGTCTGTTTCTTTGAGGTCTTGTACACAGTGGAACCATTTACATCTGAATCGAAAGAGGTGAAAGACGACACCATTAACAGAGCAGAATCTTGTCACACACCTTTCAAACACAAACAGGTAAACGACTACATAAAGCACAATGTAAAAAGAAATTAATTCTAAACTCTCCTCTCCGTTAACAAAAACGACTGGAAGTAAGGGGGGAAGATTTTTAAGCCACTGCTCATGGTTATTTCTTTTCTTGTAACACAATTAAGAAACCTCAGTCCCTCCTTCTGAACATATTTTCAGACACATTCAAATCTCTGCTTGTGTTACAACATCATTAAAAGAGAACACCATTAGTCTACCTGTCAATTTGCCACAGCAGAGCATTTTCTGGCATTTGGCAAGTCATTCCTAGAGGATTTGTTCAACATATGGCCAAATGTTACATAGAAAGTAAACCAACATATGTTCAGTGTGATGGAGGAAAGCAGAAAGTATTGGTAAAAGTAAGTCTCTGGTAGCATTCACTTTGTCTTTCAAAAAGGATGAAGTCCACAGATTCTACATCATTGTCTTCAGCCCTATTGCATTTGTCTACAATGCTAGGAGATTTCTCATGAGCTTAAACCTCTGATTAGTAAGCATTCACCATATAGTCAGTCAACACATGTATCACACCTGCCTTTGCTTTCTCCCTGGCATATCATTCGTTTGTACCTTAATAAATGTTTTTAATGTTACTGATGCTATGACTCATGCTTCACGTATAGCAAAAGCACACCTTTGCAAAAGCTATAGCAACCAGCTTTTTTCAGTTTCTTCTTAAGAGAAAATTGAAATACTTCAATGTTAAAGTTCAGAGATTTAACAGCAACATACTTTTTAGGGTGAGATTTTCAAAACTCATGCTGTTTTGTTTTTTCACTTCTGGGATCAAAATTGCTATAAAGTTTATGGAAACAAAAATAACTGAGCTTTAAAGTTCTGACACCTGCATAATCCACCGCAGTACAGAAACAACAGCAGTGAACCCTAAAGCTAAAAGAAAATCACTGCCAAACCATAAAGTTCTGGGAATTGGGCTCAGCAGTGTTCTCCTTCTGTTTCCTTATAAACACAGGAAAAGATAAGCCAGGTGACAGTCTGGGAACGAAAGGGGCTTTTCCAGTTGTATGTTTCCTACCATCACAGGGAGCAGTTTGGGTTTCTGATGGCAATGGGGATAAAGAAGAGCCTGAATCGAGCCTACAGAAGTTTCACTCATGCTCCTAATCTAAGCAAAGCCACATAGAGCACTCACATAGGCAGTTAGAATAGGAGAAAAAGATGGTTCTTCCTTCCAGGATTTTATCTGTTACCATCAGTAAAACAACTGAGTGCCTCCCAGGCACCATTTTTTAATTGGAAAATATAGTCCTGTTGGTGGGTGAGGCTACTGAGAAACTGGAGATCTTGTAGAGATTAAAATTTACTAATAAAAAAATCCGGAACACTTGTAGGCTAAACAAAGACACTGAGAACTTATTTTGAAAACGCAGTCTTTTTACCTTGCACTTTTACAACTGGAACTACAAAGGGCTACAATACAACCCGTGATCCAGCTAAGTATTAGTCTGGAAGATGGTTCTGCTTCTATTCAACAGAAAAAACACCAAACAAGCCATAAAACTGTTGAGGGTGCATTTTAATCTTAAAGTTAAGCTGCAAGCCAAAAAAAGGGTGCTCCTGCACTCTTTGTTGCCTCTCCCACCCTCCTCTGATACCCACTGGGCCAGCACTGCTATGCCCCCAAACCACTGCTGTCCCTCCAAAGGTGAGCTGAACATCTGCAATACTAACATGCAAATGCTGGGGGTGATGAGATGGAGGAAAAAGAGGAGTTAAGCCCTGCAGCTTTCAGTGACAAGTGGCTTGATGAATCTAAACAGACTGCAGTCCAAGAAACACTGGGCCACACTCCAAGATCACACTGAGACTACAACTAGGCCTCTGACTTCTTTTCATCCATCTTAATGCCCTGGTTCTTCTCCAGGGTCATCAACATGTTGCAGCTCACAGTATGGTTACAGATATTCTCTGAAAGAGAGAAGAGACATGAGCTGCTTTGTTGTAAATGAATCTATATTCTTATTTTTTAGCACACGGTATTCAGTTCCTCCATAATCAATGCCACCAGTTATTAAGCAATTGCATTGCTGGCTGAGGAACTAATGTTGCAGGTTTCCTTCAGCTATATTGATCAATGCTTTTTTGGTTTGGTCTCCAGACATCCACTCTCTATCTGGAAAGGCTTCTGGAAAAAAGCAAAACATATCAGGCCACAATTTTTATTAATTTTATCCTGGAAAAGAATATTACATGTCCTCTGCAAACATTTTACTTCAGCTACTGACTATGATGTTTATCTCTTAGAATTAAAAATTTACATGTGAAGGAAGATACTCCTTCAGCTGATTCAGGAGATTTAGTTCAGTTATTACTTTGGCTGGTAGAAGTCAAAGAGCACATTCCTGACTTCATGCAGAACTGGATCACAGACAGTCACGTTAGCTTTGAGTAGTCTGGTGTATCCACGGTGTACGATGAAAAGCCCTGAAGAGAGAGTTATTCAGATCCTGGAAGCAGAATATGTGCATTAGGACAGCAGTGTCCAAATTACAGCAATACAGGGCTATGGGAAAGCTGCTGTAACTAGCTTGTAAGGAACAATGGTCTGATAAAACTATATTGTTTCTGGAGCTACCTCATGAGGAGCCAGCAGAAGGGTCTCTGCCTAGCGATCAGTGTATAACAGACATTTCTAAAGTAGAAGGAGTCTTCTGCTATGAAGATTTCCATTTTAAAGCCATTGAAACAGCAACTCCCAATTTCCTGCAGAGTTGGACCCTTGTCCTTGTTTACGCGGACTCAAGCCACCAATTAGAACAAGCTTTACCTTCTCAAACATCAAACTTTCAAACCCTACTGCTTTCAGCTCCCTGATACTGTGAGACAGACAAATGAAAACCTCACTCTCTTTCATACCAAAGATAGCAAATCCTTTCTAGTAGCAAGCTGTCACATCTACAACCTCTGTAAGAAACTGTAGCTCTGCTCAAGGCAGGGCAGCCAACAAAGCCAAGTGGCTCTAAAACTAAACAGCTGGGAGGGGATATTCCAGACCCAGGGAGCTGCTCTCATCCTCAGGACTCAGTCCATGGAGAGCTGAAGACATGAAGATGGACAATGCCTGCCACTTACCGCACATACACTCTTGCACTCCCCTGCACCTTCACCCAAAACCTGTTACATTTTCTCCCATCAATTTGAACACAGTGAACAAAACACAGCTAGCTCTCTGCAGCCAGAGCATTGTGACCTCCAGCCAGGCTCCTGAGCTCTTCCTTTCCTAATGAAGACTGTGCTCTGTGACCTTCACACAGAAATACAGTCCTCCAGGGATGCTTTGGCCCATTTGCCAAAAGGGTCATACAGTCCTATAAATGACCTATAAAAGGTCATACAGTCCTATAAATTCTGAATGCCTATGTAAGGTGTAGATAGATTTCACAAACTCCACCTTTACAATGCAGAGAGGAGAGAGGCCAAAGCCTTTAGTACCTAATAATTTAAGAAACACTTTCAGATTCTTAGTTAAAAGCATTTTTATCTAAAGACAAGCATAGTTTCATAGTTTGCATCTCAGACTATCAGTATTAGGGCACAGATAATGGGATAAATCATGCTTTAAAATGGAACAGATTAAGAGCAAAAGACACGGTAACTTAACAAGTCCTGCCAGAAAATCTGTGGATTTATCTGCTTAACTTTTATTTATTTCCATTTGAACCTGGGCACTACTCAAACTAGTTAGTAATGCAAGATATGAATGGATGAGAATCAGATCATGATCCTACAGACAAAATTATACCAACATTTAACATCATGAACATGAATAATCTTGGAATTCTGAAGGTTTTGCTAAAAACCCTCCAGATCAATACTTTATTGTTTAACATTTAGGGTGCATAAGTCCCTACCAGCGTAGAATGCTACTTGCCGAGAACACTTGAGAAACATGCTAGGAATATTAAAAGTACCATTTGAACATATCTCTGTAATTCAAATAAACCATTTCTCCACTTACAGTGTTGTATCTACTTCAGGAACAACTTTTTATCATTTCAAAACAAATTATTCAGATAGAATGGTCTCTAACTAAAGAGCTGTTCTGTAAGTTACTGCTTAAGCATCTCTCAAGTATACATATTTTGAGAAGCACAATACACAGAGTACAAGTGTAAAACTCCACCTCTCCATACACAACAGAAATTTTGCATGCTTTCTTTCTGCAAATGAAATTTCCTATTTTCAAATGCATTGCCCTTGAGGGTATCAAGTAATGTGATAAAATAATGAAAGGTTTCTGCTGTTACAATGAAGGTCAGTATACAGGGAACCATTTCTTTTGTCTCACTTTTCAGGATGATCAGAGCATTGAGGCGATAAGAGGGAAGCCGGTGCTTTTATGTGATACAAAATCATCAAGCTGTATGTCCAGTCATTGCCTGGTGCTGCACTGCAGCTTCTGAAACAAATCCTTGCCTGTCCCCAATGACATTAGGAGAGCTCAGGGCCTGCTTCTATTTTAAAATGACAGAAGCGTTTTTCCTTTAAGGTTGAAAATATTCTTGATCACAGTATTTGACATTATTGTTTTGAAAGAATCATCATGATTTATAATGGTATTCATTTATTAAACACATACTTGTGGAAGCTAAATAAAATGGTAGGAAAAAAGGTGTAAATAGTATGCATGGAGCCCACTGTGAATGCAGATGGAATTTCTATGGTTCACCTGACGCCTGTCTGATTTAATGAAGACAGTAAATTGCACAGCACAGTAACTGCATTCCACGCTGCATACACCACCATGCAGCCACAGCTACTGGGGACAGATATTCCCTTTCTTCCAACTTTACAATATTCTCTCTGATTTAATCCCCACATGGGGTATTGGAGAATAGTCTCCAGGATATGGGAGAAAGTCTGTAATGTAAGCGTACCAGCTAAACAGATAAGAGGAAAATTACCAGGAAAAATTCTTATTTTCTTCACCCCTACCCTCACACATAGAAATTGAAGAATAGATAATTCTTTGTCTGGTTGCCATGAAAACTATGAGATGTAGTCTTACCTCAGAGGAAATGATGTTATAATCACACAATGAATAAGAAATGAGAGCTGCATGGTCCTACCTCAGCAACACAAAGCTGAGTCAAAAGAGAGTCTTTCTCAAATGTAGACGTGTGGATTCTAATGAGCTCTGTTTATAACGTATGATCATAGTTAATTGTTCATTAATTCCACCATGTTATTTGTTCAGAGATTATACCCTCCATATAATGAATGTTTTGGGGTACTCTCCAGCAGAGGAAATTAAAATAGATAATAGCTGTGATTTTAAATAGCCTTCCTAGCAATCTTAGGTTTGAATCCATTGACCTAAACTAGTTTTTAAAAGGTTTCAGAACATCAAATTCTCTTGAAAAAGGAAACGCACATGTGTAAATCAACATGCCCACAGAACTGATCCATTTCTCTCTAGCACTGGGCCTCACCCTGACAGCCACCTCCACACAAAGCCTTCCCCTGCAGGGACTGGGGAGATGGAGGGCCTCGAATCTTCAGGTGCATAATTCAGCCCCGGTTCAGCAGGCAGCCCAGCTTTTAGTCACTTGCAATTAGTATAAATAGCATTGCAAACACCAAATGGAATAGAGCAGACAGCATGAAATGCCTATATTAATGATAATGGAGGTGTTCATGTTTCACTCCTGGATTTAAGAAAACACTTTAGTAAATTAACTTACTCCACTTTACAAGATGAGACACACTTGTGCAATGTCACAAAGAACATGCTCATCTGAATAACACCAATACTTGATTATTTTACTGCTTATTTGAGTCTCCAGAATCATATGTGTCAAGAATGACCATACGTGCCTAACTGCCATCACCATGGGCTCATTTTTCATTTCATTTGCCATCTTAGGGTAAGCTGATCCTTAATAGTTTTCACAAGACTGAATTTGCTATAAGGTCATGATGTATTTGGAGGGCTGTCACAAAGAGAGCAGTGCTAGTGATCAAAGTGGCTCCCTTTGCTCCCTGCAACAACAACAACAACAAAACTGGGGAAAAAACCCATTACATTACATAGAAACTATTTTCTGAATCGCTTGCTGATTATAAGTGATGGATTGTAATCAGAATTTTCAGCTTTCCAAAACACTCGCAGAGAAATGTTGAAAGAAAAATTTAAAATAAAATCCTTTGTTTCAGCATTCCTAAACAAAGTTTTCAAGTGATTTTTTTTTTTTTTATTTTCAAAATTTAAATCAGCATTTTATGGGTTGTTTGGCTTGGGTTTTGGTTTTGGTTGTTTGATTTCTTTGTCTTCCCCATCCTGTTATTGAGTTAAACACTTTGCTGAGCTTAAATCAGATTTGTGACTTTAAGCATATTAAATTCTGTGTCTCTCAATTTAAGAAACTCTTACTTGGAAAAATTGGCCTGAATTAGTTGCTAGGCTTTGACCAGTATGTTCCAAATTTACATTTGTTTGTGGCATAAAAATAACCACCCAAAGGAGAATTTATATACTTAGACTTTACACATTGGATGAATACCTCTGTAACACCAGCCAGATAATGAGTTAATTAGCTGCTTAATAAGCATGATTAAATCAATAATGAGTGCAGTTGTCAGTTGAAGACTTGGTGCTAGATGGTCTTCTTTGCCTTATTTAATGGGCTGATCCATGTTTTCATCTTCAAAGTTTTCTCACTGTCAGTGTTAGACCATTGTTTGCTTATGAACAAATATTAATAACATGAGTTTAAAAAAAAGCATGCATGAAGAATGTAACGTCTTTGAAATGCCAAATTTTGGAATTAATCAGAATCCCC
This sequence comes from Aegotheles bennettii, assembly GCA_013398125.1. Taxonomy (NCBI): domain Eukaryota; kingdom Metazoa; phylum Chordata; class Aves; order Caprimulgiformes; family Aegothelidae; genus Aegotheles; species Aegotheles bennettii. Next base: position 523,232 of record VZRW01013689.1, on the reverse strand, counting down.
AGTATTTCAGTCTACTATTTAAGGTAAATGATGTCACCTGCAGCTCACAGGTGCTCACACCCAACCTTGTTTGCAAAGAGCTGGGATAACTGATAGCATTTCAGGATGGACCTTGTCTTCTGATGGGGTAAGCACCATGGCCCCCATTCAACACATCACTTGAGACTGGACACAGTTTTAGGCACACAGTGTTCACTCCGGAATCAACTGAATTACAAATAGGCTTAAACTTAAGTGCAAACTTAAGTACTCTGCTGGATTAGTGCCAGAATATTTAGCTTTTTTGACTAACCAGACCCATGACAACAGTAACAAAGATATCTTGCAGTCTGCTTAGTCATTTGTGAGCTTTGAGAAACAAGATGCACCTTTTTATCGTTTGTTTTTCTGGATGAAAGCAGAAGTAAAATAAAAGATTTCAAAACCAGAAGCTGCCCGAAGTTTTTCTTTCCTGTCAGCTCAACACATAAAGCTGATCAGCCTGTCAAGTTGCAAAATACTTTGCTTTTTGAAAACTGAAATGTGTGGCTGGCACGTGGCATCGTTTTTCCCTGTGCATTTCAATTGTAACAGCTAATACATCTTTTGCAGCTAGAGGCTTTTAAAATCAAAGAGAACCCTTCCTTGATCTAATGCAAAGGAACTTAGTTCTCTGGAGGGAAAAATGTATTTAATTCCTTCTTCCTGATGAGATAGGTGAGTTCCCCTCATTTTGCAGGCTATGCTACAGTTTGACTCCCTCCAACATTCACTCCCATTGCATTTGGCAGCATCACCCAGGGAAGGCAATGCCATGGCCCATAGGTCAAATGTTTTTAAAAGTCATTCCAAGTATAACGTAGCTAAACTTAAAAGACACGCAGCATCTGTAAGTGAAATCTTAATGTTTGTAATGCATCAGAACAGAAGAAAAATATTCTCTATAATAGCAGCACTATGTTACCAACACAAGGCTGAAGGACCAGATTCCCTCTACCAACTTCATCCAACTGTTACTATGCAGCGCCAGGACAGCCATCAACAGAGTCTCACACAAAATATAACTGCCCTTTTCTCATTAGAGAAAGCAGTTTGAAATCCAGCATTATCACCACTTCTTTGCTGTTAAACATTCTGGTTCTGCCATTTGCAAAAAGTGCATGTTGTCATCCTGAGGCTGGTTAATACACTCCTTCTGCATTACCTTTGACCTTCTCCTCTCACCACCACTCTTCCCCTGAGCAGCTATTAACATCTTTTCATCAAACAGCAGGGTGTATTCAAAACAAGGTTGCTACATCTCAAACATAAATGGTACTTCTAGAAAATTGTCCCTACAGCTATGCAGCTCTAATCTGTAACTGCCAAATGTAAGAACTATAGACAATTGCATTTATTAAATCGCAGTAACCGTCTACCCATGAAATAAAACTGATTCCAGGCAACCTTTGTGTTAATAATGCTTCATATATTCAATTTATGTTTGCATGAACAAAACTATCCAAGAGACAAATGACTGAATATTCATCTGAACAATAAATGCATAAAATAACTGCTATTAACAAAATCCACTGCCGCTAGTTAGCATGCACATTTCTAAAAAAGTAATAAAAACGCTATTTTGAATAACTAAATCAAACGAAACTGAACCCACAGGAAGACCCAATGTATTGCAAAGTTCCAGTCAGAAGCCTCCAAAAGCTCTGGCAGGGCTTTTGCTGGCTGGGCTTTGCAAGATGTGTTCCTGCTCCCCACCCAGTTTTATTTCTTCTCTTCATATGTTTCCCCAATCTTCCCTTAAGATACTGTTTTGTTTGAATATTATTATAACCTGTGACTTCTTTTTTTCCCTTTTGAGATACTACCTTTGCTCCTTTTTTAGGTAACTTTCAGACAACTATTTTCTAGGAGACAGGGACGCAGGCACAGAGAGCATGTCTTGTGAAAACTAGGACAGAGATTGTGACTTGTCAAGAAAATGTGAGAAAATTTTACTGCAAATGAAAAAGAAACATACAGAAAGGCATGAAGCTGAATTTTGTTTTTACCCCTAAACATTTAGAATTAATATATATATATATATATTTTGGTTAGCAGACTGCTATTTTAGGGAACAATTGCTGTTTTGTGGGTATAAATTAATTGCTCAACTTCAAACCAGAAATACCTTAAAAGTGACAAGCCCTGATTAATTTGTGGTTGCCTCTTTGTACGTGGACCTTGACAAAGCACTAGGCTACATATCCATGGTATAAATTCAGACAAACAGGTAACGGATAAGAGATCTCATCTTTTCAAGGACTTAATCAGATGCAATCTCTTGGATGTCCTCCAACAAATTACATTTCTCACTCCGCTACATAAAGCTGGAGGGTTTTTATCTTTTTGCCTACTTTGCTGCCTGAATTTCTCCCCCTAACAAGCCAGCATCTCTTGTCTGGGGAGGAGGGGTTCACAAGGACAACTGCAGTCCCACCGCAGCAATGCAATCAGCAAGCAGCAGCCCTGCAGGCAGCACTGTATTTGCTCACTTGCAGTACGGCTGATGCTCGCAGGGAAGAGAGCCATCCCCTTAGCCATTTTATCAGCAATACATCACCTTTACTGCTCATAGAGCCTATCTGCACCAGACTGAAAGGAACTGCAGGCCTCCCTGAACTCAGCAGGGTTTGGAGCCCAGTCCTCAGCAGAGACTGAATTTTTACTGGCTTTGTCCTAATTCTGCTCCCTCCTCTCCCAGGTTTTATCTACTGACTCAGCCTGGGCAAAACATTGCAGGTTAGTAAGGAGCTCCTCAGGACGAGGAGGGGATCATCTCCCAGCAGCTACTTACAGCCAAAATAACACAACTTCTGGGTCAGCTGCCCCAATCACTCCTCCAGTATCTCCCCTTTAATCGCTGCTCCAATTTCAACATCAAGGCCCTTTCTAATTCCCTTTTTGTCAACTTCCTACAAATTGACTTGCTTTAAAAGTGCACCAGCTTTGTTTGTTCATGTGCATTCAGTAGTAAACAAGGAGAAAGAGGCAGCTTTGCTGTTGGGAACAAAGGGCTGCAATTTTGAACAGCTTCCCTGCAGATCTTGTTTGGTCACAGCATCTCCTGGCTTTCCAACCCAAGGCAGATTGTGCATGTGGCCTTTCAAGCTGAATTTATTGCATATGTTCAGTGGTTCTTCTAATTGGACCTATGGCTTGACCACAATTCAGTGAGTTTAGCTTCAAGGATAACAGGCGCATAGGTCAGCAAGAAGATACATAAAATGTTATAAAATACATTACATTTAGCCATTTTAGATTAAACACATGCACTTTTAAACCCAGGAATTTTACAATTTTCCTGTATATTGGGTGGACTAAACAGAAACAATTTTAAAGAGCTCTACAAAATCTTTGTAAATAACACACATTTCTAGCTACAATTTAACTAGTGTGAACAGTCGTTATAAAACAACCTTTAGCGACAACCTAAAACAACCTTTAGTGGCTTGGTATACTATATAAAAGAAAAATAATCTAAATAACAATAAATTGGATATTTATACTGAATACCAAAGACCATAATTAGAATTATTAGCATGTATACTTCCTCTCCACCAAAAGCTTTTTAAAAAACATATGCTTCTTTGAAAACCACTTCTCTGCCAGAATGATGGCAAGACATCAGCAAAGATGTTCCCAAGAGCTGTGGACACAGCCAATAGGTCACACACCAGACCAGCACTGAGCAGCTCCGAGATCATTAAAAAACTATAAACCCTGCCTGGGCCTTATTTTATAGCAATGGTCCTTATGCAATGCATAGAAAATATATTCTATATCAAGAACAGAGAAATAGGCAGTGCTTGCCATTTGAAAAGATCTTTAAAATGCACAGAAGAAAAATCATGGAGATATTTTACAGAGAGGAAAACCAGAAATTAAATAAACTGCTTAAGATCAAACTGGAAGAGTCAGTGGGAGAACCCCCCACTCTTTGTTTGTTGCTTGGATGACTTAGAAGTTTGCATACTTTTATCTTTTACGTGAGTAGTGTGTGCTGAGTGTGCAAAACATTTATTAAGCATTTTTTAAGCATAACCAGACATTCTGATATTACAAAAAAGGTAGATAGGAAAATATCAGATAGGAACATCAAACAACATACACTTTCCCATAACTGTTAAAAAGCGTTGGCTGTTCCTCAGGCTGCCCTACTTAGAAACTTTGATTGTGCACCCACTGTCATGAGGGATGTTTTCCTCTCAACATCTTTTTAATCTTTTCAGTCTGGGATAGAAAAACAGCAGTCTTTAGTTATCAGAATTTTGATGTTTAACAGCTTCAAAGTGCTGGTAGTTTCAAATTAAATCAAATGGTAGGAAAAGCTAAAACTGCAGGTATCCAGTGCATTCATTGATTCTCCTTGAAGATGTTTTCTTTGCTTAGATGGTAAAAATGTAATAAAGGAAACCCTTCCCACCCAGTTCTCAGCAATATTTCACTATGGAATGTTTTAACTTTTCAGTGTCTTGTGTAAGAAAAAGGGAACCATCCACAGCCACCCTCCAAAACATACTGTTCCTGTCTGGCCCCCCTAAAAAAATAATAAAAAAATATCCTCTTTTGAGAGAGGCTCCCTCAGCACTACAGAAAAATGCTGCATTTACTTACACATAGATTGAGGCTTTTTTTCAACTTGCTGCACCATGAGGTGCTCGGTACACATATCTCTCCTCCTGGGGGATCTTTCCCCTCAGGCATGGAGAGCACTCCAGGCTTATTCAAGGTCTAGTCAGCAATCTATTTCTGAATAATATCTACATTAATTTTCTTACAGCCTGCACATGAAAACATTAGCCTCAGCACCAGAGATGATTGCTAGATTCATACAAATCCAAAGGGGGCAGGAGAACAGGTTACAGACTCAGGTCACTGAGTCACTGATATTTCTTCATAGGCCAATGGTAAATTCATCTGATGAGATGGTTGCAAATGCTAAACATTAAGTTAGTGATTAATGAATGGGAAATGATTGCAATTTCAGAGATACCATAGTACAGTCCAGAAGGAGAGGTGATGCAGTTATGGGAGAAAGAAAAAAGCTGTGTGGGAGAAAAGAAAATTATTCAACCTCTGAAGGAATCTCATCTAGAGCTATGAATGTCTGTATTTATAGGATACTCTGATTAGAGCCCTGGAGAAAGGACTTGAAAATTATGCATAATGAGCTACGCTCAGTGGCTCAGTTCCACCTTTGCCTTGTGTTAGTAAAATGCTCTGTAAACTCATGTTGGGAAATGGAAGAAATATCTATCCAGTGGATATTGAACAGCTCTGCTTTTCTACAGCTTCTTAGAGAACACTGGAGCTTCTTAGAGAACACTTACCCTCCAGATGGATAAGCTTGGGGACAATGTACATGGCACATCACTGGGAAGAACAACTGCCCAGCTAGCTGTGACAATTATGCTTCCCTGAAGCAATTCAATGACAGAATTATTCTACATCCTGATATTTAAAAGTAATTCCCCAGAAAATGAACTGATGTGCCAAACAGAAAGTGAATTTCACAACTATCTTCTACCAACACCAAATAGAGAAGTTAAAAATATGGTTTATTAGAGGGTACAGACAGGGTAGCATCACCGTAGTTTCTCTTTTTAATACTGCCTTTAAGGAAAGCTCTTCAAAACATGCAAATTAGCATGTTCTAACTGAAAGGTAGATAGCTGCACTGACCTGTGAATTGTTTTGAGCTTTGTGAACTCAGAATGTGATGCAGAAGTTGCTAGTGAACTGTCATTTGAAGAACTTCAAAATAAAAGTGGCAAAAGTTTGAAAAAGATCCTTTAGCTTTTTGATCTGTTCTATCTAATGAAATGCTCTTTCAAATTGTTTTTTCATTAAAAAAAGGATGTATAATTCCTTTAGGAATCAATGAGAGCAATAGAACAGAATCACACTGTAAATTGCATAAACAAAGAAACAAATTATTTACACGCACCCACACAGTGTACACTTCAGAAAACACTGTGAACAACTTTGTAAACAGCTTCTTCCTAAGGACCCAGACTGGGCAACAGCACTGGAATTTGGCTGAGCCTGGCTCTCCAGGAGCCACTGCTCAGGAGCAAGGAAAACACACATCTTCTGAAATTAAACCCCTTGTAGCACCATGCAACCTCTTCCAGCATAAATTCTCCGTAACACAGGTGGAGACTCACTGTGGGAAGCAGGGACACTTCAGGGATGCCCGACTCAGGGCTATGGATGGACTGGTGCAAAGCAGAGAGGTGGGGAGTCACTGCCAAATTCCTGACCACCACCACCCTTCCTGCTCTTGTCCTGCACACATGCAAACTCACATGGTACGTGCACTACATACATGTTTTGCTGTGTATAAATACTTCATTTGTAGAGGGTATGAGTTTTTGTACTCGGCTAAACTCTTCAGCAATCATATCACAAAGATGCCATGCAAGCAGCTGTTTACAAGAGCACCATCCTCAGCTTGGCAGATCACATCATCAGTAGCAGATAAGAATATTTCTGTTACACCCTGTGGTTACTCCTCAGTACCAGCGAACTGTGCAAGTACTCAAATTCAGATGGTTACTAGTTGCTTGTAGTCTATCAGAGTTCAAGGATTTGCATAATCATGGCCCTTACTTTCAAAATATGATTATGCAAAAACAGCCACTTGAGCAGCTCCAGGAAATCCTTCCATGGCACTCAGAATTCAACAACTACCTGCCTCCCGACTTCTCCCCCCCCCCAAACCCTCTTAATCCAGCAGAGCCTGGATACTTATTTCAAAAGGCAGAGGCCACAGGGTTAAGGATAGGGCTGTAGCTCAGAGCTGAGCTGACAAGATTTCACAAAAAAGATACACTTTTCTGCTTTAAAAAATACCTTCCATATGCTACAAAAGTACAAATGACACATTATACTCTCATCCCATCTATGCATATGTACTTAGAGGGATATTACAAATGAGTGTGGAATACATTATTGTAATTCAAGCTCGTTTGATGACCAGTGATTTTCCCTCCATATGCACCAAAAGTGAGAGCTGTTCAGAAATCTGCTCAGAATCTACAAACCACAATTTTCTATAAGCCAATACAGGCTTCCTTGCAGAAAGCAGGCAGTGATTTCTACTGACAGTGGATCAAGTATCAAAGTGACACATGCGTTGTTTCCTTCACAAGGGAAGCAAGGGACAAGATCACAGCAGCTTTTTTTATTTACAAATTATTAATTCCATGGGTGAAGCACCAGGCTCACCTGTGAGCCTGCCTGGCTCCTGGTAGAGACAGGTTCACCAGAGACACCAGGTTTTACTGATGGAGTTTTTGTCTCCGTAGCCTCCACTAGGCACTATGATACATGTCATGTCACACCCATGAAATAAATGCAGACATCATATCTGTATAACTTGCCATGATGGGGTAGCAGATACCTGTTAAAGTACAGACTTCATCTTCCTTTTATCTAGAAGTAGCTACTTGTATAAACTCTCCTTAATTCCAGTTGGGTAAACATGGAGTAGGATATATTCTGCATAAACTAGGATATCGGAAACATAAGTGAACCCATTCTACCTTGTACTTTTTAATCATGAATTATTTTCAATGCAAAATTAGGAAGGTACTGAAAAGAACACTCAAGCTCAGATTTAAAATTGATACATAAACTGTGATGGTTCAGCATATAGTACATTAGATCTTTCAGCTGCCCAGCAAGCTAAAATTCAAAACTGTGAATAAAACATAGCAGAACAACCAAAAGGTTGGATAAAATAGGATGTATTTCAATTAGCTAAACAATATTCTTATTTTAGTCTAGTTCTCCTATTCACATTAGTCTTACTTGAATAAATACTAAAGAAACATTCTGTTGTACTTCCTCTCCAAGTCACCATACAGTGATTTCAAACCCCATAAAAAAATAAAAAAAAAAGCTGACCTCTGTCATGGAGATCAGTAAGTAGCCACCTCCTGGAGCACTGGCCAACAAGATGGAGCTCCATACAAATATCAAGCTCAGGCAGCAGAGACTACAAGAAATATTTTTAAATGTGTTATACGACCCCAAACATCCACCAGAGATGCCAGGCCCTGACCTGCAGAATTCCCAAAGCTCTCAGCTGAAGCTGCAGGGCTGGAGGATACTCAAAACATTTGAAAATGAGGACATCACTTTAACTTGTCTCACTTACAGGGACTGAATCATCCTCTGAAGGCACTTATCTTTTCCTGTTTAATACATAGGGCTATATCGTAAGGTAGATAAGTGAAGTCAGGAACAATGTGGAGCAGCTGTATTGTCCCAGCTGAGCTCATTACCTGAAAGGGTGCCCATGCATCCCAGTCTAACAGTGAGGCATTATTATGCAGAGTTGCTAGAAAGGCCTAAGAGATTTCCAACTGGACAGGCACACTGGGCCTGATATGACCCTTAGGGCCCACTTCTCTATGCCACTGCAACGCAGTCCTGCACTAGTCCTACTGCCACAGTCAGAAAATCTCTGTTACAACTCTACCAGTGGCCCAAAAGCTGCACAAATTACTGAATAGCAGCAAATCCAACCCTTTATAGTCTGAACTTCCATCCAAATCAATGTGGGAATACACCAAGCTTTATATGGGAATTCAGTAATTATTTTTTTTTAAATACAACTCAACTCAGACTTTTTTCTTCTCCATTTCTTTCCTCTACCACATCACATACACCAAGAGCCTAGTTCTCACCCCTTGTTCCAGTCAAACTAGGTCTGATGGAGGCTAACATTAAATTTTAGCAGGTGCTCAGTCAATTCCACTAGTCAACAAATATTTTGGCTCACAGTAACAAATACATAGTGAATGGCCAAGGGGAATTGTATCAAAGTACGCATGACTTATCCCAAAGCCATCAATTCAGTCAAGTTCAGAGCTTGAAATTAGCAGTGCTTTGAATTTTGACACAGGGCTAAATATTCATAACTGCATAAAGAGAGATTATTTTTTTAAAAATCACTGTTTACCAAACATCAGCGTTGAACTTTGTTTTGCTTCAAAAGCAACCATTTTCCCATAGAAGAGAAATTTACCCCTCCCCCTCAACTCTACCAAAAAACCCTAATAAAATCCAGCCTGGGTGGAAAAAACAGAAGGATAGAAGACACCATTAATACCAACCAGGTAGTTGAAACAGTATTGATTTACACTCATTGAGTCCAGCTCTAAATCTAGCCACTGAGCAATCTTCCTATAATGGTGAGGTCGCTCATTGTTTGCCTTCTCTCTTCCCCATCTCCTCCTACAATGAGCTGGTAACATTAAGCATAATGTGCTTTATAAACCAAGCTGACATTTGCATACTAACTAATGGCCATCCATTGTGATGGCACAATCCCGAGGCAGCAAGAAGGTGAAGAGGAAAAGGTGGATGTTCTAAACCTTCCTAAATAAAAATGTAAATGTATAACTGTGCAAAATTTTTTCTGTGTTTATAAACAACGAAGTAACACTGAGCAGTGTCCACTTCAAATGATGCTGTAGTGCTACCCACACAATACAATGCAATCATTTCATGCCTTTAGGGGTCATCTTCAAAGAAGGAATTGTTTTTCCAGCTGAATAGAAACTCCTTCACCACCAAACCCCGTGCTGGTAAGAATTCAACACTGCTAGTAGATATCCCATCCACAAGTGCCCCTAAATATCTGTCAAAAATCTTTAAATTATTTAATTAGACTTGCCTCTAACAGAGCCTCATATCCAAAATATGACTGAAATTTTCCTCATACCTAGGAAAGATTCACTGACTTAACAATTTTTCCTTCAGGCCCTAAATCTATAGACCTTTTAATTTACCAGGTCATGTTCCCAGATATTAGAGCAACACCTGCCTGGTTTGTGCCTTAAGACAAACAAGTTAAGGAACAATCATTTGTACCTGACCTATCTAGGTTCTACTACTGTCAAGTTCACCTGTTCAGAAACCATGTAACAGATGTCTCTAATCCTGAGGTTTGTTTAAAAATCATGAAATTATTTTTTTTAAATAGGTGGGGGTTTCTACTTGTTTTCTGAGTGAAAAGCCTTGAAGCTCACCTTTCAAGCTTTACCTGATAACCAGTAGACTTATTTGCATGCAAAAACTGCACCAATTCCAATCCAAATTGCTTTTAAAACCACAGGACAATCCACTTCAGGAACATATACCTGTCAGAGAAAGAATTATCCCTGCTTTCCTTAAACCTGCTTAATTATCACTGTAAACCAAACTGAAGAAGCCACTTGCACTGAAGCTGGTCTGCACACAACCCTTTGCTCAGGTTAATTGTCTGGGTGCAGATGGTGCTATTCTTCAACCTCGTGAGACTTGTTCTGAAACCTTGACATGGCTGAGATCCATAAAACATTTGACAGACCCAAGAGATCTGAGGGGAAAGGAAACACTGGAATTCTCCCAGCTAGGATATGATGATGCCCTCGTGGGGTCCCACTGCCTCTGGGAGATGTTTCCATCTTTGCTACCTTGAGCAGTCCAAGCTGTCTTCCACAGGCCCTCACAGCTGGGAGCAGAGGCCAGCCCAGAAGCTACACAAGCTCCTCAAAGTCACATGAACAGCCGCACACCTACAGGTTGATCATTCCTGACACAGCATTTCAGTTTATATTCATTAAGAAATTGCAGGGCAATTTTTCCAGCATACCTAAAAGTTAAATCAAACCTTCAAACACTGTGAGTCTTATGGTGAAATTACCAGGATTTGTTACACTGGCATGCTTTGCTTTCACTGCTGCCCACAAGTTTGCAGCAGCAGAGGATGTGACAGCAACAGCCCTTAACATCTCAGAGAGGGCAGCAGTCAGGCTTTGCATTATGATCAAGCTATTCTGTTTTCCCAAAAAATATGCTAGGTCCTGAGCACTACATGCAAATGGAAACCACTTCAGTCCTACTGAATATTGTATAACACATAAATCATTGAGTAAGTGCCAAGACCTGCCCTTCTCTTCTACCATGTACTGAACAGAGAACACAAAAAAATTCAGAGACTTCACCTTTATTTTAGGAATGACACTGACTAAGCAACTAATCAATTCCCAGACACTACTCTAGAATAAATAATTTCTAGTTTTCCCAAACCAAACTGTGCACAACAGACCTACAGTATAAGGAATCAAGCAAGCCATCCTATCAATCACTTATTACTAAGGGTAGCTTATCTGGTTCTATGATACCATTTAAAGCTCAGGTCTGCCCTTGACTGTACTCAAACTATATGCAGTGTAGGACACTGCACAACCATCCAGAGGCAGAACTGCTTGAAGCTGTGATGCAAACTTGAACAGAATAAATGGGAAACCTGTATAATGTAGATCCTTCATTGTACCCACTTCACTTGCTGGCCCCATCCCTTTCTCTTGCATGAGTTAAACTGTTTAACCTTTGAACCTTCAGAAATGTCCTGAATTCAGGCAAACAGAAAGAGCATGGTGGGTCCATAGGGCACAGAAGCATGGCATGTCTACAGAACTAAGTGCAGCAATCTGAAAATATCTCACCTTGAAATTAAATGGGGTTGGGTACAATACAGGGTTTTGTTTTGTGTATATTTTTATAAAGGTCACTTCTTTCACACAAGTATTGAAGCAGGCCTTAGCAGAAACATTATTACACTGTAAATTGCTTAACCAGTCAAAAGCAGTGAAATATTACCCTCAGACTGCAATCCTCAAACTAAATAGGAACATAAATCAGCATGACTGTTGCTGGTATCATCAAGTCTAGGTCACTGGCTGCTCCCACCAGCCTTACTTTCTAACCATTGGCTGCCTTGGTCTTCTTACTGTATAAATTATCCAGAAACGTTAGCACTCTCTGTTGCTCCAATGTGATTGGAAGACCCTAAAGGATATTTCTGTATACTGCTTAAGCAAAGGGTTAGCTTTGTGCAGTATCATGTGATCAATAAAAAAAAAAACCCTGAGTACTGCTTGCTTGTGGGTGGTGCAGAGGAACAAGAAGTGACTCACAACTCATAGTGGAAAAATTGGGGGGAAAATGTTTTAAATAGTCAGGAAAGTACAAAATGGCAAGCCACAATTATTGGACTTCCTACGCCCTATGTACTGGGTGGCAAAACCATGTCTTTGCTATGAGAACACTGATGCCCAAATGTATAAATGTTAAGTGAAGCTATTGCTGCTTTTTGCTCCATTGTCCTAGTAGAGAGAGCATCTACATGCTCTGAATCTGCAAGGTCCTAAGGAAACCCAGAAAGAAACTGGAATACAGCTACCAAATTCCAGTGTGACACAAAGGCACCAGGGGGAGGAAGCAAAAAAAAAAGCCTTTGGTGGGGCAAAAACTCTCTACTTCATCTCATTCTTAAGATGCAGAAATAAAACACTAAAAAAAAATCCACACATTTGAGATTAATAGGCTGATACTTATCCATGTGCCACTCTGGTTGCTAAGAGATTTCCCTTCTACAGCACTGTGTTGTATAAACAATAAAGCATTTTTTGTGCACAGAGCAATTGTCTCACCTCACTGAATCAAGAGCCCCTTACTGTCACATCCCTTCTATATTGTTCTAATTACAAACTTCACCCTCACACAAAGACAGTATATGGATATGGTTGGGCCTGCTATTGTTAAACTTGAGCACATTAAGTACAATGTGGGCTTCCTGCATCATGAGTAGAGTTAGCTGAGAGACTATATATTTTAGCTCACAAGCCATAGGTAAATATGAGTAGACAAGCCAGCTCCTAAAATTCTTAACTGCTGTGGTCGTTTTCAGCTGGGGGAAAAAAACCCACCCTGATAGCTACATTACAGACCTGCACATAACTAAAAGAACAGATAAGAAACATATTACTATTTCAGTCCAGTTTCAAATAGCAGTGCCTCAAAATTGGCCCCAAAGACAGAATCTTATTTTCACCCTTTCCTTTATATTGGCAAAGGATTCAGAAGATCTGTATATGTACATTCATACACAAAAAATACCTACAGTTAGCATGCTGCAGTACATTCACTGCAGCCATCTAAACAGACTCCTAATGGGCTCACTAGAACAGAAGGCACTGGGTTTCTTAGTGCTTTTTATTATGTACAGTACTGCCATGGCAGAGAAGAAAGAGAAAAGGGCAGGGAAATGCTGACTCTCACCCAACCAAAAGATGCACATATGTTAGAGGAAACCTACATGTCATTTAGGAAGCACATGCACCACTTCTCTGAGCATATGAAGATTATCCAATCCCCCCTTAGGGGGATTTCACAAAGGCACACAGAAATACTACATACCCAGGTTTCCATTAGGACAACTAGCTTCTTGAAATGTTCTTGAAAAATTATCATAAAACACAGCCAAAGACAGAAAATCACGGCAGGGCCTTATTTCTATGGAGCAGAGTACAAGGTGTCATTTTTAAGGACATATCCACAGAGCTGCCTAAGTGGCTGCCCTCTTTATCTGTGATTATGCCACAAACCATAACTATTTTGCTTTGTACCTCAGAGAGAAACTGTAAGGCTGGAATCACACAGAGGCTCCTGAACTGAACAATGAGCAATGCAGTGCCTACTGAATTTTTCGGATCCTAGTGTGCTGGAGGGTTTTCTGCAGCTAAGACAAATCTACAGCAGAGAAAAAACAGGCTCTGCAATCTCAGTCACATATTTCCCTAACAAAAGAAAGTTACTAATAACAGTTTGTTACAGCTCAATTCTGTCAAACACCTCCCCCTTGGGAAAAAAGAGAAACACTGAAACACCTTATTCTGTAACATTATGGGTGTTTCAGAAGCAAAACATGTGACACAGTCCCAACACAAAGAAAAAAAAATCTACCTCCACACATATCCCTTTTAAGTACATGTATGTAAGGCTAAACTATTATGCTATCAAACCTATGAGAAAGCACAGCATTTAACCTCCCATCATGGTTACAAACTATTTTCAACTCACAGACAGTTTGCATATCACAGTAACACAATTGATTTCTCTAGGAAATTAATGCACACCTTCTGCATCATCCCTGCAATCAACTAATATTCAATTAAACATTCACTTGCTTTCCAAACTCCATAGCCATGGTTATCAATGCTATTTTACAATGTTAACAAATCACTCCAACAGCTACCAAGTTACACTTTGATTCTTCAATTGCAAGGTAAGGAAATTAAAACAAAAGAATCCCTGTCAGAAATCTGGCACAGATTAGATACCTTTTTCTTCCGATCCCGGGATCTTTTCCTGTGTTTTCTTTTTTTCTCAGTCTCTTCATCAGCATTAATTTCTAAATCCCTGTTTTTCTTTAGCTGTGATGCTGCGTGAGCCATAATGCATTAAAAATCCTTTACAACAATGTTCCCTTGTAAAAGGTGATTTCCTCCGGCACCTTTAGCCAGCCCTTACAGCAAATGTTCCAGTGATTGGAAGGAAATCTGTGACCAGAGCCAGGAACACATTCAGGATTCAGAGATCTCACAGAAGCTTGCAGTCACTACAAAATACATAGTTGCAGATTTCTTCCTATACCTTCCTGTACCTGAAGCTTTATAAAACAGTGCAGCCATCGTAATGCATTTAACGTAATGAAAAAGACAGCTGGGACAGAGAAAGCTGTATTATGGCTGTATCCCCTGCCACCAGCTGGAAGTGTCTAAGTGACTCCACTGAAGGGGGAATGCTGAAAAGGAGCGCTTTCTATTAAAAAAAATTCCAGAACAATAACCTATGCTGTACTGTAATTTCTTCACTAATCCTGAAGCATGTTTTTAAAACCTATTAAAAAATGCAGTGTTACTGATGTACATTTCTCAGCTAGTTTTGTATGGTAAGTCATTTAACCCACAATGAAATGGAGCAGCTCGTACTTTAGGTTAACTGCTGATGGTGACAAAAAATAAAATAAAAATTTCCTTTTGCCACGGAGACTCTGACTGCATTATGTAGAAAACAATGCATGCATTGCCATATCTTAACAGTGTGTCCTTTATACCCATTTTTCAATTCCAATGCATTTTGTGAGAGAGGATTACAGAAAGCCCTGTTGTCTTTTTTCTTTTTTTTCCTTTTTTTTAAAAACATACTTATTACAACACATCATACAGAAAGAAAGATGCGATCACACTCGTGTGTGAAACAGGCATTTAATTCATGGGAGATTTCCTGCCACCGTTCTTTTACGTGGTCAGAAAGGGAAATCAGCATTATTTCTATCCACTTGGAAGTGTACTTTTAGGCTTTTATGTCAAGGCTTGCTTCAATCATCTTACTATTTTTGCTACCTGAGTCCTCAATGACTGCAGCTTTTGAATATTCATTATGGGAGGTAAAATAGCAGCAGTATTAAGGCCTGCAGGAGGATGTCTTACTAGGATGAACACAGAGTAAGCATCTAGTAAATAAGGAACCATATTTTTTCTACACAAATATGAACAATCAGCAGCTTGCCTCAAGATTGCTGTTTTTAACCTCAGTATTCTTGGTAGCAGACTCTGTAGTAACGAAGATTAACATTTTAAGGCAGTCTGATTTCTTTCAGATAAGAACCAAAAGACTCCACAAGTGAAACCAGTGTATTTTACATGATACTAGCATAACTTTCCAGGAGGAAAAAACAGAATTTGCTGTAAAAATAAAGTTAATTTAAATTTGAAGTGCAATTAGGCAAATCATCTTGAATCTTGGGAGTACGCCATAAAATCCAGAGAGGTCTCACAAGGTTGAAAATATTCTTCCCCTGAACTTGAGAGACAGTTTCTGAGTCCAGTAAGTGACATGCACCCATCGCTTTAGTTTTCATAAAATATGGCTAAAAGTAAAACAACCTTTTAAATCTTCAAACCAGAAACTATGAACACACAGTATGCTGTCCAAAAGGCAGCACATAGTGCACTGTTTGTCTACTGTTCACAGCATAACAAACTAGGTTTAAAAAGTAGTTTATTTTGAAACAACTTTTAAGAAATGCTCAAGGATAGAGACCAGAGTTATATGACCTTAGGGACCTTTCTTCCTGATGCAGTAAAATCACATATTCCTGTCTGTATCCAAAACTGCCTGTACCTACACACCACCATGTACTTCTCCCTCCACATCTGAAAGACTTCTGAAGACTCATATAATGCTGCCTTTAGAAACTTGTGGAAAGAGGAATGTCACATTTGGGCAACGCCTGGTTTTTAACCAAAAGTAATTTCCCACTAGTCCATGTGCTATAGAAGCTTGAATAAACATATTTCTATTTTTGAAGATGCAAAGAGTATACCCGAACGATGCCCAGAGCATGCTTTCAACTGTAAGACATAACTGCAAGCAGTCGAAGGCACATTCAGGCAGGTATCTGTATTTTGGTCCAGCTCTTCAAATGAAGCACAGGACAGCAGTGAGAAGACAATGCTGTACCACAGGAGCCCTACTGCATAAGGTAGATGGGCAAAGTTGCTGATGTAAGGAGACTAGAGAAGATATTTCGAGGAGACTGGTGGAGAAACTCTCAAGCTTTGGCGGGAAATGGAAGACTACCTTGTGCCTGTTTAAAGAAAAAAAAGCAAAAGAAAAAAAAAGCAAATAAAAAACACCCAAGGCTTCACTTTCTAGCTGCCTGCATGACCTTTAGTTCCTCTGTCTGACAGAACACAGTTATTAGCAGGGAAGTGTAGAAAATACAGCAGGACTAGAACTGAAAATGGATTCAACAGAATTCAATGAAGTTGGATCCCTCTTATTCCCAGCATGTTACTCTCTGGATTTGGAAGACTCATGAGCTTTTGCCTTAGGAAACCAACTCCTTATTCCAGCCACAAACAAACTGGATGATGCTGTCATTCACCGCTTGCTAGCTAATCCTGTGACATTCCATAAACCTTTTAACCATACTGGTCTGTAATTTATGCCTAAATAACCTCATTAAATGGAATACAAATAATGTAGTATAGTGTTATATGTTTAAAATACTTGAAGCATACTTTTTAAAAAGTTGGCACAGAGAATAATATGCACATATGCAATTTAAAAGCCCTAATGTCACTTGATGCACAGGCCATATTCTGTGCAGGTAAGAAAGCAGCCCAAGCTTCTATTAATGAGCATAATTCTAGAAAACGAGGATAATAACTCACCCAATTCCTTGAGATATGCATAAGTGCAAGGATTTTATCTGTCAGCCAAGCCTGCTTCATCCCAAGTATTTTTTCAGCTGATTAACCAACTGGACCAAACATGTACATGTTTTTATCATGTGGATTACATGCTTCAACTGCAGAGTCCAAACTCCTCCTGAATTAGATTTCAGGAAGAAAAAATGCCTTTTTAAGCTAGGATTTTCAGAAATTATGTCTTGGTTAGCGAAGCAACAGTCAAAAAAAGAAATTCTTTATGGTTGGAGCAATACTAGGGAGATTTTGTATAGCTTGCAGGCTGGAACAGTCTCTGACAGCAAAGAGGTTACAAAAAAGTGCGAGTGAAAAATTCAGATCCCTGTCGAAAAGACACTCTATTCACACAACTTGTGCTTTTGGGGAAATGGTGAACTGGTGTCATTCACTGGAAGGTGATAGGGCACTGCCAGATGAATGTTGGACAAAGTGTGAAGGTTTTCATGCCAGAAGTCATAGCTCACTTCAAGGGAATTAGATACTGGAAAATTTCATTAAGTGCTTCTTTTCAGACTTCAGTAAAATAATTAAGCTATTTGATTTCATTCTTAATTACAAAGTTAATCAAATGCCAATGAAAGTTTCAGCACAATCCATAGGGTCCTGATAAAGTTATGGAGAATTATAAGGTCTATCTTACTTGAACAATGGGAAATTTACACTTTTCTTAGGGCAAGGATAAGGTCTACTTAGCTTCGTCTACCCTCAAAGTTGTAATAATAGCTGGGAAGTGATTTTATCAACTTGGAAGTGAAGTGTGTCATTTGGTTTATTTTAAGCTGTTTGTTCCACTCTTAAAACTAGATTCAAAAGAGACTGCAAAACAGCATAAGCACACAACAATGAGACAGATCTCAAAAAAACACAAGAGGTTGGGGGGGGTGAAATGCAATCTAATTTATCAATTAGTCAGCAGCTTATGGACCGAAGATGTTACCATTACTTTTACATTTATTTTAAATAATTATGCAGTACAAGAAAAAAAGACAAGACAGTCATGAAAATATTTTTTACTAAGAATATGTCATAAAATAGATTTACGAAAATCTAAGCTCTTTTAGGGAAGATGGAACACCATAGAAGCATTCAATATTTACACTACTTAGATCATTGTGGGCCAAAAAAAGGCTTATAATCATACACAGTGCTAGAACGTCACTATGACAGCTCCTACTGTTAAATAAAGTATCTTTGTTTTCCAAAAGAAGTGTTACAGGTAGAATAGAAAGAATAGAGAGCAAAGTAAAGGAAAACACATGGAATAAAACAAAACCAGTTCTTGCTTTCTGCCACTATAACCCTGCTCTGGATTATTTTGCTGAGAAAAGCAGTGGAAGTGAAAAGAAGAAGAGAAGAAAGAAGAACAAGACATACTAGAAATAAGGATAATATCATTTTACCAATTTGTGAAAATAACACTTTGGGAAAGGAGTAAGCAGAAGAAATAACTGTTCTGCTTTAAAAAAAAAAATGCTATGTGAAACCTAACTCTTAAAAGAACCCCTCAAAGGAGTTTCACGAGATTCATCAGCTCATGCATTAGACTAGTGGGCCTTGTGTCCCAAAAACAAACAAAAAACCCCAAACAAACAAGATTAAAAGTTTATTTAGCATCTAGTTTTATTTTACTTCCATTTCACACATCTGTTGTCAGGGCAGGTTGGATGCATCTCCAAACATGCAGAAAATCAAAGTCACCAAGTAGCAAATGAATGGAAAACAGAGAAGTTAGGGCTTGCTTTGCCCTTCTGTTTTGTTGAATTGAGTTTCTCCCACCACCTGCATTTTCTAACAGAATTCTGCTTTGGCAGTAACAATTCTGTAGAAACTGAGAAAGAGTCAGAAAGGGATGTACGCACTACACTGAGAGAAGGGAATATCTAAGCTGCATTCTATAGACCACTTTTATAGTGCTCACCCCTTAACTTCTTTGGATTTACAGTATAAAATTTGGAATTTTATTGAACTATGTTTAATTTCCTATTTGACTTCTGCAGAGCACAACAGTTTAAAAAAGCCTTGGAAATAACACAAGCTCAGAGATGCAGTGAGAATAGACAGATATTTGAAGCTGAGGGTATTTATACTGAAATACCAAGAGGCTTACTACTTCTTAAATGACCCTGCTACCCTCACTGGGAATTTAAGCAGAAATGGTAACTATTGTAAATATAAATAAACCCCAAACCAAAACAGAATAAAACAACAAAAACCAACAAAACCAAAACACCTCACCATAAAGTACCTCAAAGCCCTCGAAAACAGCAACACAGAAAACAGTCCTGGAATATGCTTTTTATTAAGCGCTCTCCAGACACATCATTTGCCTTCTGAGATCAAACAAACTCAAAGCAGCAATCACATTCAGGTTCACAGAATTAGGTGCAAAATTACTATTTCTCTATGCAGGGATGACACAGTTTGGCTTAACTGACAAAGCTGTACCTCCTGCAGTCCAGCATACTCCTAATACGAGGGTGGCTGACATGTCTGTGAATTCAGCACTAACTTCCAGTTTGAGGCATGACATTTAAAGAAAACAATGACAGATTTTGGTTTGCCTTTAAGATTTACACTGTAAATGGGGACTGTTCAAAAGCTGACTCAAGGCTCACTCAACCCATGGCCTAGAGGCAGAGAAAATGGGACAATAAATATTCAACTCTCCCAGGACACCATGCAGGCACGGTAAACCTGCCTGCAAACAATCTGGGAAAGGGAAACAACACACTCATGCACAAGCAGAGGAGAAAGTGTGACTACAGAAGACTGCAGAATACTCAGAACCTGAAGATTATCATCCCTGACATTCAAAACAGGATAATTTTGTCTGAGGCCTATACAGAGAAAGGGAGCTAAAAGTGACAAATTAATATTAACTGTTCTGCAAAGATGGTGTAAAGAGTTTTATCTCTGACTCATAACAAACCAAGAAAAAGATACTGGCGTATCTTATTTATAGAAGCACACGAATTGGAAGATAGATTTTGAGTGGGTTTGTGGATAGAACTGCTGAGGAGCCAAGGAAATGTATCTGATGCAAGGAACACAGTAAGAGTAAAACATGTAATCTCTAAATTGTTGCCGAGCAAACACACAAAAAAGTTTCTTCACATTAAAACCCTACATTTACCATTGAAATTATGCAAGCATGCACTTTCAGGAAACCAAGACTGAAATTCACATATAGAGTATCAGTGTCTTATGCATGCTGACAAAGATCACTCTATGAACCCTAAATTGTTTTCAAACATGTTAATGGGTGAGAGTTATATTCAGGACTCACACTAGATGACAATTAGCGATATATTTTTCAACCCTTGTTTGGAGCTACTCAGTAATATTCTGAAACCACAAATCCAGTATATTAACATTCCCCTGATTCCCAGTTTCATAGTTACTCTCTGCCTAGTCCACCATGCTCTCCCAGTTTTGCTGCTGAAAGCCCCAGTACAACAGGGGGACTGGGACGTCGGTGGGATGGTGCTACAAAGCATCAAACAAGGTTTTTGTTTGGGAATTGTTAGATGTCTCTGCAAATTCTACCAATGTAACCAGGAAAAGCTATCCTGGCATACAGGATTAATTGCAAAAGAAGGCTTTGTATCTGTTTTGCACACCCACGTGCATAACTTGAGCACTGTCTGTGATACAACGGGAGGATCTATCCCTACCTGGTGAGCTTCAAAATAGAAATTCAAAAAAACATTCATCAGGATCTTATGGTTCAGCTACCTGCTTCATCCCGAGTGGGCAATTAATCACTGCTGCATCTGCTAACTTCTGCTCCAACACATGAAAGCAATAGCCAATTTGCTAACACATCCAGCGTACACTGAGCCTGTGGAGGGGTTTCCTTCAACATAACAAAAGCAGATACCAAGGAGGTCCTTGTGTGGCTTTCAGAAGCACCTCTGCCAGATCATCCTGTTTCCAAAAAGATAACAAGAGGAGTTATTCCCTGCTCGTCTCAGATGGAAAACGCCTCGTCTCAGAGTGGTTTAAAAATAACCCAAAACCAGCAGCAGGAATTATCTTTGTGGTATTTCAAGTTACTCAGCATCAAGTCCCCACCTGCTGTCTCTTTTCTGGAGCAATAGCAGTCTTGTAATAACAACAGCTACGTAGAAAGCCATACCACTGCAGAACTGCGATACCTGCAAAGGTGTCAATAAGTGAATCTGCTTAAGCAAATGAAGCTGCCAGAGTCAGATGGGACCAACAGTCACAAATAGATACACCACATTTGCCTGTAATTAATAGATCATTTTCCAGTGCCCTTTAATTAGCATCCTTTGATTTTTGTTAGGCTTCAGTCAGAAATACACACTTTGGGCTAACAGAAATTTTGACTAAGTGAGCCTCCACGTAAATTGTTACGCAGTGTGTATCCAGGGCTAGTACACCCCTTTGCCTTAGGAAGGTACCGTGACCGTGAAAATATTATTTTACCTTCCATATTATAACACAGCCATAAAAGGAAAAATATGCATAACTTTGGGTGAAGTGATTGCCTTATGAAATGGGTTGTTTCCCCTTCCCATCTTTGGCAGTAGGGAGCTGCACTAAGTGACCCAGTGCCTGTATATTTTCCTGTTGCCAAGTTCTGTACATCAAGAGCAGCTTACTTGTTGTTTTGTTTTGAAATAAAAAGTTGCTGAATAAGTGTAACAAAGGATCCATCTGCAAAGGTCACAAGAAAGGCTTTCTTTGAAGTTTCCAGCTTTTCCCAGTTGCCCTGAGATTTCAGCTGCATAATTTTTTGTTGAATTTCTGTGGTGCAAAAATATAGAAAGTACAAGAAAGGAATGAAAATCGTTCCTTGACTTGTTTTGTATGGTAGATATTTTAAATTTCTCTGAACTACTTTCATATGCAAAATACCTACTACTAACACACAATATTTCTAAGACAAGGAAAACAGGTACATGTGAACCAACAAAGAGAGCTGCAGTTTCAGTTCCTTCCCTATTCAGTGCCATGCTCGCATGCTGGACCTAGGCTCCCTCAGCAGACACAGAGGACATATTTACTAACTCTAACTGCAGACTTCCCATTTTAGAAAAACTAAGTGTAGAATTTTCAGCAAAGACCCTGGTTCCTACCAATATACACACAATGTCTTAAGTTTTAAGGAAATGTTTAAAATGAAAATACAAAAGCAAAAAAAAATAAATCCCAAATCCACTCCAGCATAAGAAATTCATTTAATTAGACTCCTTAATTATTCATTATTCCTTTTCCTATATTCAAATGCCCATCTTTGTCTCATTCCCAAAGGATCCTCTTCATAATTAAGTCAAGGAATCAATAAAATCTCAACATGCTGCCCAAGTAAGATTTCAGCACTGTTAAGTGTTCTGCATGCTCTATGCAGCAGTGACTTGACTTTTATAGGAAAAAAAATTTAAATAGCAGAATAATTAACAATCAGTAATAAGAAGTAGAAGGTTACCAAATGCTTATTTTTCAGGTGACAATTTTCTCATTTTCCCATAAGTGAATTCATATACCAATCGTAAAATCTAGAAGTTCACCATTAAAACAATGACACACAAAAATTCTGTTTTCTGAAAGTAACAATCAGTATAAAAGATCATTCAGGGTAATTATAGAAACAGATTTACATTTTATTTGGAAAAAAAAGTAAGTCCAGCTATTAGACATTCAGTGTTAAAATCCTGCTGGAACAAACCCTTGGAGCAAGAAAGATAATTACCAGAGACTGGTCAAAAGCAGAAGAAATTCACTGCCACTAAAAAATTCAGAACTGTTGTTTATGTAGAAATTTCACATAAAGCTTTTAATGTCCACCAGAGGCCACGTTCTTTCTTGGACTGGCAAGAGCAAGCTAGCGTATGAAAAAAACCCCACTTACCTGTATAATAATTATAATTATCACAGAATAGGTGCATAGATGTGGTGCCTGAAAACCCAGGTAATATTAGAACTCTATTTACAACAACACAGTAAGAAGCAATTCCTGCCCTGATCTGTTTGTAAGCTAAATACACAGTATGCTGCAGGTGAGGAGGACTGTATTATCCCTGGCTTTAGAGAGGGGTAAACAAGAATTGGAGATTATGAAATTGGAGAGGGGGTTGTTTTGCTTGTATTGTATGGCAAATGGAACATAAGTTAACAGAAGACAAATATCATACTGGAGATGTAAAAAACAAAAGTAACAGCTTTGAAGACACTGGAAAGAAATCTCTCCACCACACAGCTTTGCTTGGGTCTCAGCTGGAACACTGTGTCCTATTTCAGGCACTAAATTTCTAGGAAAAAATTGTCAGCTGGATATGTGAAGCATTTATTGTTTTAACTCTGAAATCACTCTTCTTCACAAAACAATGCTGAATGCTTCTCTGAATCTGTGGTTAGTAATAAATAGCTTTGGACATGCATATTCACACACACACACTTAGCAAAGACAAATACCAGTCAGCACTACAGTCTTGTTCATTTGCCTGCCTCCCCACCCTGCTTTTTTCTTTTCCCCAAAAAGCAGAAACTCATACAACTGGGTGGAAACTTGCATAAGAACTAAGGCTACTTTTTACAAACTTTTTATTTTATTTTTTTCTTCCCATACTTGCTTTTTATTTTAAATAGTTACTGGAGGGGCTGGGAAGGAGGAAGGTTGCGTGGAAGTTCTATTCAAAGATAAACGCATTGTTCCTCTTCTAAAGATAGCATAAATTCTATCTAAAATATTTAATGAACCTAAACTTTAGATAATTGATACCACATAGAGCAGAAGATAACAAAACATATAAAAATTGTCACTCTAGAACAGAAGTAAAACAGCTTAGAGTCTAAAATAGGTACATAACAACAAGGTTAACTCCATGCAGTTCGTGCTAGGACACTTGAATTACCTAAGCTTAAGATAAAATTCCAGTCACTATAATTTTTTGAGGGTTTTGGGGTGGGGTTTTTTTGAGACCTCCTATAAAGTAGGCAGGGTACTAGAAGATAGTTGCAGGGCAAACTTGGTACTAAACTTGAAAGAACAGGAGATAACAAAATTGTACACTGGTCCAGTTAACTTTCAGTCCCAGAAGACTCCTCTCCTCCTCAAAGACTTTGTCATCACCCAGAAGGTAATGAAATAAAATGCAATCAGTCTGAATTTGTCAAGAGGAAACTGTAGAATGCAGAATGCGAGAGAAACTCGGCAACATCATCATTGACCTTTAGGAAAGACGTGTAGGAGCCATATTACTACAAAGATTCATGAAAGTCTGCAAGACAGTACAAAAGCAAGAAAACACATGTACATAGCTCCTTTGCAGAAGGCAAGTGCTGAACACCCACAAAAGCAGCCCTGAGTCTGTGTCTTGTGGGTCAGATAGTCCCCTAAATGGCACCTGGAATCAAGACATCCCTGTGTCCTAGACAAACGTGGTATACTTAATGCAAATTAATACATAAGAGAGCATTAGAAGACTAATGTGTAAGAAACTGTCCAAAAATAAAATGCCAACTACCTTGTCAAATGTATAAATGTTGGAAGAAACTGAAAACTCCTGTCTCCCTGCCCCTTTCCTAGACTAGAAATCTGGAGGAACAACATACTAGATATTTACAAGGCTAGTTATCTGGCCATTTACAGGCAGAATCTTTGCAATATAAAATTCTAACCGTGACCAGAATGGAAACTTTACAGCTTTTCCCTTCTAAAACACATGTTTGGATGCATTCAGCAATATTTATGTCAATGGCACTGATTCATTCTATGATCACCACACCAAAGGGACCACAGACATCTCAGCTTCCACAAGCCAAGTCTTAATTCAACCTTACTGCAATAGCACAAAACTATGTTATTGATAAGACTGGACTTCTAGGAATATATTTTCAGTTCCTAATATAAAATCTATGACTGTTAGCATGCTTCAACTTATCAGAAGCATTTTCTGCAGATACCAGAGCTCCGAATGAACCAAATCAAAAGAGAACAGTGATGTGTCTGAATTATTCTGGTGAGTTTGAAAGTTTTAAAAATGTATTTACTAGTGTATCTAAAATAGAATAAAAAATAAAACCTACAATTACTTCATAGGTTTATGAATGAAGAGGAATTAAACACAATAAACTATGTAGAAATATACAATGAAGCAGACTTCTCAGCATAAATTACAGGCACATTACAGAATTCTACTCTAAAGAAAATGGTGGGAACCCATTAACTGTCCATTTAAAACAGAGCTAGGAAACAGAAAATAATTTTAAAGAACAATTCTGCATTGTCAGGACAATGGCTAAGATGATCTAATGGGCTTTTTTGATCTCTTATCCCATCATCACATTTTGATTACTTCTGTGAGTAAAAGTCCTAAGCACTGTTTTTTTCTTACACAACAAGACGTTCTGTTCTACCATCCACACGAAATTGCAATTTTATACAGACTATTATAGAGACTGCAACATTTCTGGTGCTAAATTGCAAAAACACTACACAAAACTACAGCTGTTTAGAGATATCAGAGTAGTTAATAATGTGTCTCTTCTAAATATATATCGCATAACTTATACAAGCAGGAAAAAAGTTTAATTTGTAGTCTTAAGACTGCTTTCTAGAGTTATAGTATATACTCTGAAGGGTATTTGCAGACGGCATGAAGACAGGCTAAACAAGGTGAAAGTTATAGAGGCCAGAATCCAGTACAAATGCATCTTGAGTAGCTGTGCATTTTGGCAGAGGCTACAGATACAGTCATAATGAAAAACAAGTTTTGAACTGCATCACAAAAACTGTGTTTGTGAACAGTAAATGAACAATTTACATACTATTCAGTGAAGAAAGAAAAAAACAGCACTAATCAGAATCAGCCAGTCCACATAGGCTGCCAGTGCGTAGGCTGAATAATTGTCTCATCAAGATAATAGCCTTTATGATAACCATGATCTCACCATTGCACTCAAAGATCCAAAATGCTGCTGGTACTCATACACCCACAACAAGGCATACTCAGTCTTTGCATTTGAAGAAAATCCTACTCTGCAGCTTCAACCCTTGACTGTTAAATGCAAGCAGGGTGTAATCTTGTTATTTTTCACACCTTTCCTTTTAAACCATAAAACCTATAGATTTTCTTTGTAGACAGAAAATCACAGAAAAGCTTCCTGTTGTTATGAAGACACCTCCCATTACACCATTAATTCAAAACAAATAGCAGAGTTACCAGTAGTAAATAAAAGCTAACAGTGTGCACCTCATAAATAAAATAAAAATTGAGATATAATTTTATTTTCTGTAGCTCATTTTTTCCACCTACTTTCTGTTTCACAGAAGCAGCAGGTGTATTCTGAACTGGAACCAGGGAATAAAACATGGGTTTTGTCACCACTTCCCTCTCCCTCCTATCTTGCTGAAGGCCTGAAGCCATCTATTTTTAAGCGTAGTTATGTTGTTTTCTCTAGTTTAATGAAGCAGGGAAAATTAACACCAGCCATAGGTCTGGTTAAGTGTGTAAACTCAGGCAAAAAGGAAGTGAGTATTCACCAGTGTTCCATTGACAACACCCAAGGCACGAAACTGACAGACGGGTTTTCCATTCCTGGTGGGCAGGCAGGAAAAGCACCCAGGCTGCAGTGTATTCACATTACGTACTGACACGTGACCTGCCTTTGTCTCTTCTGAAACAAGGTGGAAACTAGCGTCTTCATGGTAAAAGTATTACAGACAGCATACCCCCATAACTGAAGCATCTCTCTTTTTGCCTTAGTAAGATATTCATGTATTTAGAGGCATAGTGACTGAGTTCACACACAAGGATAGGCCAAGGGACAGAAGCACTTTTAACTTGCAACAACTTAAAAGCACCAGACAAGATTTTTCAGCAGTACAAACTGGTGTCAGGGAAGGATGTGGACTACTGCCAGCTGGATTTCCACCCTCCTCCGGCCGCATTCCCACCTGCTTTAAGCACTGGCTACTCAGTGTCGCCCTCCAGAACTTTACAGATAAGTGTCTGTTCTTTTTAGTTTTTACAGCAGGTGAAGTCTTGGAAGGCACAGTCTCATTGCAGAAACAAACAACTGCCGCAGTGTCAGCATGCACCAGGTTCCTGGAAGGCTGCTGGAGCCGGCTCTGGGTCAGCCCGACCTCCCTGACAAAGGAGGCTACTGCTGACTGTCTAGTGAAAAAATAAAAGCTCTCTGGCAGTTTGTTGCAGTGCTGTCTGGAGTATGGGCAGGCCTGCCAGTACACAAAAGATATAATTAGAAGCCACTCCAAAGGACACACTTTTATCCGTAAAAAAATAAATCATTATTCTATGAATTATATATTCAGTTGGACGTGCATATTAATTCATTCCATGTGTATTACAGGTAGACTTTCCAAGATCCCATATAATTTTTCAAATTTAAACAAGTTTCTCCCTGAAAAGCAGAGCTGTTTAGGTCTGATTTTCCATATCAAGTTCGGATCATGTGTCTCCCCATTACTCCTTGCACAATTTTAGGTCCCCACCATTTCTTTTAGACTACTACCACAGCTCCCCTGCTGGTCCCTTCCAGCCCTTCCCTGGTTGACAGTTTGCCTGTCCTCACCATGCCTCCAGTTTCTTTCCCACATCACTAAACCACCATAGCATCCAGTCCTCTTCCACATTTCTATGGCTCTAAAAAGGCCTTTAACAATCGTGCAACCTTCATTTCCTTGGAGAACTGGAGTTAAACACACACAAACCCAGAAAAGTCAAATCATGGAAATGGAAAACCATCATGAAAAACCATAGATATTTTGTTAGAAAAGTACAAAGAACAAGTTTTTCTCTGTACTTCAATACTTCACCATCACCTAAGCACAATGACAGCATGTTTAGAGATATTTTGTGGAATAAACATTTTTTTGTTTATTCTCTGCATGTTTTAAAATTTTTTTTAGTTAACAAATCCAGTAAAATGTAAACCAGAAGAATCATTTTTAATTTCTTGCTTGGGTAACCTTCAGGACATCTAGATAACATCATAGTGAGTCAGGCTGAACCCCTCAATGTTCTCCCTTCAGTTAGCAGCTTTTTGAACAGATCTTTATTCTCTCAGGGGCGCAACTTCCATTTTCCTTTTTACAAGGCCCAAGTCCAAGAAGTAACAATGTGATGGCAAAACTGGAAAGGCCCAAAAAGGATTTTGAAGTGAAAACCTATGGAGATTCCAAATAATGCAATCTCTCTTGTGTAAGATAAATCCCAGTTTATCAATACAGTCATTACAAGATCCTATGAAGAGCCTGATAAAAAAACCCCTACCAACAAAAGGCACTCTTTTCATGTTCTACTGCTCTCCAAATGGAAGCTATGGAAACACAGATGATCACTGCCTTTAAGTACATCAGGAAAAAGTGCACTTAAGTCAAATGAAGGAAGCCTGCCAGTACCTGAAAGGAGCCTACAAGAAAGCTGGGGAGGGACTTTTTACAAGGGCATGTAGTGATAGGATGAGGGGTAGTGGTTTTAAGTTGAAAGAGGGTAGATTTAGATTAGATATTACAAAGAAATTATTTCCTGTGAGGGTGGTGAGACACTAGCACAAAGTGCCCAGAGAAGCTGTGGCTACCCCCTCCCTGAAAGTGTTCAAGGCCAGGTTGGATGGGGCTTGAAGCAACCTGGTCTAGTGGGAGGTGCCCCTGCCCATGGTGGGGAGGTTGGGACTGAATGATCTTTAAGGCCTCCTCCAACCCAAACCATTCTATGATTCTGTGAAAGATTTTGTAGGCAAATCTGTAGGCAAGTCTGAAAGGAGAAATTGCTTTTGGAACCACAGATACTTTCTGCATTCACAACTTTACAGCAGGAAGATCCACAATGTAACTGTACTTTGCACATGGAAACAGTATTTCCTTTACATAATTCACTTCCTGTTCATCTTCTCCACATCAGGCATGGTTTTATTCATCTTTATCATATTCCCCTTTATTCATGCCTCTCCAAGCTGTAGAGATGTATTCTAATTCCCCCTCATTTGAGAAGTGATTCTTTCGCCATTTCCTTAATCTGTTATTTTACATCCTTATGGTGAGGAGATATGGGGTAGTAGAACAAGAGAAGCTCTTCTCAATGTGAGAACATTGGAAATTAATAAAGGAATACAACTTTGTTTTGATTTCTATTCTATCCCCAGTTCTTCCTAGTGTTATTTGTCTTTTTGATCATACTATTGGACTGAGCAGACACATTAAGGAGTTACCTGCATGTTCTAATTTGTTGGTACTAAACAAAGAACACAAAGACTCTGTTCAAATATTTAAGTACAAGACAAAGGAAGACAACCATTAAACTTGCCCAGTGTCCTGTCCTCCCTCCAGTAAAGAAGAATTCTATGTTTACATTTCACCCACTTTATACAGTTGTGATTCAAATGACTGAATCTCATTTTTCCTCTAAAACTGCAATGTAATTTCCAGTAGTACTCAGACTCCACAAAGGATATGAAATCGCTGGAAATCCTTATATATTTTTATGCACAAAGGATATGATTTTGATCTCCCTATATGGGTGTACAAATGAGGACTCATTCTACTGAGGTCAATGAAGTAATATCTAAGTAACTGATATGAAGTATAGCAAAGCAAGTCTAAAAGGATGTCCTCAGAAATGCCACCAAGTCTAGAAAGAAGTCATCTGCAAATGGCATTACAGAAGAAAGGCTGAGTAACAGACAAATGAATGCTCATGTATTTCAAGACAGGACTGATTTGGAGCTTCTGGAAGTGAAATAACAGGTAGTAACATCTTGGCAGAGGCAAGAGCAACAAGACATTCTCTGTTCCAGGGGTTTGGCAGCATCTCAGTAAGGGACTGGAACTCGCTTGTATTGTTAAAACCACCAGTTAAATACAACCCAGATGGAAAGTCACCTTAAAGTTTAAAAAGCTTTTCCCAATTATCTGCTGAAACAGGTGGCAGGGCACAACCTGTCTAAAGAGCAGGGGTTAAGCATTTCAAAAGGTAAAGGGATAAACTTTGGTCTCTATCCTATGAACGATCCCCTAGCTTTGCAATAATCTGACTTTTGGATGACTGAGCATAAAATAATTCTGAGTTGCTTCCAGAGACTTATGGTAAATTGCTACAGTTTTATGGTAATGATATTCTGCATCTTGACCAGTTATGTTCTTAAGGTTTGGTGTCTGGCTTTTAATAACTGCAAAAATCAAAGCTAAGTGATGTTAACATCGTTAAAAAAAAGGTGAAAACAGAAGAGGGCTGAGACTAATTATTGGAAAAACATAGCACAGCATAACTGGGTAGGACTTCCCTTGCTGAAATTAATCTAAATTGACATAAGAGATAAACCCTACCAAACTACTGTTGTGGTAGATCTTTAGACTTTAGAACAACGGGTATTTTTGGTGTTACAGTTCTACACAATCTCTCCTCCTGATTTGAACTGTTCTTATGTCCCTACCTGATGACTGGCTGAGTTTACACCTTAGGTCTTCTCTCAGGTACAAAAGAGAAGTCCTTCCTGGCTGATTCTCTCTTGTTCAAATTTCAAGACAGTATTTTGACTGGGTTGGTTGGTTGTTTCACTATTATTAAAACAAAATTATCCAACCAGGGCTAGCAAGCACAATGGCATCATATTTTACTGATATTTTAGATCTTTCTCAAGCAAGTTCTGAATAATCTAAAGCCTCATTTCTTATCTTCTCTTTGGCAGGGAGTAAAGTTATATCACAAGTGTAAGTCTAGGCAGCACAGACATTAATAAATGCAGACAGCCTAGCAACTGTCAATATCTTATATGCATATGATAATGAAAAAGGTTGACTTGACACCATCCTCTGGACTATTTGACTTTTCAGGTCACCTGCTTATCATAATGATGAAACTACTGTTTCTAGGATAAGAAAGTGAACACTGAGGGACTTAAAAGAAAAAAAAAAAAAAGACAAAAAAACCCCAAACCAAAAACATGAGATGAAGTTCCCCCAAAGGAGGAGTCCTCAGTTTTCAAAGATATACCAAATGCCAGTGCGAAGCCATTGTAAGAGCAGAGATTAGGTTTCAACGTAGTCACTCGAGACTTGGCCCTAAACAGAACATTTCTTTTTGGATCATGCTGGTTTTAGGACATGCTGTTCACATTAGCAACTGCAAAAGGGTTGTGTCATACCTGGCACAGACAAAGCCACAGGCAAATAGTCAAGGCCATGTTAGAAGGAAGAGTAGGCAGTGGCAAAGGGAGTCGAGCCTGTCAGAATGTGCCCTTCGGGCAAACTTGCTGAAGCACTACATTAATAAAATATTTACGGTTGGCACTGTAAATTAACCAAAAAATAAGGAATTCTGTGTAATTTATGAATGAATCTGATGAAAAAAACAAAACTGTTTTTACCATACAATACTAAAATAGGTGTACTAAGAAAACGGGATAATTACATATCATACCAACTACCTTCTGTCAATACAGATTTCAAGATACCTTTGATCAAAAGTGACTTTCCAGTTTCATGGTTCACATTATTATGACATCTGGCTGGAATGGGTAGAGATAAGTGTCTGTTGCTATTTTCATTAAAGACTATTTTGTGCCTCAATTGCTAAAAAAACTGGTTTTACTTTAAAATTAGACTTGGCAGGCAAACTGTGTATCCAAACACGTGGGTTAATAGATTTGTCAAAGTGAAAAATATCTAACAAATAAAAAAAAAAAAAAGAAAAAAGAAAATGGAAAGAAGTTCACAACATCTGACACTAAACCTATCCACAAAGTACACATTTAATCCAGCTGTCACCTATTTAGAGAGATACAAACTGGTATTTATTAACCAGTTTTACTGTCTCACTTGTACATTACCCACCAGTAACACACTGTTTTTCTTTAAAACAATAAACATCCAGTTAAGACTTGAAACCAGCACTCTTGTTCATGTAATAGTATAGGTAATCATCACATCGTTTGAACACCATGTCCACAGGCTTTGGGATCAGTAGGACAGTTCAGCTCCACAAATCTGCAACTCCAGCCCAACCTGTATAAAGACTTAAAATCTTGTGCCAACCTGTGGCCATTGAATCACCTGTGGAGCACAGCCTCCCCCTGCTTCTGTGTAGCTGCAAAAGAAAGGATGTGGAAAAGCCTTCCCTGCAGTGTGTATAGCCTTGTCCAACCCATATAAATCCCCTTCTTGTTGCAGGGGACAACCGTAAGCTCAGCCACTTGGAGAAATTGAGATAAACGGCAAGTTGTTGAGAGGGAGGCAACGCCTGTGCGGCATCCTAGAGGGGACACTTGCAGATCACTGTCTGAGCAAGACTCAACAGGACATGCTGCTTTAGGAAAACTGAATTTGACAGCACAGCAATGAAGCTGCCAGCCAGGAAGCTGCAAGCAGGGACCATTCACACCAACAATGCCCATTCTCATGCTTCTCCCACAAGTAAAGACAGCTGGAGAAGGCAACTCCATTCATGAACAAAATAAAATGGGATTCCTTTTCTCCATCTCTAGGGTAGACAAAAGTCAACGCCACTTAGACCCAGTGGAGGCCCAGAAAGGGACTGAGGTGTTTACAAGTCTGGGAGTACCTGTATTTGCACCTCTAATTACTGAGGAATTCTATCACCATTCCTGGTATCATGGGACTCCTCTTCCACCTGCAAACAGGCACAAGGATCCATCCTTGTAATCCTGAAGATCAGAGAGGTACAAGATTCGAGAAAATGATTCGGCTCATTCCTTCTAATGATGACCTGAAGCATAATCATCAGCCAGTGACACATGGCATGGATCTGTCAGGACAATTGCAATTAATTTCAGTAAACTAGTTTAGTACAATTACTCACAGCAGCTAAAAACATAGATGGGATGCAGTTGTAACACCAATGACAAAAGTTTGATTGACTTAGCTGAAGTCAGGAGTCATGAGAAAGCCAGAATTAGCTGAAGGTGGCACAAGAATGGAAGTTTAGAGGAACAGGAGAAAGCAGAAGGGTTTACATACATACATCCATCCCAGGACAATGGTTCCTGGGAAATTAAGCTGTAAGTACATGGAATAATCAATGGTGTTGCCCTGATAAGTGGAAGCTGTAGTCAACAGAAATTACCAAAGCGATTCCCTATGAAATCTTTCATACCCATCTTGGTATCAGGGAATTTTAGGAATATTTTGAAAGTTAGTATTTTTGATGCACATTAAAAGAAATCAAGTAAATTAGGTTATCAGCATAAATATTTAATCAGTAAGGTTCTGACATACACAGTGTGTAATAGGAGAAAAAGATAAACTAGACAGTAACTATCGGGAGTCCCACCAGGTACCTGAAGTTTAATCCTTAATTGTAAGGTTTCCTTCCAAAGGCAGAGAGTAGAAATACATCTGAGAGATGCACAGAGCCTCTCAAAATGATGTATTTAACTGCATGACAAGCATTAATAGGAGTTATCCAGATAAATTCCAGTATATCTGCTTTCAAAATATATTATTTAACCTAGATGAACCCACAATCTATTTTTTGTTGAATTGCCAACAAATTGAAATGAGGCTTAAAAAAATAATATTACACAGCATAATGTACAGAAACATGATTTTGGTGCACTACCATCTTGTGGACTATCTAGGAAAAACAATAAATGGAGTATTATATATACAACCAATTCACATTCAGAGTAAATACTAATCTGAAAAACTGAAAAGAGCCCTAAAACTGCATTGGGTAAATATTACCTAGAACTAGGAAAGGTTCATTGGTTTCTTACGGCTTGGCATATTGCACCAAACCTCTTTTGGCCAGTTCAGCACCAATGCATGATGTCACCAGACTTTCCTGGGAGAAAGCTCTCACCAAAACTGCAAGATTATACAGAGCAGTTGCAGAAGACCCCTGAAGAACTCTACTAGCTCAAGCTCCACTGCTGCACCATTCCAGGCTTTCACCTCTGCAATGTTTACCCTCTAGGCAGAGCTGCACTTTGTGGTCTGAAGGGTAAAACCATAGCCTGGTACTCAGTGACAGTATTGGGGATTTGCTTAGGTTGGTTAAGTTAGTAATGTTTTACAACACATTTTCATGTATATACTTGTGAATGTATATTCGTAATATATGTGAAAATGTATTTTAAGACATTGTTCACATAGGCATATGTGTATATACATTGTTTGTGTATGTATATACACATATATAAATTGTATATATTTGAAATATGATAAACTGCCTCTATCACTTCTGCAACTAATTATTGTGGGTGTTACCAGTGCCTCTCTGCAGTACAGTTAAACCTCCATGATGAATCATTCTTCTGCCTCTCTCTCTCACAACGTATTTCTTGTGACTATCCAGAAATATGCTAACAAATATCAAACCGTAGACAATGACATGATCTCGATTTTAGCTGAGTGCAATGAAACAAGTATATAAAGAACAAACCCACATCAGACTTTTAATTCACTGTCTGGTTATATTCAAGTTTTCCTGTTAATAGTGAATCAAATTACATGTTTTTAAAAAGTGTTAAGAACATTAAATACGTAATCATTGACATGATCTGCACACAGACAACATATTTTAAAATGTATTATCGTGCCCAAGTCTGGTTGTATTTCTACAACATCAGTAATATTGTTAAAAAATACAGTAGCACAAAGAATGCAATTACTTGTACCACTTTCATTCAACTGCCACATACGATTACGTGGTAGTACTTGACAAGTACTTTGAAAGGATACAGAATTAAACAAAGCATTTCACGCTCTACCTGCAAAAGGTTAATCACCAACAAAACTCAAAAATTTCACAGCAGCAATGCCAACTTAGAAGAGGGCAATTGCCAAAGCTCTTTAGGTATGCAGTGACCCAGTACAGCTCCTCTTTGGCCTTTGCTACCCAGGCCACAGTAGAGCTGTTGGCCCTCTCTCTGCGACAAGGCCACAAGGATCTTATGGCTACAGGAAGGCACAGCTTACCTTTTTGCTGTTGATTTCACCGAGTCTGTCTCTTAAGACAGCAAGGGCTGAGGCAGATTGATCAATACAGATGAAACAAAGGCCAAACACATTCATACTATTTTCTTAAAAATTGACTACATCCCTTTCTGCTGAAGGTAAAATTATGCTTCCTCATGGTTCATCTCTAACCAGCCAGTACCCCTTGTGAGGCCATCATTCAGGATCACTTCTGCTATCTCACATAAAGATGCAAACACGTTATTGTCAACCTAGATGAATTTTGGCGAATGCCACCAGCTGGCTCTTTCTGACCAAGACCTAAATCTGAGATCAGAGCTCCAGCCTGTGAGGGCAGACCACACACCTTCACAGCTGCCTCACTCACTCGTTTGACATGGCCCAGTGTTCCATGTAAACTGCTCACAGCCACTGCCAACAACCTGCTCCCCACTTAGCAGCTTTTACAACCAGTCTCACATTCAGGGATATAACAGAGGCAACTCTTTATTTCTTTCCCCAGTGTTAAGGTGATCTCTCCTAATCCTTTATCCTTCCATGATGGTTCCCAAATCCAGAACCTTCTTACTATTACAAGTATCACTGTTCAACCCCTCATCAATTTTTGAGAAATACTTTCTGGTTTCCCTCTTATTTCATTTGTACCTAATCCATTGCTAAACCTCCCTCATCCTACTTACCATGATCATATTATTCCCCTGAAACTCACTACCACCCCTTCCTTTCCTTCAACTTCAGGGGAAGGGGAGATACTGAGATTGAGAAGTAACAAAACCTGCAACTGTCTACCTACGTAATTTATATTAATCAATAAATTAATAACTTAAATCAATAAATAACAGACCTTTAGTTACAAATTATAAAGTTGGTAACCATGATGTCTTAACCTATAGTTCTAGGATTATCCACAATTGATGCAAAAACCCCAAAATGTTCTCCTTTAAGATCACCTGTTGCAGTAGCACCACAGGTTCCTGTAGCTATCAGACAGATACCTCAAGCCACAAAGAATTACTTCAAGCAGAATAAATTTCAAGAGTCTCTGAACAGAACGGGGTAGGGGGGTTGTGCAATACCATCCTTTATAGTTAATATAAATTCACACCGAGTTGCATCCTTTGAGACTTTCTAAAAAAGAAGATCATAAATAACAGTCTTACTAAGAAAGAAATGAGCATGACTTAAAGAGTTGAAGCTCTCAGGAAAAAAAGTTAAAGTCCTCATAAAGGAACATGAACAACATGATGTGGTTACTTTCTACGTATTACCAAAAAGAACACAACTAAAAATTTTATTTCATAATAAAATGCAATTGTTCCTAAAATGACATTTAGATTGCCCTGTAGAAATGTTTCTCAATGCCAATGCAGAAATTCAAAACATACCTGACAGCTCTTTCACAGCATCCAAAAATTCTTCTAGAATTACCATGTCTCAATAGTCATCTGACAAGTCCTACCTATAACTGATCAAATATTTACAGGGGCCACCACTTGTCACTAAGGTACAGATATACAAGATATTTATAGGAAGTACCATTTATTAAGATACTATTACCAATGTTAACACACAGATATGACTCTCTACTTTTAATGATTTGCTGAACAATAAAGTGTTAAAGATCAGATTGAAATCACAGATCAAAACTGAACCACCTTATTGATTTTCATGTTATTTGCAGGAAAATACAGTAACAGCTCCAAATATAACTATCAGCATAAGAACAATTCTGATGCAAGCTACAAAATGCTTCAATTATTTATTTTTTGGGGAGAGGAAACTTAAGAAAACTTGAGCGATTTATACTGCTAAGGAGAAAAATACAGCCTAACTCCTAAACTTGACCCAAGTGAAAAAAAAACCAAAACAATGGTAATCAACATCCTATAACACTGAACTGGAAAAAAAAAAAAAGATCAAATCCATCTATTAGTGAACAAGTGTCTACAGCACTTATAAATAAAGACCAAAGAAGATAACTTGCTTTACAGACTGAAAAATCACAGACATGAAGACAACAAAAACAACTTGACTAATCTAGTCAGCCTGGTTTTCATCCAATTTGAGACTAAATTACAGTTCTTGCTGGCAGGCTTACACCTGAGGGAGCTGGGTGTTGGCAGCAAAAGAAATGCTGGGCAGCCCCTGGGAGCTTTCACTGTTACCCATGTCTTGGATCCGTTTTGTGAATCAATGCAGCAGGACAAGCCGACTTCAATGCATTGGTTTGCTCTTGCCCATGTTTACAGCACTACCAACTGGGAATACTTCATGAAAACAGTTTTATGGAGGTTTCTTTGTATCATATATATGGGAGCCAAAAGATACCCTCTTTTAAAAGGAATTTTTCACAGCTCAGTGTTTAATGCGGAATTAACAACACGTCTGCCTTCCTGAAACATCTGAATTAAAAAAATTGGTGGCTGATTAGGGGCACCCTGAACTATCTATTTTGTGAGAGCTTCTGCAAAGAATGGGATGGCTCATCATCTAAGAAACCGTGTCATAACTGGAGCCAAATGAGAGAGAGCCCAAATACATACAAGAAGCCCTTTTTCATTTCAGAAGCCTGTAGACACACGTACAAGCAGTCACTAAATTTGTTTTAGCTGTAGAGATGTTGGGAAATGCCAGTAGAATTTAAATTTGTATCTAATGAGAAAATTACATATAAATTTTAGTTTGGGATTTGAACCAGGCTCTTGATTTGATTTCAGATTTTCACACTGTACTGTTCTGCTGAGCTCTCAATGAAAATGTCCTTGAACAACAGAAACAATTAATTGAAGTAGAACAGATTAATCTCAGTAGTTACTCTAATCCTTTCAATACTGACACAGCTAGTGTAATACGGCACACAATGCAGGCAGCCTTGGAATTTTCTTAACAATAAGATGTTTCAGAGAAGAAAAAGGTCTTTTTATTAAAATCTTTGGGGTTTTTTTTAAATTTTTTTGGGGGGGAGGATTAAGTGAAAAGTACTTTCTCTGCTGAACTTTGCCATCTGTCTTTTGCAAAATATTATAATCAATGAATTAAGTCTGATCTTTTCAATATTTGTTTTAAAAATATTTTTTTTCAATTCACAATATTTTAAATAAATATAAATTAGATTAGGAGTGGGGTCTTCTGCCACAGAGTTTATAGTAAGTGTTACCTAATGATACTTACAGCAACTATATTTTTCAGGTACAAAAATTTATGCATGCACCATTTATGTATCTATACTCAGAGTATTAGTATTATGATATCCAGAGTACAGAAGTTTTTCATCATTAACCATGGACAAATACAGATGTGAAGATTTCAGTTTTCAAGTAGTTCAGTTCTTGTAAGTGTTCTGACACTGAAACAAAATATTTGAAGTTCACATTAAAAGAATTGATGCATATTTGTAATGGTTTCCATTTAGAAACCTTTTGAAAACATACCTTTGAGAGTTTTAATACTTTGACCTTTAAGGGTTTTAATCATGAATAATTCACAATGTCAACATTTGATTAGAGATGTCCTATGATAATACATTTCCGTACTTTTTACGTAATATTTGTCTTTAGAGAGGAAAAAATAGTTGTTGGCTAGCTCAAGCAACAGAAACCTCAAAAAAGAAATGTGCTTCTTAGCAGACAACAAAAACCAATAAAGGAAATAACCATGTGAAAATTTCAATGTTTTTTAAACTATTTTTTTGAGATATTATCTCATTGTTGAAAAACACAAGATGTTCCATTGCCGATTAACGTCTACTTCAAAACTCATGCAATTAATAACTCGGAAAATCTCCACAGGAAGTACATACAGCAAGCACATCCTGACATCTGACAGCTATTCCAGCCAACACAACACACAGCCTCACTCACTGATGAGATCATCTCTCCATCTGAAGGATATCAGCTCTCAGATGCTAAGGGAGATGAATGATCGCCAGAGGGAAACCAGCAAAGACGAGTAGGGATGTCAGGAAGCAATACCAATGAATCAGCAGGTGACAAGCAAAGCAACATCAATGCTCTGTCAGCATGCTGCAAGAAAGGTAGTGTTTCCAAAATACATCAAGATCATTTAAGGAACTATGAGCGAGAAGAGTCTGGCTAAGACCTACATTCTAGCTAAGCACCTGAAGCCCAAATATTGGCTGAATCAAAGCTGCTCTGAATGGAGTCACCAACGTCTTATTCTGCTTTCAATTTAGTTGTGCCTTTTAACAATATTTTTGTATATCAACAGATGCATTTTCAACCTTCACTTGTAAGTTCTAACAGCAATTACATTTAATTAATTACTGACTTCTTATGAGTATTTTGGTGAAAATATCATTACAGTAGCATTGTAGCAGCAAACTCACAGACAGCGTAAGTTCAGAGAGGATGCTGTACATTTCTATTGCATGCAATTAACTCAAACATGGCTTGTTTCCTCTACAGGAAAAATTGGTGTTGCTTACAGCACACTTGACACACTGTCACATTACACCATTCAAACAGAGGGTTTTGTTAACGATATTCCTAACAAGAAGTAAGTTCTTGTTAGCAATAACCAAAAGCATGACATGACACATTGACAAGTAATGTGACAGCTCCTTTCTAATCAAACGTGCTCAACATAAATAGCGATTCACTGTATCTGACACACAGTGACAGGCTAAGAGGTCCTTAAGAGCAAAGGCAATGCTCTAAGAATCTCATCAATACATTTAAAAAAATAACTAATGCTTGCCTGTTCTATAACATGAAATCTCTATTTCTCTCTTGCCACACTAGAGTTCAAATCTGTCTTGATGTTTTGGTACATGTACAATCCATCACTAGAGGGTGCAGTTGTTCTGTTTCTTAGAACAAAATTATTTACCAATAATAACATGCTACTGTGTGACTAAGCTTTTTCAATGATTTTGTTTAGCTACATATGTACTGCATACATTAGGAACTATTTTCATTCAAGCTCTTCAAATGACTAAACTAGGAGAAAACATGCATTCTCTACAACAAGGGAGACTATCTTGGTTTAAATTCAAGCCGATTTTAATATTTGACTTTATATAGAGTAACACCTAATTGCAAAATAATTGCAAAAGCAGAACTTCCACTACAGGATTTAACTAATTAGTCAGGCTCAATCACTAGGTTGTTGCTGTTTGCATGATTGTTTTTACAGCAGTTGTGTGACTTATTCATTATTTCTATTGCTTTCTCTTTAAAAAGATGTGATGTTTTAACAATAGCCTGGCTTTGGCCCTAGATCTGAAAACTGTCTCTGTTGAAGTTAACATGAACATCAGAGCAGGTAGTAAATGTGGACAATTGTATGGAGTTACAGACAGGTACAAGCAGCTTACCTTCTCATTTCTCTGCCTGGAAAACCAAATACGTGAGTTCACACAGTTTGTCCTTTATCAGAACAGAAACGCAAATGGTTTGAGAACCAAACCACCGACAAGTTTGGGGTGGTGGCAGCAGCTGTGTGCTGAGGGAAGGCTTAGCACCCCAGGGCTGCAGGAACACAAGACTTAGTAACATCCAAATTATATTTCACTAATGTTGAACACAGATAGATGTGCTCATGCCAGGATCATAGCACACGAGTAAGGAAGAGCACAGGGCTTGCCTATCAACATCCTCAAGGCAAACCATGAGTGCTGCCATGGGGCTACCTCTCTGAGAAAGACAAGACCAAGTTTAGGGTCAGGATTAGGGTTTGGCTTCTAAGAACAAGACATGTGACATGTACAGTGAGAGGGGCTCAGGAGCAGCCAAACATCAGCATGGGCTGTGACTGACATTCAGTGTCCGACAGCCAAGAGAAAGGGTGAGGCAAGGCTGCTTCTACTCTGGGGACAGCAAGGTCCATCCCTATTACATTTGTAACTGTTTGCATCTGAGTTTCGTTTTCCTCATGTGCTAACCATGGACAGTGCAGTACTGTTGTTAGGACTGACCTGCATCCTACTGAAACATATAAACTAAATTCAGCTACCTTATTCATAGAATTATAGAATCATTAAGGTTGGAAGAGACCTTCAAAGATCATCCAGTCCAACCGCCTACCTACATCACCACTAACCCATCTCACCCAGTGCCACATCCAGACACATCTTGAACACCTCCAGGGACGGTGACTCCACCACCTCCCTGGCCAACCTATTCCAATACTTAATCAGCTTTACAGTGAAGAAGTTTTTCCTAATGTCCAATCTGAATCTGCTGCAATTTAAAGCTGCTTCCTCTCGTCTTTTCACTATGGGCACGGCAGAAGAGACTGACCCCCACCTCACTACAATCTCCTGTGAGAGAGCTGTAGAGAGCAATGAGGTGCCCCCTGAGCCTCCTCTTCTCCAGACTGAACAACCCCAGCTCCCTCAGTCGTTCCCCATAAGACATGTTTTCCAGTCCCTTCACCAGCTTTGTTGCCCTTCTCTGGACATGCTTCAGCACCTGTCTTTTTTGAAGTGAGGGGCCCAAAACTGAAGCCAGCACTTGAGGTGCACCCTCACACCAGTGCCGAGCACAGTGAGACAATCACTGCCCTATTCCTGCTGGCCACACTGTTCTTGATGCAGGCCAGGATGCCATTGGCTTTCTTGGCCACCTGGGCACACTGCTAGCTCATATCCAGCCAGCTGTCAACCAGCACCCCCAGGTCCCTTCCCTATTCACACCATTGGGAAGGAGAGATGATAGTACTCAAGCAGCCTGAACAGCACCCCAAGGCTTGAAGGAGGAGAGAACTCCCAGCAACAAGCCCTGACAAACTCAGCTGCAAAGGCAAACTAGCATGTGGAGTTTCCAGTAGACCCACAACATAAACACTGCAGAAACATTGGGGATCTGAAGTGTGAAAGTCCATGGGACCCAAGTATTTCTGAAAATTTTAATCTATAATCTTCTCTGTATTCAACAGGACTTACATAAAACCAACCATAAGACTTTACTGCAGCCTTTCAATACATAAATGGGGCATATAAAATGGAGCCTGTAGTGATAGGACAAGGGGTAATGGTTTTAAACTACAAGACTTAGACTAGATATAAGGAAAAAATTTTTTACAATGAGTGTGGTGAAACACAAACAGGTTGTCCAGAGAGGTGATAGATGCCCCATCCTTGGAAACATTCAAAGGGTTCAGGCTGGACAGGGCTCTGAGCAACCTGAGTTGAACATGTCAGTCCTCATTGGAGGGAGGTTGGACTGGACGACCTGTAAAAGCCCCTTCCAAACCCAACCTATTCTATGATAACACAGTTCCAAAAAAGTAAGAGAGCTCCTAAGAACACATTTTGTATGGATGCAGTAGCCAAAGGGTGCAACACAGCCCTGGGGAGCAGGGATGAAGAAGGAAGAGGGAAGATACTGAGTTATTCTGGGGGAGGAAAGGGGAAGAAAAAAAAAGACTAAACTATTATTTCAATTAAAAGTAGAGTCCCCAAATCTGAAAGCTGAGTATTGGCTATGGCGTTTTTTCTGACAGAAGATCCAATCCATTGTTATGATGGCTGATAAAATGCAAGTAATTTTTTGTTTATTCCTTAACCTGGTTAACATTTGCTTTAACACTTCACCTTGCGAGCTTGCCAAACTGCTTCACTCATTCATGTTACTTTTCACCATTTAGTTAAGTGTTTCAAGATATTCTTACAGTGTACCAAGCCCTATCTGAAGGCATGAGAGCCTCTTAAGAGGACCCACCACATAGCTACAATAAACAGCAACATTCAGTGAGTTTGCTTTGAGCTACATGAAAAAAGATAAACTTACATTGTTACTTCTACGTAGAATAGAAGTTAGCTAAAAAAGCAGCTAACACTGAGATGAAAAAAAGAAGGAAGAAAAACTAACCTCCACTTTGTTTTCATATATACATAT
Source organism: Aegotheles bennettii (assembly GCA_013398125.1). Taxonomy (NCBI): domain Eukaryota; kingdom Metazoa; phylum Chordata; class Aves; order Caprimulgiformes; family Aegothelidae; genus Aegotheles; species Aegotheles bennettii. Next base: position 480,312 of record VZRW01013689.1, on the reverse strand, counting down.
ATAAAACACAGCACACATAGAATAATCAATGTTAATATGTCAAGTGAGAACATTTTTACAGCTCTGAGCAAATTGCTCATGTCTAGAATTATTACAGCTGTCAATTTTAGGAAACTGCCTTTTTCCAGCATTTAATAGTTAATGCAGTCTATAAAATTCTTGAGACAGGGGGTTGTTAATAACTGCAGAAATGGGCAATCCATTGAGATTATATGACAAGCCTCACTAACCTGTAAACACCTGGTTATTAAGGCATATCCATAAAGTGTGGGCGTTATTTTGCAGAAATGTCATTGGCTTTTGATGAAACAGCTATTGAGCTAAGAATCTGGCAATGCAAAAAGAGAACCCAATTAATGGGTTTTATATTTTTTTATTTTTTAACTTGTCCTGGATATGAATACGTGTTTGAATGCTATGTGTATGTATTTAGCAATCTAGTCTCATAAATTGTACCTGAAATTTTTAAAAAATGTTAAAGGGGGAGCTACAAAACCCACTATCAGTGCTTATAATGTCTGGAAAACCCATCAGAATATTATTTTTTTTTAAGTTATAAAACACCTTTTAAATACATGTCAGGAAAGAGAGAAAGTGAACAGAGAAAAATCTGGAAGCCAGTTCTAGAAATTGGCATAGATGAAAATTACTATTTTTATAATGTTAAGCTTCATTTAATATTTCTTCCTACAAAACAGTAAAGATGAAAGTAGCTGATCAATATTGCAGATAAACAACCAATAAGGAATAATCAGTATTTGAGTGAGCACAGCTAAAAGAAATGGTGGGAAAACAAGAAACTCAGTAGACTGAAATATGGGAAACATTGTTAGTTAAATATAAACATTGCCAAGAGCTGTTAAGAAGCAAGACAGGAATGATTCATGTTCACCTACAAAAAAACCACGCAAAGTCAGTTTCTACAGCTTTATTTTCTTTTTAAAGGCTAGCTCTGCTGCAATGAAAGCTTTCTTTTTTTACTAAAGCATCAGAGAGGAAAGCTGGGCTCAATCATCAGGTTCACAATATGTTACTGACATGGTTTCTGCCTTCAGAGGACAGCCATAAGGGCTGGTCTCTGGCCTCCTGGGCTTTGCTGTAGTGTTGGAGCCAAATGTTTGAGGGGGCAGGTGGCAAGAGGAATTAACACTGCTTCATTCAAGAGCAAAGTCTATTCATCTGCCTTCCAAGCAGCACCCTTGATGAACAAGGATCTAAGCTACAAGCATAACTGAAAGACAAAACGTTTAAACTTCTTAAGGTTTTATCTTTATAATTATAGTGTCCCACTCATATAAAACAAAGCATTTGATTAAAAACAATAAACCTGCAGTGTTTGATGTGTCATTCCCAAAGTAAGCCACTGCAAACACAATCAAACATTGAAAGCAGAAAATCCCAGGAAAAGAGGAGGGAAATATGGATAAATCAGCCTCAACATTAACTATGAGATAGCCTGTAGAACATAAGAAATGACACAGAGAAGGCTGCAAATGAGGAGGGAAATAATTTATACAATCACAAACAATGTAATAGTTGCACAACATTTTTAGAACCTTTAACTGCAAATGACAGAAAAAGGCTGATAATCCATTTTCACATCCATTCTGGGGAATTTTCACAAATGTTGTCTCCTGATATTTATATCCGTAAATATGTGCAATTCTGTATTGGGCAGGACTAAAACAAACTCATCATTTCACACCACTGACTCTCAAGAAAGGTATTACAAACTTACAATAGCAATCAGAAGATCTTTCAGAGATTCTTAAGAGATCTGAAACCCTAGAGTCAGAGTTTACACAGAAATAGATCCTGAACTTTTTAACAAGAAAAGGGAGGGGTGAAAGTGTGCATGGCACCTAAGGGCAAGTAATAAATAGCAGAGAGATGCAGCTGAATTTGCTCATTCCTTTCCAATCAGGAAGGTCACAGGCTAAGCTGAGAAAAGGAAAAAAGCTACAAAGTGGATGATTGAATGCAATCATGGGCTTTGACTTCCTTCTAGGACTTAAAATTGAAGGTCTAGATTTCTACAGCGCCCCCTCTGTTTTCAAAGCAGGTTGTGTCACAATTCATTGCATTAGAATGTGTGAGAAATTGTGAAAATAATGCAAGAGAGAAAACAGATAAATCAAAAATTTATGTCTATTTCTAAAGAGACTCAATTTCTCTGCAAGTAGGTCAAAACAAAATAAGAATGTTTTAAGCCTTTTGCTTTGGTCTACTTGTAATTCATGAGACTGGAACACTGAAAAAAATAACAGAACTTTTAAAAACATGTTGGTTATCTAAAGCACTGTACGACTGTTTTATGGACTGCAAGTTAACAGTTCATCATACCCAACTCACGCCTGAATGCTGATGATTTAAAAGTTTTTATTTTGGACAATAGGGGTCATGTTTGACCCCAATGTCTGAAAAATCAAAATCCTTGCAAAAATAGTAGATTTAATCCTCATCAATATGTCTTTCCTGAGGGGGGCGGGAGGGGAAACACCTCTGATATTTATAACAGGACAATCAATTGCAAAATCAACTATTCAGATTAAAAGATAAGCTAAAAAAACTGCATTGCCATAGTTTATGAGAACTTCACCATTTCTACACCAGTATTTTCATTTCTGTCTATCAACTATTTATTAACTTTAGCTACAGGTAGCCATGTATAACAGCTAAAGCTATCTCATTGCTACAGAGCACATATATAGATTGCACAAGGAAACAAAGTTATTGTGCACAGATCTTCTTAAAATGATGCTATCATTCTTCACCTCTACCCAGACTCGGGTATTTCAATTGCTAACGGGTTTCTATATGCTGATATTCTTTGTTTTTATAATAACAGTCACACAGAACTTTCCTTTAGTAATATTAAAAAATAATAATCTTTTTGAAAAATGATATGACTGTTTGCTACACAGAGCACAGACATCAGATAGCCTGCTGCAAAAATCTCTGTTGTTATCTTCACCAGAGAGGAGTAGCTGCAGGGTCTGAAATGACTGCCAGACTTGCTGATGCCTGGACAAGAACAAAGCATAATATAAATATGCCTGAACAATAGTTTGACAAGTGAACTAAGTCTGACAGTCATGATGGGATAATGTGACATTGGAAGGAGAACAACATCTATGCGTATTAGCTGGCTGTTTTAACCCAAAGATGCTGAGACCATATCGGCGTGCACTCTAATAGCCAGCCTCCAGTAGGCTAGGTAACAGCCATCTAGTTTTAGATACCAAAATGCCACCAATACAAAATACTGATGTTAGAACACTAAAATCTGCTTTGGTTTAATACATAGAACATTCATACCATTCTGCAGCACATATATTACAATACTGTTCTGCTTCTGAAATTTTATAGTTAACACAGTTTTTGTGTGAGACATTGCATGAGAACACTATTCAATATGTTGAGTTCTGTGTAATTAAACAATTACAAGTGTGTCAGTGCACACCCATTGGTGCATCTGTTTTCTTTTTTTCTGATTGCCTGTGAGGGTGGGACTCCGTGATTCAGCTGGAATGCTTCCTGGTAGACACATATCGAAGCCTGGATTGGTTGGTTGGGTTTTTCACCCTGGGAATTTGCTAACCCTCCTCAAGCTGTGTGCAAGCTTGCTTGCTTGCTTGCTTTCTTCACCAGTTGTGACTGACTGCCTAGGGCTTAAGCTCCAGGGTTCCAAAGAACTAGAGAAGACGTTTTTCCCTCTAAGGTCTGCTTTTGTGGCTTGGAATTGCCATTCCATTTCTTACCCTCACCTCAGCCTCCCAGTCACCAAATTGCTTGTGAGAGAGAAATCCTGTGCTCCTGGCTGATTTAAATAACCTATGTAAAATGGGCATGTGTCATACAGCACTTTTTGTTCTAGCTAGGACTACACCAAAACTGCATTTTGTAACTATGAATTCATTACTACAGTTCTTGCTGGGACAGACTGATAAAAATATTATTCTTACCAGCATCCCTCTTTGTAAGTATTAAAAAACATGTGCAAAAGAGTTGAACTCTAGGTGCCATCTGGCAAAACACATTTTCCCACTTAATATTCATTCAGTTTTTATCTGTAGATTGGCCCAGAGCTACAGTTTTTTATTTCTCTTCCTATTAACCATAAGTCATCATCCCAAGACAAATGGCATTGATCACACAGCATGTTTCAGTGCTCTGCCATACTGTTTTCCTGAGAATGAATCATCCACAAGAAGGAAGCAAAAAGCAAAATCCAAAAGGAATGGCCAGCAGCACTTATATTTCAGGAGGTACCGATACAGTTGTTGTGATACAGTAATAGTAGAGGTCAAAGTTTAAACAGTGCATGGAAAGAACTCTAACAATCTTCTGTTTACTATGAGAATATAAATAATTACAGTTGAAGTATCAAATATCTACCCAAAACTAAAAGAATGAGTATAATCATCAACACTTGCAAACGTTAAATTAACAAATTGAGACAAGCTGGATATAGCTTTAACCAGAGATACCCTATTGGTAATTGATCAGTGCTCTTCCCTTCAAGCCTGCTGATGGAGTCAAGTAGTTTAAGTGGATCAATATAGATAAATGGTCTAAAATCAAAAACCACCATAGAAAGCACCGTTTTCTCATCATTCAGAATGGGCTGAAAGAATATGTGCCTCAAATGGCATCCACTCAAACTTCTGTATTCTCAACATACTTATAAACTAATAAATGGGAATTACATCAGAATAAGTGCAACATTTTCCCCAGAATCACTGCTTCATTCTCCCAGACTTTTTAACACTTCTTCCATGCTTCAGAAAAACTAAAAAAAAGCAGGATGCATCTTTCCTTTGTTATCCAAGATCCCTTTGTTTTCAGGCAAGATACAACACTGGGATCATGTCTGCTGACATCTGTAAGAGTCATCTATCAGGACAGGATTTGCAGCCAACACTCAGTTTGAGAAACAACTCTGTAAAGGGACAGCAATCCAACATCTGGATCAGAATGGACAGTGATATGAGTACAGAAAATTGTTGTTGTTGTTGTGGCTGGGATCTGGGGAGAAGGCTACGAGCAACGAGGCTACCAGTGCCAATACAGAAATGTATTTACAATATGCAATGCTTCAAGATTTCTGAGCCTCAAGCCCATTCGCCCCCTTCATATTTTTATCACGTCCACAAAGCTAGACAGATAAATGAGACTCCCTTACGTCAAGTCTGTTTTTCATGTGCGAACACCAACTTCAATGCCCTGCAGATAACTGGGAAAGAGAAAAATACTATTGTTATAAAACAAATGAACTGCAATACGGGAGTATTGTGTGTGGCCAGGGTGAAGTCCGCACCTACTGAACAGCAGCAAACTAGAAACAAGTACTTGCACAAGGCAGGGACTGTAATCCAGCCATGCAAAAGTAGTGTCTCTCAGCAGCCAGGGAACCAACCACAGCCTGGTGCTGTGGGCAGGAGGTGCACAGCACAAGCTGTTGCACACATCGGTAGTCAGCATTGGCTCTTGTAAATAATGCCCTTGCTTGTACAACACTGTTTACAGTTGATTTATCACTGGACTACTTTTCAATAAAGAGTATTTGTTATAACTTTTTCAAACAGGTCCTCTGCTCAGTGAAGCCTCCATTAATACACAGCCAGCACAGGAGGATACAGGCTTCTCACATCTGGTTCCTGGCCAGCACAGTAAACCAGGCATGGCAGAAAAATCCCATACTCAACCAATGATTACTACTCCATTTTATAGGTTGTGGAGTTTTAGGGGGGAGGGATTGGTTGGAGTGTTTTGGGTTTTTTGGGGGGGTTATGTTGTTTGGTTGTGCTTTTTTTTTTGAAAGGTAGGTAGGAGAAGGAGGAACAAGAAGAAAGAAAAGATAACATGTATCAGTATTTACCTCCAAGGACATTTCTACCACATGCTTGCAAAGAGCATGGCAGAGAATTGCCCTCGGTATTGGACTGAAAGTGCTCTGAAGTGATTACTGAGAACAGCAAAAGATCGATCTCATGTTTTTACCAATGCGATGCAAAATAAAAACATCAACTGCAAAATTAAACGGTGTTTAAAATGCTACAGAGATTATGGTTCAGAATTTGACTAAATAACTTCCATTTTCATTGATTTCAGCCTCTCCCACAGGCTTTGAAACAAAACAAAAAATAATCATGCCATACATTTTCTATCCACAGGGGGGCAAAACCGGGTCACTCTATAGAAAAAAAATCCTTAAATTTCTAAACAAATGTGAAATTGTACATAACTTCGCCCCAAGTATTTTATTTCCTTACCTCTAATCAGGCAAATATATTATCCAATTTTCCAAATTACCCTTGGCTTTTTTATATTTCATATAACATTATGATAATATTCTCATCAAGCCACTTCAACTAATTCAAGTGTTCTTTTTCTTTACTCCTCACAACAATATTCCTTCCTCCTTTGTCTGTTTCTGTACATTCTGTGAACCAATAGTTCATAGATAAAGAGGAAAAAGGGTTTCCTGAAGTTGTCTTTGAAGTGCTTTAGCAACAGATCTGTTTATTGAAAGCTTTAATAACCCAGGAACACTACAACACAACCTAAACACATAGATAATTTTTGACAGAGCCTGCAAAAATATACCAGACCTACTTATATTGCTATATAACCTAAGATCCAGTTCATTAAATTTCACATTACATTTGAAGAGTTTAAAGACTGTGAAGAACACTTCTCCCTGAGTATCTGCTTCCAGTAGACCTGAATACTTACTTTTTTTTTTAAAAAAAAAAATTAGTCTACCCAGGTCTAATCACACTTGTGTAGGTGCATGGAAAATAAAAAGGTTAATATCCTAGCTAGCCGAGTGAGAACTGGGAATTCTGTTCACTATTCACTTACAGAAATGAGAGAAGCTTCTCAAGAACACATTTACCAAGCATTCCTTTAAAATTAGTAAAGAATTGCTGGTGATGCCAAGATAAAGAACCAAAACAAAGGCAGCTGAATCTCAAGCCATTCATGTTTTTCGTTACACACTGCTACCTGAAATTCACACTGTATTACAAGCACTACATACAATGTGTTTACAGTTCAAAATGCGGTGGACTTTAACAAAGGATGCTGTCCAAAGCTCTCAAAACGTAAAACACTTCTAAGTTAAGTGAAGAGCACAAAAATCCTGATTAGACAAATAGCACCTTGACAGGAGAAAATAACGCTGCACTGAAATGCAACTGGCTGAACCTCTGACAAAGAACAGAGCAGAAGAACTCCAATCTTTCACAGGACTGTACTTTTCATTTCAGGAAAAGAAGATAAGATAGCCAGAGGTGAACTTGTTTGCAAGCTAAGACCCACTTATCAGTGGGTATTAACAGAGCATGAGACAAAGGGTGCATTATTCATGACTGGATTGAGAATTACAGCAATGTAATCTGAAGAAAGGGAAGAGAATATTCCTTTCCCACAAGACAGTGACCTTAGTACTCAAAATGCTTATTACTCAGTAAAAGACTGCACCAACTGCTTGACCACTTCACCAGGTGCTAAACTGGTATCCAGCCCAAAAGTTGAGCAACAGCCCTAAAATTAGGCACGCTGCTTTGCAGTTGGAGCACAAAGACCAGAATTCAAACTCAGAAAAACAGCTGAATTACCATTCTGCCATGAGTCCTTATCCAAATACAGAGCCAACCTGTATCATCAGTGACTCTGCAACTCAAAAGCCCTTCCTCTGACTAACCTTGGCCCCTCTTTGGACAAGCAAATCCTTCTGGGTTGACAGTGTCTACATTCACTGGGATATTTGTGAAGCTACTAAGAATTCAGCAGCAAAGGCTTTAAGACAAAACGAGCCATAGCCAAGCCCATGAACCCACATTATACAGATCTCCAAACCAGGACAGCTGACAACACACTTGTCTTTAGTGGCACTAAAAATCCAAGCATGAGGCATTTCATGGCTGAATTTTAAACATGTCCGCAGTCACCATTAATCCAGGCAGTAAGATTTCACTGTATTGTAGCTCACAACAAAACATGAAGATGTATTATCCTTATCATCACCTCAGTAAACTACAGCGTATACTGCTGCATCTTGTCAATTTAAATCATTTTCACTGACATTTCTGGTTAGCAAAAAGAAGTTTTCAGGCAAAAGAGCACACTCACAGAAACACTGGTTATAATAAGCATGTGGCCATTTTCTCCAAAGACCTAGCGCTATCTATTATATTTGTTCACAACATCTTTTAACTGATTTTGCTTGAAGGAAAAAAAGCTTGATCTTCATAAGTGACTTCACCGATCAAGTGGATTATTCAATATCTACAGGATGTTTCAAAAAGATGGACACAAATGGAAATTGGGTCCATTTTTTTGGAACACCCTGTATTTTCAGCAAATTTCCTTAGATATAAAAGCAAATGTGCTTACTTAAAATGTATCCTACAGCATTTTTACTATACATTGCAATGCTTAGTAGCAGTAAGATTTAGCACTAACAGAATAACAGCATTTCAGTTGTAAAGCTCAAAGCAAACATCGAAACAACAAGGTGAGAGACAAACAGGCTCAGCTTAAACATGCAGGTTCTTTCAATACCCATAAAAATACTGATATTTCAAAGTACAACTTAAAAAAAAGCACTTAAACCTGTAAGTCTAGATCAAATCTCTTCTCTGCACCCAAACCATAAAAGTGTAGCAGCTGTTCTGTGAAACCTAGGCCTGTGAAGCGTTACTCACATACAGCATTTCATGTGGATTCTGCACTTGCAAATTGGTGGGACTTTCACACGCCCTTATGGCTTCATAGGAGTAAAGTCTACAGGGAATATGAAGTGTGTTTCCCAAGAAACATGTATCTCAAATCACAGGCATCAGCCACCAGACTTGCTTATTCAGGCTTCCTCCTGTTCCATTGCTGTACCCACAGCATCTGTCCATGCTGTATCAAGCTACATGGCAGAGCATTGGAGTGCCAGAGCAGCAGAGAGGCTCTGCATGGGTTCCCCTCCAGGACACGCCCTTCCCTGCAAACCCACACTTAGTGCATCCTCACAGTAGGAAAAGTGTAAGAGATTCAAGAGGAAAAGAAAAGAATGAGAGGTCAGAGAAAAGCCCAGCCCAGCTAAAGAACCAGTCAGCACAGCAGAACAATATCGACTAGAAGCTCCATATATGATGTTCATAATTTTGTATCCCCCAAATAAGACCTGGAGTCAGATGACAACCAAGACACAGGCAAATGGGGGTCTAAAAATCAAAGCATTTCACAGCTACTTGATGACTATGAGAACAATAGTGAATTATGTCATTCATTCAAGACAGCAAGTCATTCCATTCTGCTGTTGCTGTTCAAGCTTAACAGCTTGGACTTTCAAAGTTTTTTAAAAACAAAAAGAGAAAACTAATTTCTGCATGCACATAGCACCATTTTTCAACTTGTTGTCCCCAAAGCCTGAACTATTTTTAAAGGGGCAGAGAAAAACAACAAGGAAAGCATGTTCTTTCTAGAGGATACTCACATTTGGTGACAAAACAGAGTATAGATTGAGAACATACTTCATCCCTCTGGTAGAATACTTGCATGGAAAAACACAGATTTTTCTGTCTCTTATAATTCTGTTTCAACTAGTCTAATCCCCATTGCCATAAGAACCTAATATTCAGAGTTTGGTTCTCTTAAAGAGACAACATGCTTTTTTTCTAGAAAAATTTGTGACTGAAATATTTTAAACATTGTTCCATTAAAACAAGCATTACTGTACACCAATACCAAACTGCACTTCTGTGGCTTGCCTTTGCCAAGTTGCCTTTGTTGATTTCTGCTCCTTAGCAAATCAGGATTGAGAAGTTTTGCCCCATTTCATAAAAGTGAAGCAATTTCTCTTGTTCTGCAAGTCTATTTTGTATCTAGCAAATAAGCTATTAACTATTACTTTGCACCATAGCATTACATAATTAGCTGGATCCTACAGTCAAACTAAACTGTGTAGCTGTGATACTAATAGAGAAGCTACATATTAATAAAAATGTTTGGACAAGTCCTATTCTCCAAATGGTACTCTCTCATCTATCTTCAATATCAATAAACCACATCTGAATTGTAACAGTTCTTGAGTTACCACTCAGCTGAAGTTTTACCAATATTTTGGTCTCTCCTATGTTTTAGTACCTGAAAAAAAAAAGATAATATCTCAAAACACAGAGAAAAGTCTTCTATGTCATTTGGATTCCTTATCCAACACAGGCTATACATACTGAGAGCAGCTAACAAAGCAGTCCAATTGCTAGAAGTGTTCCCAGTCAGCCATTCTGAGCTCAAACCTTCTAAACGGAACAGTTCCCCCCCAAAAAAGGTACGAGGAAAGAGGGAGAAGGCTGAAGCATGGTGCTGGACGTCCACAGTTAAAGTTACCCCTTTGCAAATCAAATACCAGTTTCAGAATGAACTGAGCTGTCTGTCTCTTTTCTTGTCTAAACAACCCTTATCTTGGAAAGCAAGGTACAATCAGAAGAGACAACAGGTTTCCTTGGTGAAGAATCCAGATACATCCCTGCAGTTGCTAAGCTTGTGCCCTGTATAGCACCAAAGAGGGCACTTGCACAGGAGTGGCAGAGGCTCACCAGGAAGCTGAGCCTCACACACACAAACTGTAAGGCAATACAACACCACCCTGTTCCACCTCTTACTGACAGCATAATTCTTTTATTTTCCTTCCATAAAATCTATCAATATTTTCCTAAACATGACATGACGTTGTCTTTCACCCAACACTAGACATTTCTTTGTTTACTTGGAAGCCACTGGCACAGAGAAAAAATCATGCTTGAGGCCACTACAGTACATTGGGTTTGTTTGTTCAGCCTCTGTGCAACTGCTGAAATATATCAAACCGGGGAACATTTTCCCACTTGGACACACTGGATTAAGGCAATGAATTACAGAAATGGTGTCTACACACCTTCAAAGTCTGCAGATATCCAGCGATACCCTGACACATCATCTTCCTACCCAAATTAGTGCCCACCGAGTCCTTTGTTTAAAGGCACTGTGGGATGTGTTATGGAGAATACCAGACATGCAAGACTGAGCAGGGTCAAATTCCAATCAGTCTTCTCCCAGGAGCCATTAATTTTGCATTATTTTCCAGGTTACATTTGGCATTGCAGTGTCCACAGAAGAAATTATTAGGTAAAGGGTAAAACACCTACATTTGTCGTGGAAAAGGCAGCTGAACTTGGCTTTGTCACTTGAGTGAGCTTTCAGCGCCTTGTACCAGTAATGAAAGAAGTGATCAGCAGAAATTATCTCAACAGCATGAGAGGGTACAACACTGCTCTGGGCTCAAACACAGCTGACCAGGATACAGAAGGGACCACACCAGTAACAATGAGATTTCAAGTCTACATTTCTCTGAACTGCTTACGTAACTATGACTTGGGTAAATCATTTCCACAGCATGTCCATCTCAGTGGTGAAACCTTGCTGTGAATACAGCAGCAGAAAGTGAACATTATCAGAAAACCACCATTGAACAGTAATGCTCAAAAATTGTTAGCAAATAAGTATCTTGGCTGTTTTGAATTCACATTTTATAATCACAAACTGGCAGAAGTGGGATCATTTAATGTATTTTTGCTTTACCCTTTTCTAGTCTAAAGACAGTTCAGGAACAATTAGAAAACAACTTCTACTTTACATACTTTGAAGCGGAAGATTCAAATTATTCAAATATGTTTAAACAGACTTAGGCTAGGTATGTTAATAAATACTTCTGTGAAATTTATTAATTGAAGTTACAGAAGTTACAAAACTTAAAAAGACAGAAATTAACTACCCTGGGTAAGAACTGAAGAAAATGCATTTTCAGAAGCCTCACTAAAAGAAGACATCTTGTTCCTCTGCAGAAACACCAAAAGATTTCATGTGTGCCAACATTTCACAGGATCAACAGTAATTTTCAGGACCAGTTTCATGGGGTCCTTTCTATAGGGAGAGTGAGCTCTACAAAGCCATCTTTATGAAAGCAGAGGAGCCTCTATAAGGAGTGAGAATTAAAGACTAAGGTCAATGATAGAAAGAGGTTTTGAAACTCATGTAGGGAAGGTTGTACCACTCAAAAGCTGCAAGGAGAAGGAGCATATGAATTTAAACATGACTCACTATATATTTATACGCATTAAATATTATATTTTCTATTTACTCACCTTGCCACATTCATCTGTATCCATATTTAAAAAAAACATTTGTGCTTATTGTACAGTTATTGTGTGTCACTACATGTTTTTCCTATACTAGTAGCTCTTGGAGACAGGTGGCATTTACTAAACAGATGCATAAGGGAAGCTACATATTACATATGACAGTAAATTTATTAACCTTAACTCACAGAGAATGCTATACATTGCATCATAGCTGATGCCTCTTCAGTAGTTACAGACCTGCAGTAGTTCTTTAAAAACATTGTGGTTTATCTCTGTATTCAGAATGTATTAATGCTAAGGAAAGGAAAAAATTAATCTAAGAGCTTCAGAAATTTTTCATTATTAATGCTATTGGAGTTGGTGTTACTATATTACTTGATTACTTGAGACACTGATAACAGTGATGCATGACAAGGATATTTTCCAGCAGAAAGAATCTTTCTGGTGTTCTTCCTTTGACTTTGATTGGGGTAGGCCCAGAAATCCTGCTGGCAATCACCTCTAACAAGCTGTCTGAAGCAATCGGAAATTCTGGGTGTAGTACATTGCACATAATGCTACTGTGCCAAACAGAGCTGACCGCAGTATTACGCTGTTGCTTAAGAAGCTCCAAAGAAAAAAACCCCAAAAGAAACCCATGTGATTTCACCGTCAGGAAAGAAAAATGATCGTGAGATGTCACAATTATTCTAAACTTGCCTGAAAATTACTTCCCTTCCATAGTCCCCCCCAGCCTCTCCAAAAAAGAAAAAATCCCAACAAAACAAAAAGACAAGGGGCTTTGCCCTCCTTCCTGCCCTCTATTCCTGGCCTGAGGTGTGCACTGAGCTGGAACAATAAATTGATCAATTGAAAATTAAGCAGAAAAAAAAGTAATCTTTCAACCTGACCGGTTCCTTCACCTAAGTCAATGAATGCACAAACAGTTGTAACAAAGAAGGCAGGAATGAGTGGCTGGAAAGTGGAAGAAGAATAAAGGCAGAAGTGCCTTTTTCAGCAGTAGCCAAACTTAGTTAAAAGGATTGTGAAACTCTCAAGCTGAGCACATCTGAAGGGACTAGAGGAGTGAAGGGTCTGCATATGGGATTAGCTGCAAGGAAGCAATGCACAATCACATTGAGTTACAGAAGACAGTTATGCACTATGGGGATGTGACAATCTCAGTTCTGGACTTCTATCCCCCTCACTAAGTCTTCAGGTTTATCAGTGGTAATCGTTAGGAGTGTATCTCACAGTCCCGCCCCCATAAGCAGAATGTCATTCATAAAACCTAGAGGAAAAGCATAATATTCCCTCAGCAGATGTCAAACAGTACCTCCCACAATATCCTACATACATCAGCTTCTCTACATTTTAAAGCCTATTACCAAGTAGGCTTCAACAGACAAAACACCCAGGAATTGTTTAATCACTGACTGTGTAACTTTATTCTCTGACCTTCTCCATAGCCAAAATATTAGGTAAAAGACAAGGGAACTCTTTCCTGATGCAGAGTCAAGTATTCTTTATCATTCAGGATGTCCTAACTGCTTGTTAGCACAGTTTCAGTTCTCCCAAATACATATTCACTATAATGCAACCTGTTTTCTTAAAGCAATCAGGCTGGGCCAGATAGAGAGAATATGTGACTTCACGAGCTCTCAGGACCATCATGGGGAAGATGAAGGTGGGCTAGCTGGTGTTAATGAACACAAGAAACACTCCAATATGACAACATATCTACATATTATTTAAATCTTTGACTTCTTTCTCTTCCCCAGCAAATTGTAAGAAATTCCCACCCCATTCTAATACTACAAAAATAAAAGGATGGAAACTCTTCTATTTCATTTGCACAGGCTCTTAACAGAGTGCAGGTCCGCAAAGATTCCCAACCCCTGAGTAATTTTCAAAGAGAAAAAACAGATTTACCAGCCCCTGAAAATCATCCCTTTCAGTTCAGTTACTGCATAAGAGAAAGTCCATATATTATAAGCAAGAGCTAATAAGCCCCAGATAAAAGGAATCAGAAAAGGGCAAAGAGAGGCATAAAACACGTGATGTGCATTTGTGAAAACAACTCTGATGCGGAACATTTGGCATCTGGGAAATAAACCCTGATGAAGAAAGGGAACAAGAGGAAAGCCAAACACTGTGAAGAAGAAAAAAAGAAGACCTAGGGGACTTGCATCTAGGAGAGATGAAAGATGTACAAGAGAGAAGCCTGAGGCTGTAGCAAAACACAGAGAGAAAGCTGGGTGGAGCTTACCTAAACCACAGTGAGGAAGAGAAGATAATTCAATTTGAAGCAGTAAGCAAGAAAGCAAGCCACCAGGCTTTGCAAAACAGACCTGGACTTTACAGGACACAGACAGGAAAAAGCAGAACCATGAGTGAGTGATATGGGAAGGTGTTTCAGAATCAAAGATAAATTGGTAACAAAGGAAGACAAGAAAAGGTAGGTGGTCAAGTGTTTAAGCATGAGACAAGAAACGGTTAGGCATCCAGGTAATAATTCTTCATTTAGGGATATACACTTTTCTCATTGAGCACTTCACATCTTCCAAGATTCTAGATATTACTCTTCCCATATATATCCTGCTGTGTCCTCTGTTATGAAGCTATCCATTATATTGTCTCTTCAGTCATATTTGAGTTTGCCAAATTAATAATGAAAAGCATAATCTTCTTACATATTTAACATTCTATTATATGCTCTTAAAGTATCAATCAACACTATACTATAAAAGTTACAGGTTCTCGTTTTAGAATTTGTATCTTTTCCTCTGAGTCTGAGAGATCTGGTTTCTCCTGCCTTTCTATTTTACAAAATAGCACGTATGTATTTTGGTTTACTTCGAGATCAAATGTTGTCTTGTGAAAAGAACACGGCTACATACTAGTGGTTCTGGGCATGCAAAGTTTTTTGTTTCTTTGGGGGTTTGTTTTGTTTAGTTTTGTTTTTAAATCACTCACTGCTTAATATAAGGTTCTTAGCACCAGATATTCTGTGAGTTTCTGATGATCACAATCAGCAGAGCAAGCTTTTTACCAAACTAGAATATTTCACCACTCACATATTTCATCTGTGACTCCTCTATCTGTGACAAGTAGATTTAGTAAGTGCAACTATCAAAAGTTGTCTAAAATTAACTAAGATTTACCAGTTCAACATATATGACTTCCTTCTATATCACATTTAGAAGCCATGACATGATTCAAACACAGTATCTTTTAGGTGTCATTCAGAAAGATAATAGTTTCCAGATGGTAGCCAACTGAATGTGTTTTTCTTCTGTTTGGCAATCACGTTCAGTTGCTAGATGCAGAATTTTATCTCTATTCACATGAAGTTGTGCCTATAGCATTATTCACAAGAGCTTCCAAGGGAGTGTTTGATGAACTGGTTGCAATGAAGTTTCTCTGCTTTTTGAAGCTTTCTTGAGGAGGACCATTAAACAATACTGATAGTTAATTGTTTGATTGGTCATGGCTAACTGATGTTGTGACATGCCCAAATTCCTACTCACAGACACAGACCCTGTAAGAATATCACAGTCCATTATCTGAAACAGGCTGAATGCCAATTTGCTTGGTCTGTCCGATTTACAGTGGTCAGTGTCACTGTTTGACAATGTTTCCCAGAAATCCCTGTGAGTCATAGACCTTCCATAGGGACAGCCCAGGACAACTTGCAGGCGAGCATTTGGCTACCTCGGCATTTGAGGATACAAGCAATGGCTTCCAACATCAGCTATTTTCTCCTCTTGTTTGGCAGAAACTCTATCCTTAAATTTCAGGCACAATCTTCATTTCAGAGGTGTCTCTGTTCATCTGCTCTGCTAGCACTGCTCCTAGACACTGCTTCAGTAGAAGGAAGACATCACATATTTTTAATTTGCCTAGTTTTGCTTGCAATTTTGCTTTCTTTTCTTGTCCTCTGCTGAGGAAAACTTTGTAGCCTAGCACAGCCACTGATGTCCTACCACATCTTTGGCATTCAATTTCCTGTCTGCTTGCGTGTCACCGAATTTCCATTGCATCTGATATCAATCTGAGCTTGACAAGTCATTTACTTTTGCTGTTTTGAACTGCTTTCATGTCACATATATGCCATCTCATCCTCGTGAGTCATCGCTTGCCTCCTGAAAATAAGGCATTCCGCAGTGTAATAATTTCTTCTGCTACAATTACTCTACTCTTGTACTCTTGAGGGCTACCTTCAGCTGCTATTTTTTCTCTACTGGATCCAGATTCCAACTTCCACACGTTCTTTGTCTGTTTTGCTCCGTGCTTGTACTTTTGCTAAGATAAAAAGTCATGCAGGAGCATGTTCATCTTCATCCTTCAGTATCTTGTGAAACTCCCGTCTGCCATGTGTTTTGTGCTTGTTGTACCCATTGTCTTTGGCTACAGGTTAAGCCAACAGCTTTGCTCTGGTTTGCCTTTCTAAGAACCTCTAGCATGATTTTTGTTTGCTTTCTCAGTCACGCTCCTGAATTTTTCATCCTTGTTACAATTTTCCATTAATTAACTTTCATGAATATATAGTTGCCTGAAACACCTATCCTGCCCAAATCAGGCAATATAGTGATCTGTTTTTCAGTTGTGGATTACAACGGTTCAATATATATATATAGAACTGCATATTTTATCATGATTTTTCTACTATAAGACTATTAGAACAAAATATCCTCTTTCTAATATTAAGACATTTGCAGAAGCTTCTTGAATTTTGTAAAGCTTTTCCCAGCCTACTGCTTGTGAATCATGCACCAAACTTTAATCTATCTCAACTAACAAACTATTTTTATTCCTTCTCCCAATTCACCAGAATTAAACATCGCAAATTGCAGTTTTAGCTGGTTTCTCCATAGCCACCACGCTAGTGAGCATTGCTCAGAACAGTGATTGGCAACCAGAAGGACAGTGTTAAGGATCCAGTAGGCTACCTCACCGCCTATGCAAGGCAAGCACTTTTGATTCAGTCACCTTTCTTGGAGTACAACTCATGCACTTGTTCAGATAAAAACAAATGTATTCTTAGCTCCATGCATAAGTTATCAGGTTCTGTGCAAACCCACCTAACCTTGCAGAGATTTCAGTGGTTAGGAATTCAGGGCTCATCAAAGTTAATAAGGAAGCTGAAAATCTGAATGAAAACAGAAGCAGATAAAGCAAAAAAGCATATTAACCTAAAATGTACATAAGTCTTCGAGAATAAATATTTGATAATTAAGAATATGGCACTGAACCATCACAAAATTTAAGCTATAATGTTTTATATTTAAGTTTGTGTTGCCTTTTGAATCCTCCACTCCCCAACTCAATTACAAGGAGGTAACATGCACATATTTTAACACAAAAGGAGATGGCCTAAATCTCATGTAACAGTGCTTTGGGAAATCCAGTACCATTTCGCCTCTACAGACTAATGGAGACATGAAGACGTAAATTTGAACCTATTTTTAAAGAAGCAAATGTGCCACACTGATAACCACATTCATTGACTATAATCCTTATCACCCAAATACATACGGTGCAAGCTGAGACAAGACCACTCTCCTGCACTTCTGTATAATTTTGTGTTGAAAAAAAATCCTCACACGGTAGCCATGGTTACCCATAGAAGATAAGAGCAGCATTTTTCATCCAACAATGTCAGAAATGTGCATAAATTCAGGATCTGCACTTGATGTTTTTTTCAGGCCTTCCCATCTGCACATTTATTTTCTGCTGCCTCTGTATATCCTTTAACATACCAGGATTCTAGATATTTCAAGGAAGAGTTCTTTTTTACTTTCCTAATCTAAAAAGCAGTTTTCAGTTATCTTTAAAGCACAAATTAATTGCTTATCTATTCAGAAAATCAGAACTTAAAACTTAATGCTCATAATAATGAGGCTTCATTTAATATTTGATACTTATTTACTGAAAAATTATGTCTGTACCAACTGGTACAACATTGCTTTCTTTTATTGTCACTTTATAAAAACAAACAAAAAACAAAGCTAAAAGAAGCCATTAACTTATTTCTTCTACTAAAAAAAATGTTGGTTTATTTCATGATTAACTTATTTAGTGAAACTCCATGTTTTTTCATGGCTTAACTCTTCATACAGATAAAATGGAAACAAAACATTTGTGAGATTAAAACCAGATTAGTTTACTGCTAAGTTTTACAAAGGCCAAAAGTGTAAGTGTCAAGTGCAGTGCTGCCTTAACCATGAGCACTGTTTGCAAACCTGGGCCACAGGTCGTATGCCATTCATGGAAACCCTGCATTTGCTCTGTAGGGCTCTTCCCTTAAAAAAAAAAATAAATCTAGTTCACCAAAAGCAAAGCTATCTTCCAGAAATAGGCAAACTGCATTTACCACTCTAAAGACAGATTAGAGATTGACCACGGAAGAAATGTTTAAAAAAATTTACCTGCCAGGGAGATCTGCTACCAGCTCACCCCAACCAGCTCCACAGTTAAATAACTGAGAGGATCACTTTCAAATTTAGCTCCTAACGTTTCCAAGGATCTCTCATGGAAACAGGATTCCCAGGATTAAAAAAAAAATAATAATAAAATCTGGTAGCCCAGCACTCACAGGGCCATCTGAGAGATACTGGCAAGTCCTATCTCCATGTGCAACAACACCCAGGGACACACAAACAGCTGCCCGTGGTGATGGATACAACACACAGAATAGACTCCTTTGTCAATTGCAGGATGAATCTCTCCCCTGCTCCCAATTTCTGGATGGCCTTTGTACCTCCATGTGTTAGCACAGGTGAGTATGGGCGCCTCTAGAAGTGTTTTAGGATCCCTGGTAACAATGAACAGAATATATTTAGCAGCATAGTACTGTGCAGCTAAAGGATTTAAAGCTATTTGAAAGACATGGTGATTTAAATCCAAGCAATTCAGCTTCAAAGGGATCCTTATCACATGCACAATTCCATGCCTCAATCTGCCAACAGCAGCAGAGAAGCAAAGCAAGCCCCTGCTTGAATGGAGAATTATTAGAAGTGAAAAAACAACAGAATTGTATACCTTATCTAAACTTGACTGAATAATTATTAGTATTGGTGGGATTTAGAGAAAAAACACAAGCAAAATAAAGCTGCCTCAGTGAGATACACGGACATAAACTAGAATGTGACTTGGATCAGGATGGCAGGGTGCAACAAAGAGAGGAAGTCTACAGTCAGTATCATTTGCCAGAGAAAAACAGAGACAGCCCAACAGGGCCAGGATGGACCTGTATGTGCAGCAAAATACCTCAGTGAGGTCCAACACACACCACTGAGAACCCAGCATGCAAGAGGGTCTCTAAGGAGATCCTACTGCCATGCTTCCAGAAGGAGAAAGATGTTGTTCTCACTTGTGCAGGGCTGAAGATGTAAGCTCAGGATATTTTAGAAACCAAAGGCTGAAATGCTAGGTTGGGAGTAGATTTGAGTATGATTTCACCTCAGAATTTTACCTTCAGGAAAGGAAAGATGGCTGCAGTAAAAAGCTGCTCCCCCCTAGATGTGATATTTTCACAAAATATTATTTTCTACATCCTTTTGTGCAGCCCTCTGCTTGTAAAAGACTCTGAATTCTTCCCACACTAACATTCTAGTGTATATTGTTTTATTAGGCCTACTGAAGAAAAAATCATTTTAAAGATGTCAAAATAAAGGATATAAGAAAAAGAAATAATTTCCATGTTTTAGATGTGCTGAAAAAACACATGTTTTAGGGATACCTACTTATATTTTAAATTAATCATGCCTGGAAGAGAAATCCATTCAACCTATAACAATTCTTGCACAACATTCATTCTCCATCTCAAAAATTCAGAAAGCAAGGCTCACTCAACCTATGGGATTCATTTTAATTGAACAGATCTTAGTGACAGCCAAAACTTCGTAATTTTTTTTTTTTTTAAATCAAGATATTCATGGGTCTAAATTTAAACTCAGACCTAGCAATAATGAATAAACATAGGATGGGTAAGCGTGAGTGTTAACATACCTACTTTGATTCACATATTTTCCACACAAAAGCAATTCTCAGGATAGGAAACAATTTGAATACTAATCACTACATAAAACAGCATGATGTTGAAAGATGATGTCAGAATGTGGAACATAGCATTCAAAATCATTTCTCATACACACTATCAACTACTTTAGTCTCTTTCTATTCATATTCCACTTTAAGTAGGTGTCTGCAAAGATCTGTATACCTAAAACTGTCAGATATTTATAATTAAATTTAGCTTGTGAGAATTTTTTTCCCAGTAATACACTTTTTTCCTAAAATATTATCTGTATAGATTAACACTTCAGTTACTTAAGAAAAATTTTATTATTCTGCTGATCTGTACAATGATATAATAGGTCTTTAATGGAAATTATGTAGGAGACAGAAAAGAAGCAGCTTATTGGAGTGTTGGTAGACCAGAGGTCTTCTCAGCCTAAACACCTCTCTATAAGATGCCAGAGAGATAACAAAAAACATTTGCACTTCCTGGAAGTTGACTAACGGTATTTATTAATATAACAATAGCATTATGCTACTGAAACTTGACAAATGCTATCTAAAATTGAAACAATGATGGAACAAATACGATTTTTCTTTCAGGTATAGTTGTCCAAGGGGTGAGTCAAGTGATTAGCTAGTCTGGTTCCCTTAGGGAACAAAAATCTCTCTACTGTCTCCCATTAGAATCTGCTGCCTGTGTCTCAACAGTGTGTAAACACACACACAGCAGGGGAGGAACTAAATAGTTGCCAAGGACTTAGGCACAGTACACTGCAGAATAAAATTTTAAATCTATAGCGATATTAGAACATGATCATCCCAAAAAATACATTGTTTGAGCTGAATGAGCAACTTCTGTAAGGGACTAGTTTGCGGCAACCAGAGAGCAGCAAAAATACCATCAGAACTGCCTGCTCCAGAATGAAATCACACTGACTTGAGGAGGAGAGAAAGAAAACTTCTGAAATTCAAATTAGGCTTTCAAGCTCCCATTTTTGTGTTTCCTCAATATTTTCAGGTTTTGTTTTTTTGTACACTTTCCCACTAACAGGTATACGTTCCTACATTGTTCTAAGAAACACGGAGTTTTATATGTCCAAAGTAAAGGTCAGCACTGACAAGCAGTTACTACATTTCATTACTGGACAAATTTTGCATATATCTCATTCTCACAAACACTGCATATACTCTCTGGATACTTATCTGGTCTCTAATAGCTATAAGTACTGCACAGATACCCATATAAGTAGATATTTTACTTAGTTATTTTAGATATTTTGCAGCCTCACCAGTGCCGAGTTCAGGGGGACAATCATTTCCCTAGTCACAGAAGTTTCTTCAAATCAATGTTTTCAAGACTGCCATTTCAATACAAGTCTGAAGCACTTTCAGGTAAGTAACAGGTGCTTCAACTGTGACTCACTGCTATACATCAGGGTTTATTGCTTGTCAAGCTTTATTTGTCAGAATCTGCAAATACAATAGCCACAGTAGAATCAAAATGTTAAGCAGGAATGAGTCATGATAATATCAGACAAAATGACCTCAGTTTTTCTGCTCTACAACAGGTCATATGGTGACTCTGTTTTTTTACCATGAAATGTTATTTCTGGATGATCTGTTTGTTCAGGGGAGCAAAATATTTCTCATCGAGAATGACTGAATTGGGAATAAAGTGTCTGAAGATTTACAAACAGAACAGTATTAGAAAGCCAAAAATAATGATTAATCAAATATGGTTTTAACCATACCATTATGTGCATGGAGGATCCTGCTTCCCTGAACAGGTTTATGCTGGGTTGGTACTTTAATGTGTCTCAGAGGAACAGCCGGATGCTCAAGAAAAGAGGACAAGTTAGTGCTGAACCAATTCTCCAGTGTGATGTTAGCATAACTACCCTGTTGCAGTTATAAATTAAATACAAGAGAAGGTCCTGACCATTTGTGATCATTACAAATCCCATGATACCTGAATGCCAGTTTCAGTAACCCAAATAAATTAGTTTGGGAAATTTCAACTTACTTTTATACATATTCACT
This sequence comes from Aegotheles bennettii, assembly GCA_013398125.1. Lineage (NCBI taxonomy): Eukaryota > Metazoa > Chordata > Aves > Caprimulgiformes > Aegothelidae > Aegotheles > Aegotheles bennettii. The sequence continues at coordinate 458,089 of VZRW01013689.1, read as the reverse complement.
GCAATTTTATCAGAGTATAAATATTTTTCTTTTCTTCTTTGAGATTAAGATATTCAGTGCCACCCAGAATAACATCGGTTGTTACATTTTTGTGGTGAGTGAAGTCACTACTATATATAGTTTGCAATCAGAATGTATAACATCTAGTCAAACAATGATACAAGAGGTTTTACAATGATTCCATTATCAAAGTAGTACTATGGAAAACCAGCATAATGATTTAGCAATATTCTTCTTGCCTTTATTCATCACAGAATAATCATTCTTCATTATATTATTCAGTTTTCTAGATCTGTGATGACACTCTTCTAGATTTTTTTCTTTTTAAACTGAATATGTACAAATAATATGTTAAGAAACCACCCTCTCTCAATATCATGCAGAAGCAATCAACTATAGAATAGTTTACAGAAAATTAATGAGTTTTACAAATATGGTATAGCAATTATATACAGAACATGTCACAGAAAGCTTACAGGAAACATGTAGAAACATAAAAGTCTCCTTTTTTTATTCTAAGAATCACAGTTTTTCCTAATGTATCAGAAGGTACTAAGTACTTCAGGGCTCAGAAATACACAGGACTAAAATACAACAGAGAAAGTCAAAAGGATGCCAAGGGTATCAAGAGATCAAAAGAAATACCTCGAAGCCACTCAGACCGAGTGTCACTGACTAAGTACTGGAGTCACACAGTCCCAGTTGGCACAAAGACATCTGAGTCCAGCATTCATAAACTGCAAAAACTGATTGAGAGTAATGGAAATGTACACTGAAGGCAAAAAGTTCTAAACCAGATAATAGCAAATCAGAAATCAAACATATATACAGAAATATCTGCTATCATATAAAACTACAGGGAGAAGTTCTCTATTAAAATGCCCTGACTTAAATGAAAAATGTGATTTAACTCCAAGACACTATGGGGAAAAGAAACAGTAAAATGAACTGGATTATAATGTATAGTCTAAAATGTTTAAGCCTAATTGGCTACATTAAAGTTACATCCAAACAATTTCTGCTTTCAAAGAGAAGTAAGAATTGAAGTGTTGTTTCACCTCCTTGATTAAATAAGCCAGGCTGGTCACATTCACATGCTCTAACAAATATTGCTTTGTTGATTCATTTTCAGTTTATTTGTCTGCAATAATTAAGGTGCTTTCTCTAAGCTGTTCAGCGCAGGAATTACATAGAGTTATGTTCTATAGGCTAAATAAAGGACATTGCCTCTGATCCACTAGCAAATTTTAAGAGCGGATCATCCCCACCCAATTAACTTGTTCTGTTAGACTTACTGTTTTTGCTGAGAGATGTGGACGAGAATAGCTTAAAGCCAGGCTGCACAAAGCAACACATGCTGGCATCCTTAGCAGTGAGGATTAAGAAATGCAGAAAGCTCCATGTATTTTACACGTCCCTTAAGGTCACGAAGGGAATGTCCCACTCAGCCACCTGAATGGTAGAAATTACAATAGGCAAAGCCGAGGCTGGATTTAGTTTTGCAGTTCCCACAGCAAACGAGCTTGTCCACCTTCCCTTGTGCCAACAGCAAGCAGGTTAATCATACACAACAGACTGCTGTTGCACAACGATAGATGTGAGAAAGGGAGGCAGTTAACTAGCCTATTGTGTTCAGCACAACACTCTGAAGTCAACATTTGAAAAAATATATAGGAAAATTAGTACTCACAGGCATGAAAGCAACCCTGGGGTTTTCTTACTGTGTGTGCATTATGTGAGAAGTCTGCTGTGTATTGCCGAAGTTTGGCTTACAGCAAAGTTTTCTCCTGCAGATACACCAGCTCAAACTGCACGAGTCTGAGCAAGAGTCAAGAGTCACAACCAGTGCAGCTGAATGGGCCTAAAATGTATGTTCATGCAACATCAAAGGGAAGAATAAAACCCTGGGCCAGACTCTCAGCTGCTGTGGTCATCTTTGATCCACTGACTTCACTAAGCTTGCACTGACTTTAAACACAAATATCTCCCAAATCACCTCTTGCTGCCCTCGGACAAAGCGCAGTGGTAACACCTGTGGAAAACGCCACCGAAGGAGCCAAGTACAACCAGCGGCACAGCTCAGGTAACTGCTCACATGTAACACAGCAGTGGCCAAGCATACAGACGTATGATGCTCAGCTACACTGATCAGACTGGAAACAAAGCTACATGAGTGCCACCGCATTGCTGTTATACAGCAAAAACAAGAGAACAGATTTTGGCCTTGTGCCTACCTGGTGCACGCCCTGATGCTGCAGGCAGCCGCGGCAAGATGGAGGCGCTGTGCCTGTGCCGCCCCACTCACCGCGCTGCTCTCGCCCGCGCTGCACCACTCACGGGGTCAGAATCTAAAATTCAATAACCTTCACTCGAGCCAGAGTTGTGGGGGATCATGGCAAAGGAGATCTGACTCCTTGTCCTGGGGGTGGCGGCAGCACTGAGGGCTCTCTGTGAGGAGAAGCCGGAGATGCCCTGGGTTCCCGCCGGTTCCAGCCGCCCCTCAGCCCTGCGGGTGGCGCCTCGGGGAAACTGAGGTAAAAAGGCGGGAAAATGGCACCAGGAGCAGGGAGAGGCAAAGGAGCTAGGAGTGGGGCCAAGGTGGGGAAAAGGGGGATCCACGAGTGTTGTCTGTCCGTCCCCCCCATTTCAGGTACTGTCAAGAGAGTCCTTACAGACAGGTAACAAGAATTTCTCTCTCAATCCACTCTGAATCCATGCTTTTTCAAAGGCAAATGGCATATGCCATTTCTATCTTACATCCTCAAATGTATTTCTGAGCACCAAATGGAGCACACAGGAATCGCTGAGGGTGGAATTTTGCCTTCTGAAATAGAGGCCTATTTTTAAGAGGTGAGAAAAGCTCCTTGTGAATTCATACTTACATAGGGGACCTGTAGCCCCTGAGAAGAACCAGTTTCCTAAACAAATACAGCCAGTCCCTGACAATAAAAATACCTTCTTCTGCATGATAAAAAACAGGGGAGAAATTACCTGAGTATTTAAAGCAAAAGCAGATATTTGAGTAAAATAATACCTTTGAGGTTGTAAACATTTGAAATTCCCTTGTTCTACTTTTCCCTCCAGAGCAACCTTTCCAACAGGTGTACTGCTTGTGTTTCCAGAGCGATGAAACACAGAGGACAGTCTAAAGCCTGTGTGTAATTTCAATTAATGATACACCATGTTAACGCCTCGATTCAGAGCATACATGCCTAGCAAAATTATAACAGTAAGGGTATTTAATTAACAAAATAGTTTACCAAAAATGTAGTAAACTCTTTGTCATTTGAAATTTCAAATGAAGGTTAACAGTCTCTCAGAAAATTGTGTTGCAGTTTAACCAGCACAGCATATGATGTTCTGCTTTGCAGAAAAATCAAGACAGGTTGAATACAAAGATCCTTACCAGCCTTAAGAAACACCCAGTCAATCTTATGCAGAAATATTGCATCCATTTTCCAATATCAGGTGCCAAACTTCAGATTTTGTAATGTTAATAGATGGTCCTTTTTCTGCTCCCTCCCTTCTCTCTTTCTGCTGTAAACTGCTGTCCACTTGGTTCATAAGCTCAGATATTTTTCCATGTCAGGTTTAAAAGTACAGTGGCCTTTAAAAGTACAGAAGCTGTGCTATTTATGGTGAAAAGCACAAATTCAACTTCAACACCCCAGAAAGCCCAACAGTATTCTTTTTTTGGGATTTAAGCCTCCTCGTAACAAGGAGTCCCTTCAGCGCAGATTCAGTGCACTGTACCTTCTCTGTAAAGGTAAGGGTTATTTTCACCTTATTGAGAATGAACCTTTTGCAGTACTTATAACTCATTCCCATAGCTAAACAGAATGATCCAGAAAACACAAATTCCTCCTAGCTTTGCATAAACCTTCTGTCTTACACGACATCCCTCCAAACCTCGCCGTACATCTTGCCCATTACACCATTAGTAGTAACAACAACATCATCACATTAGTCTAAACACCCCAAGGCTTCCTATTTTAGAGTTTCCCCGATGTCTGACCAGGAGCTCAATTCTACTAGCCAAAAAGAATAGCCATAAATAAGCATGTTTCCAGCTCCTTCTTGCAAAGAACTAACTTACTCTTGGTAAGAAGTCAGCAAGAAAAGTTATACAACACTCTTCATGATTATGGATTCCCACATTTTGTTACACTTGCTTTCTAGCAACAATGAAGAAATGGTGCTGTCATGAAAACAATACCGTATGGGAACAATTCCTTGAACTTATATTTTTCCAGCTAAGCTAAGCTAAAGTGTCTTACTGGGATAACAATAGCACATACAAAGCAGGATGATACTAAAAATAAGACATCTGTATGGATATGCCTCCTCCACTTAATTGCAAACAAGATTAGCATAGTGTATAATCAATATAAAATTGTGTTATCTGCACAGGCTGTTTTCTACCAACATGTAGCTAAATACAAATACATGTTTCATTTTAAAATCACTATACTTCTATTTCGACACAGTAGAAAATGCTATGCCATCATTATAGAACTAAATTCTTCTTACAGTCAGTAACTATGGAAGTATATAACTGAGAAGCTGCAGCAAAAAGAAACAAAACCAGTTGCAGCCTGTAGTTGTGCTAATTAAAATCAAATCATTAGCAGTGTCTTACACCAAGTTAAAAATCACAATGAAATGAAGATGTTGTGATATGGTAGCAAGACAAGAACTGCATTAATTAAAAAGTCAGTCAGGCAAAATTGCACAAAAACTAAGAATTAGAGTCATAGCTGTCTCCAGTACTGGAATTGAATGCTCTTCACACATTCAATATGAATTAACAGGATTTTCTAAACCTCTGCAAGGGGGTGCCTGCTGTGTCACCCTGGTGGTATCTTCCAGGGAACTTACTGAGTGCACACCTCAGGACAGAGCTTTAGCCAAGAACAAGTCAGCATGGAAGAGCAGAAGTGCAGATAATGCCTTCCCTGCTAAAAGGAAATTTCGAGCACGAATTCTGCCATGAAATGCGTTTTCAGTCCCATTTGCCATTACATCAAGGAAGCCATTAACACCATGCCTCAGACAGTTATCAGGCTACATGTTTTCCAAGTCTTGCCCTGAACGTCACCTGGATCCCCAACCTACACAGCACAGTGCTCACTTTATCTGCTCCCCAGTCTCATAGGAAAAAAGGGAGAGACTGGAAGAGTTTTGCAATTTTTGTTCTGTCCTTATTGCCACCAAAGAAACACAATGGATTAAGACAGACTTGTATCTAAAAAAATAATTTTGACATCTACTTTTCTATTTTTATAATTACCACCCAAATATACACATACAAGTTTTTGAGAATATACAAGTCATGCCATGATTTTGGTAAGTTTATAGCTAAGATTTCTCACCTCAACAACTTTAGCAAACACCCACGTGATTCACAAACAAGGGTTTGCCAGTATTTTTACTGGAGGCTAGAAGTTTATTGGAAAACATACTGAATTGGCCAACTCCTGCTTTTATCCTATAGAAAACAACAGGATAGCATTTTTAGCATGATCATCCCTCTAACAAAATAGCAAGGGTACATAGTAACTAGGATCCCATCATAAATTGTGGTAATTTTGCATAAGGAAAAACCATGAATATAGTGAAAGAGAATAATGAAGTAATTAACTACAGACACAATTTAAAAGCTAAGATAATAAAATACAGCTAAATGGAACATTTGCAAAACACCTAACCAGCCACTTTCACCTGAAGAGGCTGGAGTGTTATTTTGCATTAAAATGAAATTTAACTACTGATTTATTTGCTTATCCTTGAAAGCTCAGCCTCTGTGGGGTCTGGTTCTCAGTCTGCAAATTTTGTTCTGGAGCTCCAAATTAAAAATAGTGAAAGAGGAAAATAATGATTCATGCAAAATCTCAGCCTAGCCCCAAGGAACATGCATGACCACACATCCACAGTAATTCAAGAGCTACAACACCAAAAATCTCAGGTAGGAAACAGGTGACCTCAGTGAAGTTCCCACTCCTGAGGCAGACAGTGTTGACATTCAGCAACAATGCCACTGTTGGAAAACCTTTCCGTCTTCACTGGAAATTATCTACGGAGTTGACAGAGCACGTGATAGAAATGGCCAAATTGCTGCAGAGAGAGAGGGAAGAGTTTCCCCAGGCAGCTAGAAGTTTCCTTCTACAGAACAAAGCCAGTAGCTCATCCATCCCCGCAGAGTCACTGGAAGTCAGGACAGCCCAGTATAAAGTTTTGTTCAAGTGCCGTTTTGCAATGCCCTAATATGAAAAGCAGGGTGCATTTAAGACATTGTGACAACTTGGTTTTCCAATGTGACAGCTTGACAGGTGAACCAGTGATGCTCACCAGTGTAAGTTACTGAAATAAGCCTGAGGTACAACTCCTTGCAGCTTGTAAAATGGCCATATCAGCTTGAGTGGACAGACACAGATGATGGTACCCGAGTAGCAAAGATGCACTGTCAGGCTGGATCTCTCTACAGTCTCCCACATCTTTTCCAATTGCTTCTCTCTTTCAGTACTATCTCAGTCTTGTTTCTGTTCATCAAGCCAGCTAGTTTTCATCCCAAAATCACTCTCAAATTGCCTCACTCCATCAGGTGTTTCCAGCTGGATGTTCCCAACACACTCAATAGCCTCATAGCCCGTGTTTCATTACAGACCTTCCCGTTGACCTGAGGTAGGTACACGTCAAATGACAACAAAACATCTTTCTTTGACATCTCATAGGAGAAGGTAGGAGAATAATTGTCCCTAGCTATGTTTGAGGCCTCTTGTTCCTTTTCTCCACCCTTCTACTCACTCGCCCTCAAAATATTAAATAAGCGAGAACAATCCAAGCTTCAGAAGGAAAATCAAGGTAACTTTACAAAGGTGAAAAAATGGATTTTTACAGTCAGCCACAATCAGTCTCCAAATCTTTACTCATAATATCTGTTCTCATAATCCTATCACAGAAATTACTTGTGCATGTGAATAATACTAAAACCAAAACCCCAGACATTTTATAGCATGTTGTGAATCATGCTGGTTTTAAAAAAGGAGAGATCATAATAGCAAATACTATAACCTACCATGTAATGTAAACGATCTATTCAACAAATGCAGATGATATGATTAAATATTTTGGAACTATAAATATTATTTCATGTATATCCCAGAGGATGGTTTTAAACCCACATTTGTACAGAAAAAACCCTATATTATGCAAATATATTCACACATATATACATATACATATAGAAAGCAGAAAAAATAATTTTATAAAAGGTTATGAATAAATAATTATCCCATGGGAATTTAAGACAGACATTCAGGGACAACGAACCCAGGTATTTAGTGCCTACACATTTTCTTTATAATCTATTGTAAATAATATTTTATATTCTGTTATTTTTCCTCCCATAAAGACTCTGGGAAATGGTTATGTAAGTAGTTTTAACTAATGTTGTAAACAGGTTTTCAGCTCTTCTGCCATATGTTAAAGATGACAGAAGATGTTACAAGTGATGAAATTCATTCACAAAGAGAAAGCCCAAGGATTCATTGGGTTTTATGCTCTGAGGGTAGGAAATAATTTTGGCTCTCTCCCAGAATGAACTGTTTAATCAGAAAATATGTTGCACTGAATTAACTAGCAGTTTCATGCAGCAAATCTCACTGACTCTTCTGATCTTAAGAATTTTCATTTAAGGGATAAACCTCTTCTCACTTGATTCATAGATATATGGGTATGCACAGTTGTGACTGCTAAGGCTAAGCAATATCGTGGCAGATGCTAGTGTATCAACATTACAGGAATTTCTTTTAACCTTCTGAATATGTCAGGGAAACTCCTCGGTTGCCATTGCCACTAGACTGTACAGAAAGCATCACAGTAGTGGGCAGACTGGCTTTTGGGAACTCTGCAAGTGTGAAAGGCAATGAAGAACTAGGAATTTGGATCCCTAGAGGAGTAGGAGTAGTATTTTATCCCTTTGAAAGTATTTTGAAATACCTTAGAATATCTGTGAACAAAGCAAGAACTAAAGGGTACATTACCTTTTAAAAGCATTCACTCAATATTAATGCTTCTGGAGATATTTAATGTAAAACATTGCATTTAAAACACCACATTTAAAACACAGTCCTGAAAACAGCCCTTGTTTACAAGGATTTAAGTAAACCTGCTCAAAGGCATTCATATGTCAGACTAGGAATAGGTGCTGCTGTAGAAAGCAAAATACATTTTTTCCCTCCTCTGAAAATGCAGCACAATACTGAGCTAACTTGGAACTCTATTTGCCTGGGATGAACAAGCTCATTCTTTTATTTTTTCCTTTATATATCAGTTCACGGTGGTATATTTCTATTCCACCAAAAATCTCCCCTGCATTGTGCATCTCCTGGAGCACAACTAAGTACCTGTAAAACCCGATTGACTAATTTCCAATTTACAAGAAGTAATGCAATTATTTTGTTCAAATTAGATTTAATTACAAAGCTTCTGAGCAGCCTAAGAATATTTTCTTGATACATGCTCAGCTGAAATCTCCCTCCGTTTTCAGCAGGGTACACAACATCCATTTCTGGTTGTGTATCTCTGGTTTGGTAATCTATGGTTAATTGCACTGCCTCGGAAAAAGTCTTCCTAGTTTGCCAGTTAATGTTTAATTACACCGCCCTGAACATCTCTTCAAATGGCATCTAGTTTCCAAGCTGAAACATCCAAATTAAAAGGAAAATACTGATAGCCTTTCAGAGAGAAACATGTCCAAACCCCCTGCAATCCAGGAAAAAAAAAATCTGCAAAAACTAGTATCCACCAATCCAACAAATCAGCTCCCATTTTATCCTCCTTTCAGCAATGCCACATAGAGCTGGTTTCCAAGAGCACAAGAGGCTGCTGCTACATGTCAGCAGCAAATTAGTAAAAGTGCTATCATGATGTAGGCGAAGATGGAAAACATCCCACTTACCATCTTCCTCAGAATATATACTCCAATAGCATCCACAGTACCTGCATGTCAGTATTCTCCTACTGCCTTTATTTTTTTCATTCCATAAATTGGCATCAGAAATAAGAGCCAAAGAAAGAGATGATAATGTAGATAGGGATTCTCAGGGCCACATTCACTTACCTGCAAAAGGAAAAGCACAGGGTTTGAGCTCACTAATCACAGAAGCCAGCTAATCTTATTAGATGTCTGCTAATTATCTCTGGACACAAAGAAGGATTACATGAGGCAAAGAAATAAAATGTTTTTGAATAGACATTCATTGGTTATATTGGGAAAGGAAACAAGTAATATATTTATCAAGAGATCATAAACATTTCCCTTTCTGTTTGCTGAAGAGCAGATGTGACAATGAAACAGGTGGTGGAAATGTAAACCCTTGTAAAACCTCCGGGGTGTTTTCTCAGGAAGTGTCTAATGATTGTCACTAGATCTGTTGCAGCGCTTACTTTATAGGCCAGCGTGGTACAAGTAGTTACTGGGGTTTTGCCAGTAATCTCCTAGGCAACTGGCTGCTCAAAGGAGCCACAAATAGAAGCAGTAAACCCCACTCCTGATTTCAGTCTCAAAGCAGTTTGCACTTGTAACATTCACCATGCAAGAAAATATACATCCTACAAAGGTATGGGTGGTCAAAAAAGCATGCACTCCCTTTCATAACATAGTACTGCCACAGATGTTGGGAATAATCAGATTTGTGCATTAGCTATGAGAAAATAACTGAATAGCTTATTTTAAAAATGGTTTCAATTCGCTGGATTTTACAAAGAAAATGCCAACAACAATGCAGTGTTCACGCAGACTTCTCAGTAATACGAGGTACTAATTTGGGCTCCTCAGACATCAGTGGAAATTACCATTTATTCTTGCATATTTTAAAGATTTATTACATATGACTTTATATGAGTACTTCTGTTTAGCCTACAATACAAGCATAAATACATTAAATTTAGGTCACTCATGCATTTTATTCATTAAGACAATAAACACCAAGTGGAAATCTAGAAAGAGTAATCTGCTGTCAGCTGTTCTGAATAATGAGTTCATATATTATTTAATTACATCACTCCAAGAACAGCAATTCATCGCTGATGCTTGTTCATTAAATATAATTTTTATTTTTCAGCAATTTTCTTTGTAACTCATTTGTAAAAACAGCAGGCATTTTATAAAGAAGTATTAGAATTATTAAAAAATTATTTTAGAGTAGCTGATTTATATCTTAGTTTCCTCTGTATTTATCCAACATTATAATATTTTACAGAGAAAATTAACCATTCTCCAGGAGAGACTGGGGAAATAATTAGGAGTTCTCTTGACAGATCAAATTATTCTAGTTTTAAAATACATTTCAATATAAAATGTGTATGTTTTCAGAAAAAGATATTCCCCGAGTTATTCAGATTGCAGATGTTAGATAACAACAGCAAGCATAGATTTATTAACAAAGTAAAGCACAACCACAACATAAGAAAATCTCATGCTGCTAATTAACATCAGTATCATATTGATAAGATGAAAATTAATTTTAAAGCCTCCTACAATCTCTAAACAGAGATAATATCAAGGAAATACCTAAACACATTAGTCATATAGATACCTTTGTAAACAGACAAGCACATGTTAAGTGTACACAATTTCAGACAAACGCATGTCAAGTGTACACAATTTTACCATTTTTATTTGAATAAATGCATAGTTCAATTTGAAAACTTGAAGCAGCTTTGCAGGTGTGTAAAGGTTTCATTATATAAACAGTCTTACAATATCTTGTTTAGGCCAAGTACGGAGTTTTACTGTAACTTAGAACTTATTATTTACATGTTTTTAATTAGAGCTACAAAGACGTCCAGTTGAAAAGGGACTCATGCAGTTCGTACTGCATGGTGAAAATAAGAAATGGAAATGTATATAAGGTGCCCCAAGTATCAGAAACAGCCTAGGTACATCACACAAACCCCGAGTTTAGTACAGTCTACTTTTCAGCTGCATTGTTTCTGAGATAACTTGCACAGATTTCTGATATGTCCACATAATCTCATATTGTGTCATGCAGACACAGTCAAAGTTGCCTATCAGATTATCTCATTCAATCTCTACTGACACAGGGTATGTAGCATCCAGATTCACAGCATGCCTGAAATTAAACTGCTTTATAATGCTCAGCTGCCAGACCAGGAATCCAATTCTGAGTAGATACACTCTGGCTGTAAGTATGCTTCAGTTGGAAGTGTTGAGGATTAGGAGGCCCATACTTATGTGAACAAATTAGTTAACTGTCTGTTAGTGAAGAAGGCATCGCTTCACATGATGGGGCAACCAGCATCTCATGAGATCATTTCCTCCCTTATCTTGAAAACTACTTTCTCTTTGGAGTCCCAGTGGCAATATAGAGTTCATATTTGTTTAACAGCTCATCTGAAAGTTTCCATAGCTGCTGATGTCATGAAGGATCTGGATAGGCTGAGAGGAATGGGGAATGCCATCACCCACTAAGCCTTTGAAGAGGTCCCATAAAAGGTCTCAGCTGGACAAAAGCAATGGCTAAGGGCTTTGCAAGCTTGGCTTCAGGCTCACAAGGTGGTCGGTAGCAATTTTGCAGGTATTTCTGCAAAACAATAACAGATCTGATTAAAGACCTTACAACCAACAGCAACAGCTAAGAAAAGGACAAGGTGCACACATATTCTCTACACCCTTTTGGAGAGGCAATAACAGCAAGAAAGGTTGAAGAACAAAAAAGGAAAATGCAACAGCAGCAGCTGTGCTGAAGGACATAAGGCTATTAGAAGATGAGGGCAAATGGCCTTCTTCAATATTGATTTTGTCCAGAGAGTAAGAAAGAATAAATGTGAAGCAAGTTCTCCTACATTAGGACTCTTCTTTGCATGGACAGTTTTTGCAATGTGTCTTTAAACTGGAGAGAAGAAAAGCTGCTAGGACAAATTACATCATGACATCTCTTCAGTGTTTAAGACCAGGTGCCTGCACCATTCCTACAGAGAGTTATGGATGGGAAATATTCTTTGCTATCAAAGTTCTACTATTTGAGGAAGCCAGAAGCATTAAAACCAAAACACACAGATGAATGGAACAATGTCTGAAGATGTTCTGAAGGACAGAAGAAAATGTACTAATTAATACAAGGATAAATTTATGAAGAGACCTTACTTTTTACATTGAAGGGACTAGTAAAGAAGTCATTTGCTACTGCTGCATTTGCAGGGAGCAAACCTCATTGCAACTCTGACAGGGAATTATAAAAACCAAGGGGCTGAGATTTACTTCTTCAGCTGCAAATGAGTACACCTCCCACAAGGGACAAACCAAAATTTTTTATTTGCTTTCTAATGCCCAGTTTTCCACAGGAATACAACAGTGAAAAATCACACCAAGTTTGTAATATGCTTCTACCTGGCTGAATATGTTCTGTAAAAGAGATGAGGAGAGAACCAGATGACCTGGCACCTGTTCTGAGCCACAGCCAGGCAAGATTAAGAGAAAAAAAACCCAAAACCTAATCAGTTAAAATTTAAGCATCAGACCTCTGGTAAGATCTCTGAAGGTGTGAAAAGCAGAATAAAAGATATTGCATCAGCTGAAAAGATGGAGAATGGGATAGAGGCAGTGACTGAGTTGGGCAAACATCTTAGACCCAGGATACAGAATATTAGCTTCATGTAGAAAGAGATGAAAAAGCAGCACAGCAGAAGCACATGCTGAACACCCAGCAAGTCCGGAAGAAAAAGGGTAGTCAGAGCTGACAAGATGGGATGAGCTTACAACAAACCTAGCCAAGAGAAAACCATGGCATAAGCCAACTTCATATCAGTAGAAGTGAACAGAAAGTGACAGATTTTAGAACTCTGCGGTGTAAAAAGCCAAGCCAAGAGATGATAGGAGAAGGAAAGGACAAGGAAGACTTCTCAGAGCACAGCTGAGGTTAGCAGAGGATCAGTATGAAAAAGGAACACATTACTCTTCTGTACCATTTAAGACTGACCCACTATTTTATAATGTAGTAGTATTAAGAAGGCAAGAATAGCTACACCTGGATAGGAAAAGCACAGTTATTTACAGAGTGGAAAGAAGAGAAGCACTAGTCAGAATGGAAGGAAAAAAGGATCAGAATTGAAGGAAATCTAGGAGAACAAGTATGAACAAGAACAAAATACTTTATAGAGTTTGAAACTAGAGTAAGCAATTTTTGTAGACTATGGAGGGTATGAGATGAGAAGTATGGAATCAAACCAGGTTTTGAATATAATGTAAAGGCAGCATGAAAAAGTCTGGTCTGGTGACAAAGTGCCCTATCAATGTTCAGTGAAGGACCGGCACAACTTTGAGCTCCATTTAGGTGTTGTGTCCAAAAATCAAAATGATGACAATGGCATCTCCGAAAATTAGGACTTTCAGCAACATAAACAGAGACCATATAGACAGAAGCGATACTCCCTGGAACAAGCAAACAAAAAAAATTAAATATCCAAGTCAACAAATTAAAACCAGCTACAGTTTACGGAAACATAACAGTCCCCACTGCATACTTGTTCAGTTAAACTTTGCAGCAGCTCTACTCAGTTCTTAAGTTGTCTTAAAGTGTTGTTCCCCAGAGGATACTGTTACCTTCTGTTGCTAAAAAGTTAACTGAAACCAAAAGATTGTTTTCTCTAGGATACAATATACAGAAAACTGAAAAAAAAATAATTATACTAAACAAAGTAAGATACTTTCATCAACAAACCAATAATTCCACACATTATGTCTAAGCCAAACAGTCTGAAAACAAATACGAGGTTCTCTGGTTTGCAGGGAAGCAGATGTCAATGGAGGCTGGCATCAGCACTTCAGCTGGGACTCCAGACACCTCAGAAGAGTCATGATCTGTTCACTATTCAAGCCTATCTTTAAGGAGCAATGGCTCGTTTCACAACTGGTGACAGTGCTCATAGGCACCTTCACCTACAGGAGCTGATCACAAATTCCCAAGAGCTTTTCTCTCATTCCACCAGCAGGCTGGGAAAGGAGACTGGTGAAGAGAGACCTACTTGAAGTCCCTAAAGGCAATATAGAGCCTGCATCTGAACAAGATTAACCTCTGTCCCAGGACATTTCAAATACCAACAATCAGTGAATCACGTCCCTGTGCATCAACTTCTGTTGTCCTATCATTGATGCACTGAGCAGAGGCCTGGGGTTTACTCTGGCAAGAAGACAACTACTAGACCTTGAAGCATTGACTCTTGCATAAAATTTGCCATATGCTTTAATAAGAGTGAGCAAAACTCTAGATTTTTAATCTGATTTCTCCCAAGTTAGATTTCCTTGTGTTCACACTTCCTGATTTCATGACATCATTACACAGTATGGTTCCAGTTCTTACTATTTGCAGTTAGTGAAGGAATGTAAAACTAGGAAGCTTTTTTCTGTGCAGAAGTGAATAATACTAACATAATGAAATGTAGCTTTGCTCCATTTACATTTCAAGATTTAAAAAGAGATCTGCTACATCTTTCAGGCATCATTTTCCATGTCCTGCAATTCACTGTTAAGAAACACGGACTGTTGAGAAATAAGGGATGTCTAGAAGACTGCAAGACACAAAAAGAAAAACCTTTAAGATTTAAAATTACATATGACAATTTTTGAAACTATGATTTTCAACAGTAGAGGAAGACTTGCACTGTTTTGAAAGGAAAAAATCTATTCTACTCTTACCATTTACCTCAAACGTGACTCAGGGATCATGTAAGTTGCTCCTGACTACAGCTGCTGGAAGCAAGAAAACCCAAAAATCTCTAAATAGCTGTGTTGCAATCAGATAAAAACAACTAAACTGAAAATGACTGAGGCAGCTGTTTTAAAAAAATTTCCATCCATAGTTAACCTATCTCACACCACTGAACAGTTTAGACAGGCTGCAGTTAAAACACATATCACCCTGTATTTTTTTTTAATCACACATGAACATGTTCACACACAGCTATGGAAAAATGCAAAGACTCCATTAACAGTACCTGACATGACATTTTATCCGTCTAGAAGGCAGGCTGGTAGCTCATGAGTCCTGTAGTCAGTTTAAAGGTAAAAAGCTCCACAGGACAAACAAAAACCCTACACAACCAAAGAAAACCTAGAGTAATTCCTGAAAGCAGAAATTTACTCCATATGTAAGGACTTTGTCAGGAAAAAAAGAAGTCAGCAAATGTTTTTCTAGAGGAAAACACGTTCATTCCAACTCACATTGAGCAACAAGGATAGGAAAGTGGCTGTCCTTACTGTTTGGCTGAAGTGAAACACTGTTTCTGCCCAATAACCCTGTGAAGGCAATAGCAATAACAGATGTACAAACTAAAACAGAATGTAGTGGTTATCTCCTGGAGTTTAGTTTTTTAGTGATTGAAGATGGCTCCAACTTTGGTTTATACAAGGTTTTAACAAGCTGGAACTATGAGAAATTGGGATACAAAAAATTTTATTTCACAGTAAAATCCCTTAAGCTCTGAGCATTGATTTACATCTTAGCAGATATTCATCATCTAGCCACGTCATAGATATCCCCTACTCCAAGTCTCTCTCTTCTCTGTACTCTTGGCTAGATACCTTTAGGGCAGGACTCAGAGAAAAAAAAAAAAAGGAAAAAGATTAAGGCAGTTGCTAAGGTTGGACTGAAATGGAAAGACTGAAGATAAAACCACTGCTGAGATCAGTTTTTCCACATGATCAGTGCATATATGGACCCAGAGACGAAAGGTTTCTGAGCAAACCTGATGCCTTTTTACGAGGCTTAAGGAGAGTTTGGAAAGGTAAATATTGAAAATGTATTGTTGGAGTTATAAAGGATTCTCCAAAACTCACAGACAACGTGCTGTGCATACTGACAGCAGCACTTACCTGAGGAGGTTGATACAAAACACAGTTCAAAATATCACGAAAAGAATAAATTTTGCACATACATCAGTTTTCCCTCCTACACCCTCTCTCTCAGTAATTTTTCAGAAAAACAGTGGCTTTATAGTAGTTTTAATGCTTTCTTCACTAAAATAATTTTGATTGCTTTTGGTATAATGCCAGCTAATTCCACAGTTGAAAAAAATAACAAAGAGCTTGCTTTTGATCCACTACTTACTTCATGAAAGGAAATACCCTTTCATGTTCAACACAGGCATTGTTTTCCGTGAAGTACCATGCCTTATTTGGCATCAGGACAACACTTGGCACTTTATCCAGAAGTACCAAAAACTTACCTCATGGAACTGGCATTCACAAGTGTTATATATCCCACAATTATTTCAATAAATACCAAGTCAACCTCATTAAACAGCATGCACAAGCACATCGTAATGAATTATGCTAATGCCAGAATGCAAGAAAACCACACCTCATTTACACTTAAGAGAATTATTTAGTGGAAAGGAATCATTAAAAAGTGTAATTCATATTTTTTTGAATTTTTTAAGGAAAATGAAACACCTTTCTAAAAAACATACTTCTGTTTAACTACAAATTATGAAGCTGGTTAAAGAAATCAGAGTGAAATTCTCTGCCTCATGCTGTAGAAAATTTTAATAACCATGATTCTTCCTGGCTCCATGTACTATGAATTTATGAATTTCAGATAAGTTAAGCATGCTTTGCAGATCCTGGAAGAGACTGAAATACTTACAGATATTAGCCCTTATACCTAAAGCCAGCTGAAGCTCAGGCAGGTGCTGTAGCCATCTTGGAGGGTGCAATCACGAAGGCATCAGACAGAAAGAGTGGGCTAATTTCAGGTGGGCAGCAGTGTAAGGATCCTGCAAAACTGGATTTTGGCATTTCTATACCTGAGTTTACAACAGTCTTCTTGCTAAACATTCCTCAAAAGGTGAATTCAGCTCAGAACATTTATCCGCACCAAAAACCCTGCTGAGATGTTATGAATTATACAGCACATGTGTTTTTGTGCTATTGTGAAATACCCAAAGTTAACTGTAATAATTTATCAACCATATTTTGCCATGGTTACCTGAATTCATAAACTATGGGAAAGGAATTATTCATTTTGACACTACAGGAAATTTAGGAGGGCAATATTCAATACTGATGAACAAGACTGACCAAGAGTATAATATGAGAACACAAAAAGCTGCTGAAGAGTTTTTTAAAAAACTAACTTTTACTATTAATGGAAGCAGAACATCCAGCAACCAAAAATGCTGTTCTGTGCAATTTACTAGGATTTTTATTTCTGCCACACGGAGTACCTTTACCATAACTTTGGTGGAAAAGTCCTTTAAAAATAAATCAGTGTTGCAACCTGCTATGAAAAACAACTTAACTGGGTCTTCTATTTTCAACCATGATGTATATTCCCACATGCGTGAAAATCACTGTGGAATTTTTATTATTTCCTATACTTGATATATAAGTTTAATGTTATTTATTCTGTGTAGATTAATAGGTAATCACACATTTCATCTCTCAGCTAGATTCTATTTCTTTAAGCTATCTAGGCTGTTACTCATGCTTACTTTTGTACAATAGCAGCAAGGAACTCAAGTTCAGCAACACTAGCATTCAGCAAGTGAGATTTAAACTACTGGCACTGTAAGTGAAAGATTCCACATTATTGACTGTGCAGTCACTGGCAAATATTTTTTGAGTGAGTCAATTAAGAGCTCTGCACAGATCAAGTGATCTCCACCTGGAGAAAGAGCATACTTTCTTGGTCTCCCTTGACAGGCCCTAGCAAAACCCCTAGCGTTTTGGAGGAAACAGAGCTTCCCGCAGCCTGTCAAAATACCAGGATAGCATAGTACCACAGTGGTCACTTTACACTGAACTCTGAGTCCTTCCCAGCTGCTGAGTGACCATTTGTTCCTCCTGACCCCTAGCTGTTCCACAAACAGGTTTTCTCCCTTACATGCTCTCCAACTTCGCTTTTTGTTTCTATTATTACTGCCTCCATCCTAACAAATCTTCCAAATTTGTGTCTTCAATGCAAAAGACAAATAATTAAATGACAAAATTTAGAGACACATGGAACCATTGCAGTCGTTCTTTCCTTCATCACATATTTTGCTCCCCAGTTTCTTGCTGCTTAGATGGTGAAAAGGTTGAAGAAAAGTAACAGGTCCTTGTCTATGGCAGACTGCAAAACAAAAGGGCTCTGATTATAATTGTGGCTTCTCTGCTACTATTGAGAAACAATTCATGATTATACTTCACCAAATTTCTCATCTTAGACTCTTCCACAACTCAAAACAACAATGCAAACTGAAGACTGTTATTTTTCAAACTGTCTTCCTTTTCTTGACTGCTTTTTCACTATAAACACACAACCCTTTCCTCCCAAAAACATCCTTGAACTATCCTGCATTGACATTTAATATTTTATGATGGCTGCCCAGTGAATGGCATGTATACACAAGATAACCATGACAACAAATAATTAGCAGTTTTTAGCTGGCTGAATGCCACCTGTGAAGGAAACAGCAATTTGCCTCCTTACAAGAGACAAAGGAAAAGACTGAAGACATCTTGTATTAAACCATTATATTCCTTCCCTGCAGTGTAATTGCTTATTTAAACACATTAAGAGAACTAAAGAGTTTCTGTACAGTAAACAGAGACAGTGCTCCCTGTAGTCCCTTCCCTTTTACATGGCTTTAAAATCAGCTGAAATAACGCAAAAGTAATTTGAATGATAAGCCAGAGCTATGTTTTATTTCTTTTTCAAATTAAACAGTCTCCAGCTTTAACTGGTTACAAAAACTGAATTAGATTTTTCAGTTTCTTCGATTGTCATCAGTTACTTTTTCACTGTTGGGTCCTTTGTGGGCTTCCTTCATTTTGTCTGGTCATGACTGAAAATTAACTGGAACACAAAATGGAAGTGTTCCTCCACTTCATTAAGAACACTTGCCTGTGTTAGCTGGAAGTCTGTATTCCCTCTCTGCCTGTTATCTCCACAGGCCAAAAGTGGGGACAAAAATGCTTTCGGTTTCTATCTCAAGCAGGAATGCCATCCTTCTCCTATGAGGTGGCATCAGTCCCTCATCTTCCCTCAACGCTATTGCATAGCAAAGATCTAGAAACTTACTCCCAAATCCCACTGGCTTATGGATCTAACAGAAAGAGAGGAACTGGGTAGCAACTCCTACTCATGTATAGTTGTGATTCCTGTAACTTATTCTGTCTTCTACACAATAACCACAGACATTTCTTCAAAACTGACTTGAGATTTTTCAAAGCCACATCAGGAATACCAGCAGAAAACCACATAACTGACTAAATTCTACAGGTCCTCCCATCATCATCTTGTTCTGAAGCCCCAAACCCAGTGAGACTGCACAGGGGCAGCATGAGATTGAAGGGAAGGAACAGGAGGGAAAACATACCCTTAACGCAGAATATTCCTGAAATTCTGCCTGTACTGCCCAGCTCAAATGCATGGAATAAGTGGCTGCAAACCAGCTGGGCCCCTCCAAAGCTAACGCACATAAAAGCAGGAATCGCCCCTGTCCCCAGAGCCAGGACAGGCAGTCACTCCTTTGCGCTGACAGTACAACAGCACCAGCTGCCATGCCAGCCCTCTCCACCTCATAGCAAAGCACTGAGAAATCAGTCAGTGCATCTGAGAGAAATACGAGAAACAGAAATTTTAGAGAAGGTTTTAGGTAGGCAAGGATTATACTTCCCAAGATTTCCACCCCACTGTTAGGAAGTAGCACCTCAGAGAGACCCAGTGAGGTCTGCAATTCAGAGTTGGTAATTCCAGTTTCTCAAGAGCCATCATGCCTACAGCATCATGTGCTTCTAAGTTCTGACATGTCAGCCACTTGGGGACTGTCCACAAGCCATGTGTTGCTCTAGAGAGGAGCCACTTTCCCTAAATGGGAAGGCTAAAATTAGCTTCCTGCACTTAAAATGCCTGCCTCTCAGATAAATGGTATGCTTTAAGACACGTAAATGAAGAAAGAGGCCAAGTTACTATTTAAGCTTTCAAATATCTTCTATGAACTGTACTGAAAAACATTACCTTCACATTGATGAAAGCGAGGTGTAACATGACATTAAGACTGCATTGAAATTGTGTGCAGTACTGAAGAGCAGCAAATGGGAGAAGCAAGGCACATGAGTGAGAAGATGGGCAAACCGCTACTGAATACATAAACACTGCAAAGTGCTAATCAAGTGTGTTCCTCCCTATATCAAGTTCATGGCGTACAGTACAACATAGTGTGAAAGTTTTCACACTAAGTGCTCTTCATTGTGAAGAGAGAGGAGCAGATTTTTTTTTCAATGAGATCAGGGTCTTGTTTGAAGCCTTTACACCTGACAACATACCAGTCAGAGAGAACAAGATTACCCTTCCCATCCTCCATACTGATCCCCAAAGAAAGCCAGCCATTTTCAAAATGTTTCCAGCATTAATGTATCTGATTCTTTCAAGTAAGAAAATATGTGTGTATTAGTCACATGAAAAGCTTTAAAACAATACATAAAATCTGCAGCAACCCATGATTAATAGCATCTGTGCCAGCTTAAGTGGATGCTATTGATTTAGCTCATCAGATAAACATGTTTACCATCAGCTATGCTTCACCTATATTTACAGTATAAATCTCAATGACAGATACATGATGAAGTCCTAAAAAGGACAGAACAAGCACTGATAACTTGTCAGCCATTATTTCATACAGAAGCTTCCAGTTTGAAGTCTCCATTTGCATAAATTCAAACTTACAGATACAGGAGTTCTAAGAGTAACGAGTAACTCCCTCAATAATCAGCTTTTCCCCACTGCTGCTACTTTTCAGCAGCAAAATACAGTTATCCTCACCTATCTCACCGTGGTCCTGACAAAGATGTGCACATTAACTCATACATTCTAAAAAGTAGGCATAGATTACCCTAAAGTTGGATTAAATACATTATTTTTTCCCCAGAAAATTCCACTAAAAGTGAAATGGAAAATACAAAAGGAAGTAGTACAGTGAACAAGGAGTTCTACGTTTTTCATTTAACTTTCCTGCCCCTCTGAAAAGACCATCCTCTAGCATTTCCAGATTGATTACTGAGATGTTGATGAGGGGAGACAACTGACATCCAGATTTATTCCCATGAATGCCACAATCTTACAAATGGTGGAACCTACAAGAGAGGACAACAGAGGCAAAACCAGGCAGTATGAATTAAAGCATTAACCTGCCACAACAGGGATACAGCAAGGTAACTAAAAACGCCTTGAGCTCATGCAGCAGCTTTTTGGCTACTAATCCTGAGATGATGTCAGTTTTTGATAGCTCATGCTGTGAAACACATCAGTGCTTGAATGGTCTTTGTGGCTGGCCTCATTCTGTTCTGCTGCAGCTAGGCTAGACAACAGCCAGAAATATCCCTTACCAGTTTTCTTTCAACTCAGTTACCCTTTCACTTACCCAACTCAACCTGTTTAATGCAGACTTCACAGGATCAAATGTACCTGTCTACATGGTGACATTTAAATTATAAGGGGCTTCATACTGTTAAAATTGTATTCTTGTTAGACTACAAAAATACTCAAATCAACTGCTTTCAGAGTATACTCTTACAACCCTATTAAAGACTAAATACTTTAGAAAGATAATTGTGTTTTATATTTGTTATGGTTTGAGGGAGCACAGGTGAAGTTTTACGGTGTTAGTGTGGGACCTAGAGAGGGGGTGGAGTTTAGGTCCCTGAGTGCAGAGGTCCAGGGCACACAAAACCAAGGGGTCTGTATTCCCTCCCAATTCCTGCCACATTCTATAAAAGCCAGGAGGGGAGGAAGTCTCTCCCTTCCTGCTCTACCCCTTCCTTGCCTCCTCACCATGTGGAGACATCCCAGAGAGAGAAAGAACCCTGCCTTTGTCATCAGCTCGTCACGTGCTCTGCAGAATCCGAATCCATTGGATGCTGGGAAGAGCTTTGGACCCTTTTCCCTGCATCAGCTTTGCCATGAGACAGACTTTCAAGAATTTATATCTGTGATCAGCAGCATCAGGTTTTGTATGTACTTTCATATTTTGTTCCTTTTCCTGCCTGTTACTCTCCCTTCCCTGTTCCATTAAACCTGTTCTAGTTTTACCATCCAACTTTCCAGTCTCTCTTCCTTATTCCCCTTTTCTCTTCTCCCAGGAGGTTGGAGGGGAATAACAGAGAGCAATTCTGTTCTCTGGGTTGTGGCTCGCCTTGACCATTTAAACAGATACAATACTGTATCAGTTTACTTTGAGGCCAGCAGACAGCATATAATAGCATTTGATGTGTATCTCAGATACAGGAAACAACTTTACTACAAGCTCTGAAATACATCACCTACAGTATTCTGCACTACCTTTGAAGCTGCCAATAATGGAGCATCTCTGCTGGTTGGTTATTTTGCATATGAGAGTGGTTCAGAAGTTACAGCATGAGACTACTACTTGATCCTTCATAAGTTTGTTCCCAGCTTTACTTACGATTTGCTGCAGCAACTCTAAACTAATCTACCCAAGACCTAGAGTATAGACACCAAGCAAGGCACTCAAAATTGTGGAACACTGAGAATTGCAGCAAAACCAGAATTTAGGTATCCAGGCTATTGGTTATTGTATAAGACTAGGTCAGACTGTGTACGTTGAAGTCAAGCACATTGAAATATGCATCTTATTATAGCAGTACACAGACATTTATCAACGGCAACTTCACAACCCTATGGTAGAAAAATCACTAACTCCTATGCATGATGTGTAATCTGTTGTATGACAACAAGTAGTATCCTACATTTTACAGTAATGTAAATAGGATGCAAATTTGTTCATAATTTTAACTTTTTCTGGTGTTGACCACTACTTTGCCTCTCCATTTAGTTTGCAAACTGTGTTGTTTTAATTGCTACCACATCAGCTCTAAGCTTCCTCTTACTGATCAGAGTCCTCTTGTCACTGCTATATTCCCCTGACTCTCAGACCCTTAATGTCCACTGCCAGTTCCCTTGTACTTTAGGCTATGTTCTGCTGCTGTTTTTCCTTCCTCTATTCTCCTAGGAGATCTGCCATATTTCCATTTCTATGTGCCCTATCACCTCTATCTGAAAGTCCAATCTTTCAAACACAGGTTAGTGCTAGTATGCTAAGGATGGCAAGCTAACTAGTTCAAAAGAGTGACATTCAAAATTAGGTAATTCCTGTGAAGATTAATCCCTTGTTCACAAATAAACAAGTCATACTTCATTTCTACTTTGGTTTTAGTTGACTTTTCTATCATTACTGCATTAGCAACTAAGACAAAAATGCTGAGTTTTTTGTAAGGTTTCTATAGAATGAAGAAATAGTGCCATGGAAGCACTCAGAGAAGACCAGACTTTGGTAATATTAACTCAGTAATATTATATATGCTTATGTCCACAAAGGCAATAATGCCATTATGTCACGTCATCAGAATTTATGCAACTATTTATCCAGTATACAGAAACCTTACTTGAAATGATTGTTTCAGCCTGATGTATTACAGATGCAGTTTGATTTTGTCAAGTAATTCAGCCGAAAAAATAGTCATAATGGTATATTATGACAGACATGCTCTTCTTGCTTTGTGTCCCTTTGGCCTTATAGCTCCATGTCCTACTCATGAGGATTTGAGGAAGATGAGTACTCCATTTCCTCTCCATGCAGGGATTTGAACCCACACGTCTCCCAGCCACCAGACAAAAGCTTCTCTCAGTTCAAATCTCTGTCCTTAACCAGCAGATAGTGGATTAAGCACAGAATTTCCACACTGTCCTGAGGTGGGTCCTTCCTAGGTCTGTATTATTCTGCTTTGGAAAAAAAACATTGGGGGAGAAGGTGAGAAGGGAGGAGGGGGGTGGGGGGCAGAAAGCAGTGAAGTGTCATTTGACTTCAGGAAGCCAGAATAGAAAGGAGGATCCCTTTCATGTCATATGGAGGGGATTATCATGTGCTCATATCAGTAAGTAACCAAACATTGATAAAAATAACATCTGAGAACATATTATTTTCCTTCTATACATGTTTCTATGGTCACTTCTACAAGAAAAAAAAATCTTCCTTAGCAGATCTATATTACCCCAGTCACACCCTGTAATGGCATCTCTGAGGCAGACTAATCAGCTCTGCTTCCTGCCTGAAGCATATTAGGTCATCCTTCCCCTGATAGCTCTGCTCTCTAGTCACACAGGGCACTCTAGACAGACAGCAAGGAGGACAAATCTGTTCTTCTCCAGTCAACCTATATTAAGGGGCTTACACTGCAATGCAAAGGAAATGCTGGAAGAGGATACAAATAGATTAATATCATTACAGCTCATAAACAGTCTAGGAAATTAAGAACAGTCTGCTTGAAGAATATGAAGAGCCTGATGTGTTACAGACATCCTTCACAGATCTCACCATAGTAACCAGAATAGCCAAAATGTCTGTTAGGTACAGCATTTATATGTAAAAATATTTTCCTCCATTTCTGTAACACATAATTTTGCAATTGGGTGAAGGACTTCTAACAGCAGGAAAATAATAGTCAAAGCCTAAAGGAAATGTCTTTTTTATACAAAATAAAGGAGAGTGAGAGAAAAGAATCTAGTTCTTTAACCTGGTTTCTTCACACATTAGGGCCTTCTTGCTAAAGAGGCATTTCAATAAACAAACCAAATACTCTGAACAATGTACATCTTGCATTCTACCACAGATCAAAGATATTTCTGTATTTGTGTGTAATGAGATCATTTATTTTGGTAGATATGAATGCTAGCAAAAACACTTATCTATATTTAGATATTATACTGAAACACTATTTCCAAAAAGTTCTTGTACTCAAAATGTATATAAATAATCAGCAGCCAGTAGCCAAAATAAACAAATAGATAAATTACAGTGTATACACAAGTGAATACAGTTCTGATATTTCTGTTTTCTCTTGTCAAGCTTCATGGTAAGTTTTCATTATAGACCAAGTTGATTAGATAAGTATGGCACCTGCTGTGTTTGTACTATATGCTGAACCCACTCCTTTAAGCTCACTCTGAAAGGTTGGACTTCACACTCTCCGTCTTGCATCTTTCTAGCAGCTCATGCAGATTATTTTGCTGATACCACCATGTCAAAGGGACAAGGTTTCCATCTGTATGCTCCCCTCATATACTTTTAATTCCTCCAAAATATGGCTCTTTTTTATTTACAGTTCTTTGCTTGTACCAAAGCTAGCAAACTCAAGGATGTACACTAGTAGCTGTACAACAATTCTGTGCTACAAAGCACAGAAAAGAACACTAAGGCTCATATTCTTGGTGTAGAGGAGGGGAAGAAACCTCAGGGACCATCATCAGGCTTCCAGGCTATTGCAGCAGATGAGTATGCTTGCACATTAGAAATAGCATGCTGAGGGCCGAAATCAATGCCAAGCCCCTCTGACCACAACTTGCCTGAATGTAGCTACATTGCAGCTGTACGTAGATATGCAACTCAAAACATAGCATGTTTGCAGAAAGGATTACTATAATCCAGCTAAGACATTTGCATTTAGAAGTGGTTTTATACGCCTGGGGTTTGGTTTCTGAATTTCAGCTGAAAAAGAACGTACATTTCTCGGTTCTCCGTAAGTATGCAGACCTTGTTTTTCACAACATAATTCATCACAAAATAGGCTGCCAGCACTGCCATTTTGTGCTGTCACAGAAGATTTTGCTGAGATAGCCATTAGTGCTAATGCTTACCCTGGCAGCAGACCATGCTACTGAATAAGTTTGCTTGCTGTAATTATTTGAATTACTTAAAATTAGTGAAATGCCAATCATTTGTTCAGCAGGGAAATGCATACATTTTCTAGCAAAAAAATCAAAGCAAAGTTGTCATAGTCAACCAAAATGGATTCTTGTCTTTAAATTCCTCTTAGGGTTACAAAACATTTAAAATTAAAAGCCACTTGGGCCTTAGTTAACTGGTCATTCAAGAAAAGTTCTAAGTGACTTGGTTTTAAAATAATGATTATGAAAAGCTTCTAAGAAAATACAGCAATTCTAAACAAAAATGTGCAAGTACATAACTCACATTATTCCCCAAAACTACTATAATTCAACTTAGCACTACTTAGATATTCAACCACCATTGTTGTGTACTAAAAATATAACACCTGGAAAGAGTGACTGAGTTTTGTGCTATGGTTATCACCTTTCATTACAGCCTGCATTGCCTCAGATGCACACCCTTGCCCCTGTGAAGCAACGGAAGTGTTGGAGGTAAGTCAAAAATGTAAATCCTCACCGGATGAACTATCAGCTGAGTTTAAACTCACTGTTGTTATACACCCTCCTATCATGTTTACAAGTCATCAGAGGTCCTGGCTGTAAGCAAGACACTATTTCCCCGAGTGTTTTTTTAATCAAAAAACTGCGAGAGAAAACCCACAGATATTTCAGCACACAGCAAGTGGCTGTTCCTATATTGATAGCAGTTGCTGAATTCTCACTTTTAACTTTAATGGACAATTCAGATGTGAAGGCTCATAAATATCACAGCTAATAGTTGTAAAGAGCTCACTGACCCTATTAATTTCAAATGAACACAACTATAAACAGGAAATGAAAGTATAATTACAGTGATGGCTATAAACCCCCCACATCTTCATATTCAGGTACTTATACTTTAGAAAAAAATACAGCTTGCTTTGAAAGCCTGTACCCTCACAGGACCTTGTCACTACTTTCATGACTACTTGGTTTGAGGATCCCCTCCCAACTGGGGCAGCAAATGCTAGTATTGAGGTTTACAGTGTTGGGTGCCTTGTAGATTTGGTAGCCATTCATTTCCATTCAGAATAAGTATGAAGGACATGAATGGCAAATTTGGGTCTGGAAACAGCATGCATCCACTTTTCATTGCCATAAATATAGACAAAGAAAAGCAATGGCATGTCAAATTTCAATGATAATCCACTTTCAAGGCTGATGCCCTTTTTCCCCCCCTCCCTACCTAAATCATTGATTACATTCTTCTCAAATTGGATTTTTTGCAAGCACAAACTTGTTAACAGGTTCTGTTCAATTCACATGAAGTGTGAAAGTCTCACAAAACCTCAAAAACCCACAAACCACAAAAGCTTAACTACTAACACTGAAAATGGAGGAGAAAACACAAAACTCTGTATTCTTAGGTAATTGCATCATAATTATTACCAAAAGCGTATTTTTTTGCCTCAGCAGCACAAATATAAAACTGCTGTGAACAACAATCACTTTCCTGCTGTAATGGTGTGTACACTTCTCTCTTTTGGCAATGGAAGTAGGGAAACTGCCTGAGGTTGGGACTTGTTAATGCTTTAATGTGTGTAGATTTGGTCAGCTGCGGATAAGGACTCAGTTCTTCCATACTTCCCTCTCAACCCATTGATTTCCATGAACAATAGGCTTCTAAGAAAAAGTGAAGTGAAGGTTGAAATCCACATGTCCTCTCCATCCCATGCTTGTTGGTTTTTTGAGGGGTTTGGGTTTTTTTTTTCTCTCTAGGAAGCAAAACAAGGACAGCTTGCCTCTATCTCCTGTTGAATCACTGTTAGAATAATAGCTCTGCATTTCTTCTATTCTTGATGGTGTATAAATCACATATTTTAGACATGGGTTTTTGGGTAGGGATAAAGACTCATTTTTCCTTTTTTTCCTTATCTTAAAGGACGAAAGGAGTGATGTGTTTATTTGCATCATGCTATCGTTATATGAAAACCTGACCCCAGAAGAAATGTATAAT
Source organism: Aegotheles bennettii (assembly GCA_013398125.1). Classification (NCBI taxonomy): domain Eukaryota; kingdom Metazoa; phylum Chordata; class Aves; order Caprimulgiformes; family Aegothelidae; genus Aegotheles; species Aegotheles bennettii. The sequence goes on along the minus strand of VZRW01013689.1, from coordinate 430,351 downwards.
AATAGTATTGAGTGAATAAGATGACATTTGCTTATTTTCTGGACCACTTTAATTTCTGCACTAGTGACTAAATCCAAGCAGTGTGCAATATGAATCAAGATATGATTCATTCTGCCATGAATTAATATGCATTAACTTAATGAAAAAATCTAAAGGTTATTTAAAAATCCTACCAGGGTGTACACGTTCCAAGGATAAAATGAATCAGACTACATAAAATTTCAAGACAGTCTCAATCCTACAATGTGATTTTTTTCAGATCTTCATGACTTTGGTTTAGACACAGGAGTTGAGTGCTTGCTAAAGCTTCACATGGCCATTCTGCACACTGGTTGTAAGGAAGCTGTAGTTCTGGACTGGAAAGAAGTCAGGATTTCTCTACCTGATTCCCTCCAGGTTTGATCCAGATCAGTAACATAGCATGGCATGTTTGGATCCTTGTCTGTGGAGTGATACTGGCTCCCATGTTCAGCCAACAGTCAACACATGATCCACATTTTGTCTTCATGAGGCCTGGGTTCCCCTGCTCAGTCAACCCTCCTATATTATCAGCAGCTTACCACTACCCCAGTCTGCAATGGAAAGACTCCTCAAACATTTTGATATAGCACCATCTTTACAGTTTAACAGTTGCAAATAACTCAGCACAAGATGGCATCATTTTAAATACCGAGACTAGGGTATTTAAAGACAAGGTTGAACTTGCACTCCACCTAACAGTAAAAGCCCTCAATCTCAGTATAAACTACAGATTCATTTGCTATTGTCATTAATACAGTATCAGGAAGTTATTTACTTAGGAAATATGAGAAATAATGCAAAAGGCTACTCTATTCCCTACAGTCCTGAATGAAGCAGCCATTTGTATCCTTAGTCCCTAATTAACCTGCACTATCAATTGATTTTTTTGCACTTTCCTTTCATTATACATTCAGCACCACACTTACAAAGTGGGAACAGTTTAGATATGCAATCCTTAGTACAGCTTTTTTTAATATACTTTATTTATAACCTTAAATATCCTGGACTTTAAGACACTATCTTTTCTGAAAAAATGCACACCCCAGTAGTGAGATGAAAAGTAAAACACTTGCAAGACCACATGTTAATAGTGGTGGAATACCTAAAGTTGTCAAAATTCTGCAAAGAAAAATCAAGCCAATACTATGACTGATTCTTTTGGCCTCTTCTATCCTGTACATGATTTCTTAAATGCAACTGAGATCTCAATTCCATTTAAGAGACAGATGACTGGTACAACTGAGTAAGGGGACAGTTACTCCAGGGATGGAAGCTGCTGTGAGAAGAGGCTTGTCAGAACATTCCATCATGCTCTTCCCAACAGACTGAGCACAGATATTGCTTAGCTCCAGATGGACATATCACACGTTTTCAGAAATAAAGACATAAAGTGAAAATATGTTCTAAATAGCTACTTTCTCTCCTCCCTTCACCCATGCGATAATTATAAATCCATTCCTAGTTTTGTTGGATTTATTTCTACATGCACTCTGCAGTATGCCTATCATTATGAATGGCAAAGAATTGCATAATGGCATTGTTAATAGTCATTCACAGAAGTGTGCTGCAATGCATTTAAAAAACCACTCAGGCTAAGTCAGGCTAAACAAGTAGCCTGATTTTAAAACTGCTGAACAGACAAGTAACTCCCACTCTTCAGTGAAGCTGCTGAGTGCTCAACGCTCGGGAATTAGAACACTCCATAATCTCTGCTCCTGGTTTGCCTTCTGAAAATTTTGGCTTTAGACAAAAGTCTATTCAGTACCGATCCCTGCCATGGTAGTAAAATGGACAAATACAATTTCTGGTAGGAGCCTGAACTACTTGAGCTTCGTACTAGTTATGGAGCATTGACTTGAAATGTGATGGCAGGTTTGGGGGGCAAATACCTGTTGTGCTTATGGTTCAACAACCTGTATTAGACCTGGATTCTGCCCATATTCCCCTGTATCACGTTAAGGTAACCTTTGGAAGAATTATCGTATGCCCTTGTTTCACCAGACCTCCTGACTGCATCTCTAAGTTCCAAATCTTAAACAACAGTTGAGTGTTTTTTGAAACTTTGCACCACAACTCCAGCCCCTTGTAGTTTAACATTTTGTTGCCTAATTTAGAATGAGCCCTGTCCCTCCCAGCTGTGAAATAGCTTCAAGCAGAAGTAGCAAACATCAGAAGACGGAACAGTAACTGCATTTGACATAAAGCTCTCTAACTGTATTTTACAATCTCACAGGCAAAGTGTTATTGTGTGTTTATTGTCCTGATTTTGAGTCGCAATTAAAGAGATGATATTCTGGATAATAGGAAAAAGCACAAGTTCCAAGTATAATAGGTTTTTTTTTCCCCTCATCTTTCCAGCACTCCTCATTTGACTGTACAAAAACCCCATAATATTTTATGTGCCTATCTAAAGTCCTTTTCTTATTTCCAAACTCAGGACTTCCCAAAAATGAACAAACAGAAAAGATGTTATGCTCCTGCTCGATTCCCGTTTCAGACAAGAGGATGAACTCCTGTTTTTATGAATTGTTGCTCAATTAAAATCAGTAATATCGTCACGGTAAGTATGAAACAGTAAAACAACACCATTTTCTCCTGGAGTCATTCTATAAGACCAAGTTTTTTAAAAAAAAAACGAAGCACACCAACCCTACATAAAGCTTAAAAGACTACAAAGAAGAAATGCTGACATTAGTAATTCAAAGTAGTCACAGTGTTTACTGAAATTTGCTATCCTTTCAGCTTGCCCTAGAGACTTTGACAAGAGGAGAAAAGAACATTATTTCAGGGCCACTAAGACTGGGATCAATTGCAACTTTGTCATTGTGATTTCTCAGTGTACTCACAGTAAATTCAAAAGGTGAGAAAAAGACCTAAGATTCAATACACAAATTTATTCCTGAACTTGCTGTAAACGATCTTATTATTACCATGAAAATTTTAATATTTTTAAGTCCCAGAGAATACTATAACGTAGTAAACTGATCTAGCAGATCTAGTGACATCTAAGATACCACTGAGGAAAAAAGTACTGTAAGGGATATGCTGACTATTCTTTAACCACACTCTTTGCAAGCAGATCTCCCCTTCTATTTTGGAGTATATTACAAAGTAAATGATAGAATTTAAAGTATACACAAGACCAAAGAAGGAAAAGCAATAACAAAAGCTGTGAGGTGAGCACTATGAGAATAGAGAGCTCTTCTCCATCTGCCCCATCCTACTACCATACCCCATTGGCAATTCCTCCCCCCACCAAATCACCTGTTGCAGGAAAATACCATTTAAAAACAGTTCTTTGTAATTTTAATAAACAGAGTCTTTAAAAGACAAAAGGACTTGGGTAGCTGGCTAGTGCCTATTCCTCCTTTTCCACACAGCCCTTGACAGCAGCTGGAGTCAGAGTCAGCAGCCTTGCGGGTCAGAAAAGCACTGCTCTTCCTGCACTGCATGACCTGCCAAAAGGTGGAGTGGCTTGTCTCTTCCAAAGTTTTAAAGATTCAAATTAGACTGACTGTCTTTTTAAAGGAAGTAATCTACCAGTATCAAGTAGATAGGTCCCTTTCATTAAACATAATTTCCAGAAGACGAGCCACGTTTGGCCCTAGTTTACAATTGGATGTAAATACCATGTTTTGCAGTCTGCTGATAAAAACACCCACTCCAGAGATTAGGCAGAATCTCTGCTGCCTTCCTCTCACTCTCAAGAGTTTCCACTACAGGGAATGGTTTGATGCTGTAGCCCAGAGAAGCTCTTCCCATCAAGGTCATTGCAAAGGGCTGCTGACTGCCCCTGCTCACTTTGCATTTAATTTGACATTATGGTCAGTTTTGCCACAATGGATCTTCCTTAAATACATATGTGTGTGTGTGTGTAGAAGTGAAACAGAATGATCTTGTTTTCAAGATCTTATTGTAGTCAACACCTAAAAGGAGAACTGTGAGTACAGAAGCCAGAAAGGCTGGCTGTACAGCTCAGAGTGAAGCATTTCATTGTGAAGACATCTTTTCATTTAACAGAACTGCAGATTTTCACATGATTGAAAAGCCTGAATCTTGAGAAAGAACAGGAAGGACACCATTCTCTGTTAAACACATGTTTGTGTAATACAAAGGAAAGGAGAAGACATGGAGAGAGAGCAAATCCCTGTACCAGTAAGTCAAGCCATGGATATAACAGACGCCTGGAAAGGGTAAGGTAAATAGAATATTTGTAGTCACTTTATAGTCAACTTAATAGAAAAAACAGGGAACAGAAACATGCAGTCAAATTGATGAAATGGCATAGACATATCATTTGGAACAAGTACAAAAAGTCTGGCACAGTGAGAGGAAAAAGTCAGGCAGAAGCAAATAACTTTTCAGTTTTGTTGCATTTGGGTTCTGGTTTGGGTTTGTTTTTAAAAAGCAACACTAGAGGGCAATGCGGCAGGGGCTGAACCCTGCCCAGCACCCAGCCTGGGGCTGCCTTACACCAGGGCTCATGCAAGCACACAGGGCCTCATTTCTTGGGCTTGGGAACTTTTTAAAGAAAATTTCAAATCTCTCCTAAAAGATAATTTTTAGTGTTTCCAGACAGATCATATGATTTTTCCCAAAAAAGTAAATTGCTAGTAATACAGTAATGCTAACAGGTTCAGCACAAATCTGGTTAGGTTAGCACTTACATGGGCAGTCAAACTGATGGGTACATCTGAGAACTGGGTAAAACCAAATGTTGTAGGTTCTTGAGTTTAACTGTACTCCTAAATTCAATGGAAAGTTATGCTCCCGTTTGAGAGTTATCCTGAACAGTCGCCCTGTATTTTCTCTTGAATTTCTGTTTAATAGCACCATAAATTAGATTGGTTTAGGCCATTATTCCACTTTGAAAAGTTCAGTTTTCAGACAAATCACCTACAGGCCTTACTGCAAGCACAATACTTCATTATTCTGTATAGTATCATCAATACCTGTGGATGAACAGACACCCTGTTTGGTTTTATTTGAATTGCCAGCAGCTGATCTTCAGATACTTCTGTTTGTTGAGTTACTAAGTTGCTGAATATATTGCATTACTAAGTATGAGGTTCCATAACAAAAATTTTTTTAAACTCCTCACAATTTTCACATTTTTAGAGTACTTCTCTCCTATTGTGTATCTAAAAAAAAGCTGGCTGCTGAAACTTGCTTTAAGAACAAGACTGTGAACACTGTATTCCACTCAAGTTTGCTGTAGTTGCTTTGAAACCTCTTCTCTCAAATACTTCGCTAGGAAGCAATTAAAATACTACCATAGTAAGCGCCATCCTTGCACTACCATTTATCTTCCTGTTGAAATATGATTAAAATAAGCAGGTTTGGATTAGTTAACTCAAACTATATTTTTATTCAGATCCATATCTTTCTTGCTATACACATAAGCTGTTTTCTATTACTTAAAACTATCACTACCCTTATCCTCACAATACTTCCACCCTCTCTTTAAAAAAAAGACAAATAATATCCTTATATGCTCCATGTACTCATTTAAAAAATAGTATAAAACCTTGTTTTCATCTGGGACTGTCCCTCTCCATATAGGAGGCATATTTTAGGTATGTGATAGAATGACTCACCTGGCTATAAAAACAAAGCTACTTACTGATTTCACCTGCCTAGGAAGTTATTATTATTATTTTTACCTTCTGTAACTTTCAGTTGATGTTCCTAATGATGGAAAATTGTTTCTTATAAGGTGGCAAGGAAATGCCAGGAACTGGCATGGAAAGGGCTCTAGCAAGAAGGGACTAGTAGCTAGTAATGAATGGGAAAAGTTTAATTGCTTCCATTGTCACTTATAGTCTTCAGTTCATTCATTCTTTTGAAGTACCTGTACAAGAATTATGGAATGAACACATATGGAGAACATGAAACATTCCAAACTAAGTTTGTGTGAAAATTGAATGCTAGACTAAAAAATTGATCTAAGAAACCATTCTGTACCAAACAGGCTTAAATCTGTGGGGCCTGGATGACAAATAGCTGGTTCTCACTATGGTTTAGGGTGAACTGGCACCTGCATATTTAGATTTTTGTAAAATAAAAGCACACTTAAATAAAGCCAGCCCCACTCTGGGATGTGTTCTTCAGACTCAATAGAGTATGAGTGGAATGAGCCATCAGAATTACACAAACCATCTTTGATGATAAATTTTCAGCTGAAAAACCTTTCAAAGTGACACTGCTTTATTTGCTAAGGCTTTGCCCTGTGATAACTCCACAGTGGTCATTCTATAAGACCAAGTATTAATTAATTATTAGTTAGTAATGATGCTGCCTCCCAACCACACACAACAGTAATTAAGTAAAAGAAATTACAGGGCTGCTTAGGGGGGCAGGAAAAAGGGGAAGAGAATCCCCTCCATCACTTGCATAGCATTAGCCCCATCTGACTCAGGTACATGTGAATCCACAGCACTCTTCCTTAGGCTTGCATATTCTGCATTTGTTCTTCACACACAGCTGAGATTTTGCCTGAAGATGGCCATCTCCATCAGGAGAAATTTCATCCCCACCACATATAATGCCACCTGTTTTAGAGTGCTTTAGCAAACATTGTTTATTCTTAGAGCCTGCACGATCACTATATCCATATGCTTTTAATATGCAAACAAGCTCAGGCACAGTCCCAGCCAGAAGTACCAAGCAAGAAAAAGCTGGAAACCAGCAGAAGCGGATAAACACCCTGTCCCTGGTCCTGCCTAAGGAAACACAACCCTGGGCAGCTCTTCTGAAAATCCCGCTTCCTCTACCACCTCCCTCCTTTCCCAGATTCTCCCATTCACTTCCTGATACAGAATCCAAGATAATTACAAATTCCCAGCACACTAGAATCATTCAGATTAACAGGGTCTTATCAACACTGTGAATCCTACATATGTTTAGGATGTCTTCAGAAAGATTCTTACTTTCTACTAACTACTTAGTACTTACTACTAACTACTTACTACTACTAACTAGATACTAACACAGAAACAAGTGATGTGATCTTGATTAAAAACATCAACCACCCCTTTACTAAGAGGGTCTCCTTAAAAATGTCATTAGGGAAAATTACACAAACACTGGGTAGTACAGCAAAACTCTTAGTGTTCTTTTTAACTTTTAAATATTATTTCATTAAGAAAAAAAATGATAAAATTCTTCACTACAGATAATTCTAGGAATGACACATCCAAAACCAAAAGGAAGAATACAGCTTGCATCGATCTGTTCATTTTGACATCAATAAGCTTACATCAAATTAGGAGAAAAAGGCCACACGCACACAACAGCAATACACAATGCTTATATAATCAGTATTACCCCCCAAAAATATTATTCCCCCTAAACAACAGTTTTAAACAAAACTATGAAAGAGTTAATGATGCAAAACATGAAACACCACATCGTTTTATAATATTCCCTTTCACAATATAATGCCTCCTTAAAAAAATTTATTCAGACAATTCAGTCCTTGTTTACATTCACAAATTGCTAATGCGCTATAGAGAATTCCCAGCAAGGAAAATCTCTTGGAGGCACAACCCTGAAACAAGTCTGTGACCATAACACTTTAAATTAAGTGTCTTAAATATACTTAGCTATGCATTTAATTTAGACATGATAAGACAGTGTGTATTGCAGATCAAAAAAAATAGGCTAAAGAAAATATCCCATGTGTAGTTTTTCCCCATCCAGCCAGTTCATTCCATTTCTCCAATGCTAAGAGAAAAGGCAGGGCTTGCTCTGTGCTGTTTTGAGAATGGAATTATAACAAAGTTCACGCATGTTTCAGTTTATCCAGCGAATAGTTTCAACTGACTGACCCAGTACCTGGCAGTCAGTGGAATGTAACAACCTACACTTCTGTTGGCAACCTGAAAAAAAAAATATCTGGAAGAAAAAGTGGAGATTACTGATACTTGCATAAAGTATTCGACTATTGCTTATATTCCAAACTTGAAATTTGAGGTGTTTGGAAGAGTGATCCAGAAGAATTCATTATATTATTGATTTGATCAGATACCAAAAGCTTCATCACTTGAAATAAGGACCTAACACCAATTTAATAAAATGTTTTTATATAGCATTAAAATTCAAAATCTGAAGCTAATCCTGTTTGGCAAGTGAAAGACCCAATATCTAGGCACAGTACCCTGGCTCCAGCATTTGCAATCAATAACTGACACTGCAGCACCACCTTGTACTCCTGCCTGGAGCAGGCCAGGGGTGAAGGAAAGTTGCGGTTTCTACCACCATCTCTGCTAAATGGATGTGAGGTAAATGCACTGAGGAGCAAGACTGTGCACAGCAAGGGTTGGGCAGATATACAGATTGTTTGGAAGTCAAAGGGTAAATGCCCAGATGCATTTACTTTTCTCAATCTGTAAATGACAGATTGATTAAAGTATTTTTAGTTTAAGACAAAACCATTGCATAAATGTAATAGGCATTTCAACACCTATCAGATCTACCTAAGTGCCATCACTAAGACCTACTGAATTCTGTAATTGCATCAGTCAGGGGCTTGCTAACAGATGCTAAACAGAGACCCTTTGGGTTCTAAGGAACCTGAGAAAGATCTCCATGTGATTCAAAATAAGTTGAAGTTGGAGCAAGCTGAAGTTTACACAGTGGTTGAATATAAATGCTCTATTACAGAAACTTTCATATCATTTCCTGTCCCACTGATGGCTGCAAAACCGCAGTACGTAGCTGAAGCTGATACACTGCATCTCTTGTAGCTCCAGCCCACTTTCTGTAATCCAATCTAACAGCAACCTAATTGTACATAAAACTTAAAAATCATTGTTTTTTCAGCAAGAGTGGTAACTTAGCAGCAAATGGGAGGATTGCCACTCAGGTTACAACTCCTGTCACTTATTTACAAAGTGAATTATGTTAAAAATTCAACTATTTAGCACACCTTGCTATTTAATATATACTAAGATAATAGTATCTGCTTACAATTTTTTACCCATATATATCTAGGGGCTAGGAGCTATTGACCAATACTAACTGAAGCTAGGTAATGTCAATTAGTGTTTTTTCAAGGAAAAACAAACATTTGAAATAGCTCATATCAAGATGGTAGGACACTTAACTTGCCATTATATACTCTTCATTTTCATTCAAGCCTGATAAAAGGAAAACAATGATATTACTATGTACCAAAGTGATTCCAGCCAAGGTAGCAGGAATCAATGCATTTTTTTAAATTTTGAGACAATTTAGAAAATTGTTGATGGTATGAAAATGTAGACATGTTTGATTTAGGGGAACAAAATTTCAAAGCCTCAAGTTTTAGACAACAGAAAAAGTAAGTTAAGAATAGTTGTAATGATTGAAAACTTCTTTATTCTACCATTCTTGGGCTTTTACTATTTGGACATGCAAATGAGGAGTATCTTCCAGAAGCTTCAGGGTTTTTTGCACTCTGTATTTTCTTTAATATATGTCCTGAAAACGTGAGGTTAAGAATCTGTCACATCAAAGCCAAACAAGCAGAAATTGGCAAGCAAGGCTGAAACAAATCTGTTTATCATGCCACTGAATCAAATTTTTAGCACAGGATGCATTGACATATTAAGGTTTAAGGCCATCAGCATACAGTCAAATTTAAATCTATATAAACTATTTCTCATCCATAGAACTTGAAGGTAACAACATAGTGTAAATATTATTTACCAAGACAAGAAGAGAATCAGTTTCCTTTTAGAGTGTTTTTGCATTTTATTTCACAAATCCAAGCAGATTTTAGTTTCTCAGTTTGTCAGGAACAACCCAAATTTAGAAACCAATTTACACTCCAAGTAATAAGTTAATTTTATGAATAAATTAAAAGCTATTAAAAAATGTAGAAAAAGTCTACCATGAACATTCTCCTTACCATTAGTGATGAATACTTCTTCACTGGGAGCAAACAGCAGTGAATATTCTCCCCCAACAACCATAATGTGTATGAGAATCAAACACAGATAAACATGGCCATTAAAGCAACCAAGTCAGTAAATCTAGTTGTAAAAGATAGCTTTGAAAGAAGTGTGATACCACCATGAATCTCAGAAACAAAGCCATTTCTCATCTTGTCATGACAAAAGCTGGTCTTCACAGGTGATGAGTTATGATCACTATAATCACACATACACAGATGAATCTTTTCACCATACAAAGATGAAATGCTAAGACCTCAGGCCCCCAGATATCATCCCCCCTGAAATCCGTGATGCTATTTCAGCAGAGGCAGGTTTTGCCTATAAAGGACCTGAGCAGGCTCCATTAAAGGCAGTGACAGCTCTTCTCCAAAATCCCCATTGATACTGAATTTTTACAAAAGCAGGGAATGGCTCATCACACCTGAGAGACCCTCTGGACTCTCAGCATCTACCCCCATACAAATGTCCCTCGAAGTTTCTCGTCCCAATGAAGACACACTGCTGATCAGACTTTCAACTGCGTGCGACAACGGAAGAGTCCTATCTGGAGAGAGCCACTAATACTGCTGAGTCAAACCCTGGAGCTATGACAGAGCAAATACTCCCTGACAGAAGCTGAGAAGTGTGTTTCCAGTGTAGTGAGTCCAGGCTACTGGATCAGGAAAAGTGGATTGAGCTAAACCTCCTATTAGTCAAAAATCATAACATTGGCCACCCTAAACATTCTAATGCCAAGCATTGATTTTTCAATCTGCTGCACAAGCCTCTCCTCTTTGCATAGCATATTCATGTTATACACAAAGCAATGGAAAAGTGTTGAAATCATACCACAGTGATCCACTAAATAAGGCAGTGAGGTGGATTAATAAGCAGATTACTCTAGAATTACAGTAAGAGTTCAGCACAAGCTTTTTCTTGTGTACATTTAAGAATAAACTTTTACACATTTTGGTTAGGAGTTGCCATTACTGGTTTATCCATACACATACTGAAAGCTGCGTCAGCAACATTACTTGTGAGGGTTGTTCGAAGATCTTGGAAGGGGCGGCGGAAGAAAGGAGTGAAAGATTCCTCAAAACAAAAAATATGCGTTTCCAGCAAAGCTTCTGGTATGAGAGTTTAATGTGTAATTTCTCACTACTAAGAAGTGACTGGTGTCACTTGATAAGTATTGAAAATTATCTTTTACTGCAGAAGCTTTAAGAAGGTCTAATTTATTTCTTTTTCATGCACTCATGATTATATTTTGAAGCTTCAGAGGACCACAAGTATTTTCATAGCTAATTTCATTCTGATAGTTTGAATCAGAAAGAATACTTCCTTTTGTTAAAAATCAAAATACATCTTATATCTCTAGTGACAGCTGAGTTCAATGCTCTTCTATGATTGAGATTCCAAAATTTACTGAAAAGTGATGACACAAATATACAAGATAAAGTCACTCCATAATGCCTAGGGATTCAACTTGACAGTTTCAAAACACTGACTCTGTAAAAGCATGGCTGGAAATTGCAGGACAACTGAAGCTCAAGTGCAAGAGACACAGGCTGTTGGTAGAGAGAAACCCCAAAGGACGGAACAGAGAAACTAATTAGGCTTCCTATTCCATCAGAGCTAATCCTGTTCAGTGTACCCTCAAGCAATAAATATTGATGCAATACCTTCATCATCCTTTCAAAGCTGTATGGCTACTTACTATCAGAGCTAAACACAGCATTGTTCTGCTTTCATCTGAATTGTCCATCCTCTAAAATAAATCTCAGTAAAACCTCCCTATTTGTTTCTTATCTTCATCCTCTCCATCTAGACTGAAATTTTCAGCATAATTGCAGAAAATCAGCTGCTTTGGCCAATCTGGTCTAAATGCACAGATAGTACATGTCTTTGTGCTCAGAAGTGAGACACTTTGCCAAGTCAAGGCTTATTTTTGTGGTACACCCTAATCATACAACTCTAGAAATTCAGAAGAAATTACTGATTGTGATTTCCCTATAGCAATCTGTGTGAGCTTTCCATTGCTGTCTTGCTCTTTTTGTATCTTTATTTCAGAAATTGCGTGTAAGAATAGGAAAACCAAGAGCTGATGAAGAGGAAATGGGATATGAATTATTACCTCAGCAATCAAAGAGCAGAAGGAAGACCTGCCACCACTCAGCTCTGAAGATAAATGAGACAGGAGGCAAGGGAAAGGCTAAATATGTAGAAAGCACAGCTGCCAAGAAAGGAACTATCTAAAGAGAACAGGAAGGCAGCCATGGAAATACCCATTTCAGGATACCTACTTTTAGGAGGGACAGGTGGTGTAACTCACTGGAAACCCAGACCCAGTTAAGCTTTCATCTGGCTTAGGAGTTTACAGCCAAATGCCATTTGTTTATCAAATTCCTCTTGGAGAGCATTGAGTTAACTAAGTTCTTCACTGGCCATTCAGAGATTCATCTTCTGAATCAAAACAATGAATTTAAAACTTTCCCCCAAAGAACTGTGAAAAGCAGGGAAAATTTCCACTAGGACCAGAAGAAATGGATGCTTCTTGATTAAAAAAGAAGAGTAGTTCCCTTCCCATTGGACACATTCTGGCCCAAGCCTGTGTTTAACACTGACAAGCAAGTAGACTTGATGTTCACTAGTCACTAGGGACACACCTCAGCCTGATGCAGCATATCCCAGCAACAGTCTCAATTCCAATAACACAAACAAAAAATAGAGCAGTGAAACAACACATTCTGTTGAATTCACTCCATATTGAAATGCAACGGTTTGCAGTCACGCCCTGGTGTTAGCTACAGCTCATATAGCAAAGGCTCAAGGCACATAAGGGTAGGCTTCACTATTACCTTGCATCAACTGAGCGTTGTGCCATTGGCCTTCAGTGTTCAGAGCAGTAGCTCACAAATGTAAACATGTCTGACAGTTTCCCCCATCCACCTCCTCTGAGCCCAGTGACACACTAGATCAGTCAATAGAGGGTGGATTTGAGCAGGGCAGCTCTAGCTTCCTGCTCACAGAGAAGATCAACTTTACAAGGTGAAGATACAGGTAGGTAGACTATCATGAGTCATTGCTAGAATAACAGGTGAGACTCCAAACTGCTTAATCCTAAAGCACCTGGGTTGCTCTGTCTTGCTGGCTATTGGGTTGGTCCTCTAGAAGACATGGATCTGTATGAGCTTAAGCCATAAAACTTGGTGTGTGCTACGAAACTAGAGCTAAATTGTTGAATGCCATAAAAATAATTTGTGTAACACAGTAACAATATTAACATAGTCCAAATTTAAATTTAGTCATATATACAGCTTCTAGGCCTGAGAAAATCTATCATGCCTGACAAGCATTTTGTATGTCAGGAAGGTATCCTAATTTCCCATTAAAAGTGATTTCAATTATTTTTTACCCTGCTTCCTTCCAAAGCTGCTCTTTTGAATTCTGGGAGAGTAGAGGGGACAATCTGGTTTAATTTGCTTTTTCAACAATCTTTACTGAATCCTTCGCTAAGGAAATGGATTACCTATGAGGCTGTCATACAGTTTCATATGGTAGGAAGGCAAACATACACTCAGAAAATAAAGGGTGGGAGTCTGAATGTATTACTTGCAGCAGTGATAAACCTTTCAGATGCCTTTTCTACAGCACTCGAGGAAATTCACATTATAAGTAAATTACAGAGTTAATATTTAAAATATGAGTTAGAAAAACCTGAAGAAGTCAACTTCTTAGATTTAACAATTTAGCTCGAGTGTAAACACATGAAAGTCATCCATTTCAAAATGGGAGGGAGAAATTACATGGATATCAGGAAAGCAAAAAAATGCAACATAGAAGGTAATGATCGAATTCATCCTTCGAAGTACAGTCTCAGGCAAAGGACTTACACCATAACATAAATTAGTTCCACTGAAACTGGAATTTTATTCCAGAGTTTAGTTTAACCATGATATTTCCAAGCCCCCAAAATATATAAAACCGATCAAAGTGGCATGCAGTAATAAACATAGCTTTTTAAATATAAAAGCTTACTGTAAGACTTGCTTTTCTTAGCAACATCCATAATTTTCATTTACAAGAGCACATGTTGATTATAAGTCTCTCCTTTAAAAAAGGCTTCATTTAGATACCTGTTTACCTGTTAATCCTGTGTTTGGAACACACAAGGATAACTAAGCCCACTGAAATCCTGTAACTAACATATTTAAACACTGGAATATTTAAATCATGCAAAACAACTGAGTTGCAATGGTATTACTGATTCTAGCAAAGAACACACCCATCAGCATCTAGCATAAACAAAACCATCCCAATTCTACCATCATCTTTATTCTGAACAAATTATCAAATGAAAGCCACTCCACACCCAGAAGCAAACTGCTAGAACACAAAATGACTAATAAAAGGCATTACAGCAGACTGTCTGTACAGGGAGTTACCTTTTTTCCTTTCTTTTTCCTGTGAGCTGGTTTAGCATTTTTCTCCTTTGCTTCCTCACTCATTTTTCAGCAGGTAAATATACAGGGGAAGGGGAATAAAAGAGATCACTGCTTGTATTCCAACATGCAAAGCCACTGCAAATATTCACAGCACTGAAACCATCTGCTGACGTTTCTCAGGCAAGTAACAGAATAACTGCTGTTTAAAGGCAGTCTCTGCTCCTCCTGCACAGCCTGGAATTGCTCATAGCCTTGCTCCGCTTTCCTCAGTGAGAAGCTGGGTGTTCTCACATCAGTCTGATTCCTCTAAAGAAAAGAAAAAACGTTTTCCTCTCTCATTCTTAACTAGTCTCTACTCCTCAGATAAGATCTTGTCAATGCTTTCCAGCTTGGTCATCCACAGCGCTTCCAGTCTCTTAAATGGGGTTGATGAGCCACACAGAAATTAGCTGCAGACGGCTGACAAGCCTGAGAAGCATTCACCAGCGATGATTTGCCGTTCCTTGCAGACGGAGAAAGTGAGCCTGAATTGCTTTGATTGCCGGTCGCGTACAATACCGACATGTGTTGAATGCATCAGGGCATACCAGAAAAGGAAGCCTCCAAGAGTGATAAAAGATCAGGTTACTGGATCTTAAAGCCACTCCCAGGCAGACTCAAACAATAAAAGGCACAACACGCTGCTGAAGAAATTGCTAGATGAGATGTTTACGTTACCAGCAGCTCCATATCCCCATCCAAAGGACCTGCAAATTGCCACTCTGAACAGTAAGATTTCTAATACTAATTATTCATCTCAAAATTAACAGCAGTACTTCAGCAAAATACATATTTACAACTATCCCTGCCTGTGAGAGCTTGCTCCGCCCTGGTACGCCTGTTCCTGTGACAAGATCTGAACGGTCGCTCTGCTAATGGAGCTGCCTTTCACAGGACCGTTACATGCTTCATGTGTGCATGGCTGGCAGGTTACAGATCATGTTTCCACATGCAGTGACCTACTCCACAGAATGCTTTAGCTACTTCTCTACAAGTCACATGGAAAAAAAATAATCAGGAGAAGTCAGAGACTTCATTGCAGGAATTCTCTCCCCTCTGTGCCCATTAAGATACATTACACACAACCCACACGTTACCGACAGCCATGACAGCAGTCATTGAAGACGTGCCTGAATTATGTCATTGCCACATTTAAGACTACGTACTTCTCTTTAGGTACATCCACAGATTCCTATATTGAACTTCCCCCTTAGGATCTTTCCCCTCCCACCAAGCTCGCTGGGGGGGAGTGGGATTGGGGTGGAACAGGTGTTATGTAGCCCCATCCACTGCACTCATATTGTGGACCCGAGTTAGCAAAACACTGATTATCCATTTCTGAGGACTCCAGTCACATCAGAGGTGACAAGTGATAATGAAGGGTTTCATTTTGTTGTGGTTTTGGTTTGTTTTGTTGTTTTGTTTTTTAACAGGCAACCTCCAATTAATACATGGGGGGGGGGGGAAGCGAGGTCAGTATTAGGACCCTCTGCCTCTCATCTTTGCAAATCTTTCCATCTTTCACCCCTATTTCAGTAACATTTAACTCGTGACAACCAACATGCATACCACAGACTGTGAAAAGAAGATTAATGCACTGATTCATAATGCTATTTGCCTCAAAGCTTTCTCCTTGTATCAGTCCCTAGAAATGAATTTCAGTGAGCAACAACAGCACCACCACCATCACACAAAGGTTATTTTCTGTACATTTGCAACAAGTCCTTGTGCTCACTCTCTTCGTGTGCAGGAAACAAACAGGCACCACCCGAACCTGTGGCTCCAAACTACAGAGATAATTGTCCACATCAGCCTGTTAAGGTTGATATTTTGAGGAACTGTACCTCATAAGGTGCAGAGTTTAAATAAACACTATCAAGAGACTACTGATAAAATTGACCTCAAATCTTTACTTCAGTCATTCAGTATACAATATACACTTATAAAGTAGGATTTTTGTACAAAACACAAACACTGGATAATGCACAAAACCAGGAATTTAATTTTCCCAGGCAGTTTGTTCTTAATGGCCGTCTCAGAGAAAGAAGAACCACCCCAGCCTTTCCCAATTTCACATTTTTTATAGAGGTTATGTTACAAACTAAAGTGCTCTCTGCTGGTTAACAGTGGGTAAAACAATGTTTAAACACTCAACATCCTATGTTACTGCACATGCTGAGCAAATGTTCTTTCTTCAAGACTTTTTTTGATTATACATGCATCCCCCTGGACAACACATTATTTTCTGAAATAGGTTCAAATAGATGGAGTTCAAGGACAATTCAAGTGTGTCTTCTGAAAACAAGTTAAGGCTTTGATATATTAGACTGGCTAGCTGAAAGAAAGCCTCATTTGTAGCATGCTTAGCTAATTGTATGCATATAGAGTCATTTTGTATTACTTTTTTAAATGAAAAGGTCAAGGAATAGTCATGCTTCTCCAGGAATAAAAATGAAAAAAAATCCTCTTTCCAGAGCAACCTGTTAGCTGTCAAGAAGCTGACACACGATTCACAGAGCTCAGGTTTGCAGAGGAACACCACAGGTTCCCACTGTACCTCTAAGCCCAGCTCATGAGATAGAAACTCCTTTATTAGGTTTTAGGACTCATGTCCTGTTCCCAACTCACAGAGCATGTAATTTTTTTATGAAGCATAAATACTTTCAGTGGCTACTTTTTTCAGAATGCCTTTGATTTTTCCTGTTTTCTCTCATTTTCACAAAAATGAGTAATCTCCCAAGCACTGGTATATTTAGAACATGAAGCAAAAATCCAGATAAGCAATAGAAGAATTTTATAGTCACAAGATGATCTGAGAGGTAGGAAAAGATCTCACACTCCTCTCCCCCCATATTGCTCAGCTAACCATAGCAACCCTTGCTGAAAAGAAATGTAATGAGTCTGTCTTCTACTATTTGAAGCAGTCATTCACATGTCAACATTTAGACCCTTTTATGAGTTTTCTTTCCAAATCCTCCTTACTCAAAAAAACGCCAAGTTCTTTTACTCCAGGCAAAGCCACTGTGACAGAAGGAGAAGCTAAGTAGGTATAAGAGTACTTAACAGAAATACACATGAGAATTCTTAGGAAAGGCTTTTAGGAAAAAAGTTCTTCAAATAATGCCTTTCAACTTTATTCCTCTGCAGAGCCCACAAAAATTATCTTTGATGATAAAATTATTACCAAGTGACTGCTGACATCAGCCCATTTCTAAATTATACTACAGAAATTATTTGAATTAACCTTCTTTCATCGGCAGGCTTTTAACATACTCAGTGTAACTCTGTACATTTAAATGCCTAAGGTAACTGAAGTGGGAGGAGAAAAGTCAAACAAGACTGCCTGAAAAAATTAAGATTTTCAAACATCCAAGAACTCTTACGCATATTAAAGTGCTGCCACAAGCACAAAACCTAAATAAAAAAACAATAGAAATCAAGGAATATTTCAACTTTTATAAATGAGCTCCAAGTTACAAAAGCAAACAAAATTAAGACAGAGCAATACCAATACAGAACTACTTTAAAATATTCTAAGCAAGCATTGACATACAGAAAGAATCTATGCTTAATCATACCGCAACAATGCTATGATCGAGGGAGCAGTTCAATAAATTACAAATTACAGTACTTCCTACTTGCTAAATCAATCCTTGCTCACAGAAGCATTTTCTTTCTTATAGTGCTCACAACAGGTATTTCTTTGTGGAAGTGCTTATGTGTATTTTAATTATGCTTTGATAAGCTACAGCAAAGGAACAACATGCAGAAGTATATAACACTTTGCAGTTACATGGCTCCTTGAAAAACTGAAATACTACTGTACATTCAAATCTTCAGATTATTGATGAGAACACACACTGCTCTCTGTAACTTACTGCTTAATTACAGTAATGTCTAGAAATGAACTTTCACAACCTCGTTGATACATATCAGTTCTAGGACAGTTCTATTTTTAAATCAAAATAACTCGCATAAGAGGACAAGAGGATAGGCCAAGTTCTCTCTATCAGTACAGTTCTATTTATAAATTAGAGTGACTTGCATGCAAGAAGCAAGCAGTATGCAACTTGTTATTGGTAAGCTGTTTCGTAACTGTGTGCAATGAGTTTTAAAAAGAACAGCTATGATAGTTACTTATTTTACCAAAACAACATCCAAATCAAAATAGCCAAACAACTTCAAGGTCTAACCAAAGGACTAAGAGTGCCAAGAAAGCAGGGCAAGTGGAAAACCAGCTTGCTCTTCATATGTGTAGAAATCCACAAGTTTAATTTAACAAAAGCTTGTGGCATTCAACGTTTACTGTAAGATCACTTTGCAGATGGACTGCTTAAGTACTTCCTCTTGCACCTCAAGCAGTATTCTATGCTACAATAAGCCAAAATTCAAGGTTAAATCTAGTACTACCTAGACAGGAATGAAATTTGTGCTGAGAAGGTGGAAGGCCAATTACCTCCAATCCTCTTTCTCTAATAAAATTAATACCAACTAAAAGTTATGCTCCTTTTACTTATAATGTGTATTTTCTTTTCAAATACGAAAGGAAGCATTTTGTGAAGATGATAAGAAAAAAAAATAGTCAATGGGTCAATCTTGATTCTTTTTCAAATTATATAATTTGAGCAGAATACCAGTTTAAAAAATGACAGTTCAAATACTACATTACTGACTTTATTAAATTCTGATAGGCTTCTAACACAGCCTGTTTACCCATCTGCTCTTGTTCACAAAGGTGCATGTGTGTAGAAATGCCAACAGAAAAATAACCCAGAATCCACTTATCTTCAGGCTAAGATTATGAGAACAGAGTGGTGGTTACCGCGTAGTAACCAAATCCGGTTCACTATAGACTCAGCTACCAATCTGAAGATATCTTTGGCCTAAAATCACATGCTGTAGGCTAGCATTGTCCCACTTCATCTCCCTCCTCCTTTCAAACAGAGGTGTATCATCAATTCAGATCTGGAATGATATTCTAGAGTAGAAGCAGCTAGTCAACAAAAACCATAAGAAAGAAGAGCCTTCTGATAAAACCCTCAATAAAGAGAGTTGCAAACTCTCCTGCACTACCAGGAATGAAGTTACTACAACTTTCTCATGAGGACAAATATCTACATTGAAAAAATAGGTTTATTGATCTTGGAAAGGCTAGCTGAGAATAAAGCAGAAGCAAAGGCAAGGCAACCCAGGTTTTAACTCAGGTTACCAAATTAAAATTAATTTTTGTATTGAAGTCCAGGGCTGAGCATGAGATACTAACATGAATCAAAACCAAGCTGTGTCATCTTCACAATTACTTTAACATATGTTAGCTAACTGAATTTATGAGGCTCGAGGACAAACATATCCCTTGAGGATGAAACTGAAGTGAGTCTGGGAGCGAAGCCCAGAGTGGCTGGGAAGTTACTCTGAGGGAGAGAGAAAGCTAAGAGATTAAATTCCTTCCCTTGCTCCCTTAAGGGGGGAAATTAGCTTGCCTTGAAACATCCCTCAGCAACTGAAGTTTGTAAGAATTCCAGTTCATTAACAAGGGAATACACCAAACCAAAAACTAGGTAAGAAACAAGCCATACCACAAAATTCCTACCAAATTTCTTAGCTAGTACAAAGTTAATTCTCTGCCAACTGTGTTTGAAAATAGTTACACAAAGACACAAGCTACATAAATTCTTATTTACCTGCTATGAGATACTTCACAATAGATTCTAGTTTTGATTTCACTCCTTTCATATTTCATGAAACTTTTTTTCTGTTATTTTACAGAGGTGGGGTTTTTTAAGTTTCAACCTAGAAAAACAGACCATTTTACTAAGCTGAGATGGCAGGTTTTATACTGAACACAACCTTGCTGTCAGTAAAATCTTGTATAGGAAGGATAGGAGTGAGGTCAGAAATTCCACAGCAAAGAAGATCCACCCTACAAAAGCAGTATTTCAGACTATGTATTTCAAGGTCCATTTACATCAGAAACCATGGCAGGACTTGGAAGTTTGCCTGCCAGCACAAGGTACTTCCCAGCATGCAGTGTCTGCCCATGTCTACGTTTAGGATAGAAGAGGACCAGACTAGCCAGGGTGTTGCCCCTCTGGGGCTGGGTGCCCCTGGCAGGGCAGGTGTGCATCACCGTTCCATGAAGCTCCCTCCATAGTGAGCCCACAGGCTGACTGGGCAACTCGTGTCATTGCAGTGGTTCACCAAGTGGGTTATCAGACCACAGTGCCCCAGAACAACACATCTCTGTGGTTGGTGTATATTAAATCCAGCCTAAAGTCAATCCCATTAAGACAAGTATGTAGGACAATGGAAAGTAAGAGACAGATGAAGCAAATCTAGACACAAGTGCATGCACCACCACTTCATTCCCCAGAACGATGCATATTTTGACAATCACAGCAAAAAAGGACAGTAGCTTCACAAACCAGGAAAGCGGTATAAGCCTTCATTGCAAATTATTCACAAACTTCCAAATTCACTGAAGTAGTAAGTGCTGAACAACCCAAATTTAGCTTTGATTCTAAGGCCTCAGGCTGCAAGTTTTTAAGCTAGACACTCATCTGAATCTTACTGGTGATATCACAGCAGCAACAATAAAAAAAAGCAGTTCTTTTTAACATAGCAAAACAAGTTATGCTGGAGCAACTCTGCTTTGGGACCACATCTGAAGCATAACAGAGTAAGGATGTCTAGCAGCTTTTCTCCCTAATTAGGGAGAAAAATTTGCTTCGTGACATTTTGGTTAGGTGACAATTTCTTTATCTCTTACCCTTTATTTTAAACCATAATATGTACCCGCTGGAAACACAGTGCTTTTCCTGCAGTTTTTGAATGAAGTCACAGCACTAACTGAAAGATGTATCACATTCAAATGTAAGGTTTCCAGTGAGAAATATGAAAACAAAAATTATTTCTAGTCTCATCACAATTACATCCAATGGTGTCTTAAGTGTGTACAGAAGCTGGCGTATGTGCTTTCAGAAGTCACCTGCCCAAGTGCCTTTAAAAGAAAAACCACCCCAGATTTGACACAGTATAGACCAGATCTCCTCTGGGTAACAGTTACCGTAAGAACTTCACTGTTTATATTTGCATACAGACAGCTATACTGTAGCATAGTCCTGAGGTTAATCCGGTTATATAGGCTATCAAACTAGAAGTTTTTCCACTCCAGAGGGGAAATCTTCCTTGAAATTTTTCAGTTGTTTTGTAATTCTGACAAAAACATCACCAAGAAAAAATGTTTGGGGTCCGGGGGAAAAAGGGAGGGGTTGTTCCCTCTCTTCTTTAGCATGCAGTATCTTTCTCCAGCTCCATGTTTTAAGAAGGAGAAAGTGTTGAAAAACAAAGCTATTTTCATGGTAAACAAACAATTGGTTTGTGGTTTGGTGGAGTTTGGGGGACTTTTTTTTTAAATGTCCAAAAATGAATGCAGTAATTTTTTTGCCCAGCTACAACACACACGAAGTAGGTGAAATGATAGCCATAATTATCTCACAGAGCACCAAATGATAAGCCATATCCTATTTACATTCCAGGCTGTACGCTGGTCATGATTAGATTTCTCTCATTAGAAGATATGTGGATGGGAATAAATTCACAGATAATGGAGAGGCAAGGGAGACTAAATCAGAGAGACTATGTAAGAGGTCACCAGGAAAGTGCATTAAATCCAATCACTTGGCAATATAAAAAGTGAGAGAGACTTAGGCTTATTTTCTATCACTGTGCCCATAATTTGAAGTGTCCCAGAGACTTTCAGAATCTAATAACAAATGTTTTATGCTTTGGTGTGATTTTTTTTTTATTTTTTTTTTCTAAATCTCATGTAAACAGTAGAACTATTTTGGAGTTTCATCTCTTCCCAACTTGAAGATATGTACTATCTACCAGAAATATTTTCTTTACAAAAAACAGCAATCTAAGAACAAACAATCAGATTATTTTAAACTGCCCTAGGTCAGTACCTATTGATTAAGTTCAATTCCACTTGCAATTGTGAAAGCAATTTACATGCAGCTCAAAATTAACAACTTTCATCTATAAAGTTCTGTCAAATATTTGCTTCAACAGAACTGAATCCAAATTAAGAGTTTCTTTCCACAATTTGTTGATCTGTAACACCATAATAATGTAGAGCTTTATGCCTAAAACATGTTATAAAAATTTAAAACAAACACCACTTGTAAAATTGATTTTCCTATGGTTTCAGAACTTCCAAGAATCTTTTCAAACCTGGAACTACGTGAAAGATTCTCTATTAAAAATTACAAATAATAAAACCCCAAAACCCACACACACCCCGCAGACAAGCATCAACTAAAACAACCTTTCCCTTTAAGTTCAGGCTAAGAAAACAAACCCACAAAAAAATCAGGGGGAAGGGGAGAAATGCACATGACTATCGTTGTCCAGTTTCTGTAAGCACAAATCTTATCTGTCATGCAGAATGTGGATTCTCAATTTTAGTGAAGGACCAATTTGTGTTTCTGGATTGTTATTAAATCAAAATAGCTTTAAAAGACAAGGAGATTTTTGATTTCTCATAAGATGAACAGAAAAGGCTTTGTAATTAAGTAATTAATTCATGAAGTCTCATAATTGATGCTATGGCAACTGGAAACAACACTAGGCATTAAATATAAAACACAACCGAATATAGCAGAAGGTATGAAAAGTATTGAACTCCCAGCTTTGTGCATGTTGCAGGCTCCAAAAGTGCCCTCTCCTATTCAACATAGTTCAAGATTATCCTTATTGAAGTCACTGAGGAAAAGCAAACAAAAAGGTGAGAACCAAGAAAATGTCTCCCAGAATGTCACCTAAATTCTAAGGAAACAAACCAAAAAAGACCCTTTGTATTTGGAAGGATCCAAAAATTTAAGGGCAAGAAGTCAGTAAAAGATGACCATCACCAAAATGTTCTCTTATCCCAAGTATATTTTCCTATTCCTCTCATCAGCTGGAAGGCAAGTGGCAGAAAGAAGCCACATTTTAAATAGCTAAAACGTAAGATGTACTTTGCCATTAGGGCATATAAAGCTTACATACGCCAAACAATACCTAAAGTGCACTTAAGGCCTAGAGTTCCATGTCTGCAATTTTTACAAGCAGTACTGCAGAAACACTGAAGTGAACATCAGCAGCAGAAAAGGAAAATAACTTTGTCTTTCTGAAGCCTTGAACCAGGCCGCATAGAACACTGACCAATTTTGTAATGATTCACATCTTACAAACGTCGCAGCTAATAACATGAGTTACACAACTAAGAGGGACACTGAACACAATAGTTTTGCCAAGCTATTGGAAAGGAGAAGCTTACCTGTGCCACACTTCTAATGTACAACCTGCCCTCTGCCAGAAATGCTCACTTTCAAGTACTCCAATAACTTGCTGAATACAGAGTTGAAGAGCTGCTGAGGAATAGAAACTGTACAGCGTGAGGCTGCAGAAGAATGTCCCTGGTGGAAAAAGGTTTCTGTGTTAAATTTCCTCTCACATTATGTACACACAACAACCAACCCTGTTGCAGCTGAAGAGCTCTTTGTAATTTTTTGGGCTATTTTTCATTTCATCTGTAAGGTTAAAAACATGAAAAATATAGTCATTTCAACACAGAGGAAGAAATAAAAGAATATAAGTGAGCACCAGAGGATTCCACGAACCTCATAAATGATGCCAGAGAATTAAAAAAACATGAAAGTATGCTCCCTGAATCAAAAAGTCCAGTAATTATAATTCAGATCTCTCCAAGAGAGTAGGATGAGGAGGAAGATAAGAGTTTATTTAAAAACCTTTGATACCCTTCATGACATCGTATTATTTAAGTTGCAATGATCAAAACTGACACTGAGTAATATTGATGCATTACTGGTGTACACATCCAGAAACCTCACTGCTAGGGCTCCAGACTCTCTGCAGACTCTGAAAAGATACCAGTATTCCTTTTAGAAAATATTCGAAAGTGTACAGTAGCCTAGCAAAAATTTGAGGTGGGAAATGATCATTAGAACCAGTTCTTACAATCCCACTGCCAACTCACTGTCCTGTTGAATGATAATTACTTCTAGTTTCAAAAGGTTTTGAGGCTTAAATAAAACTTGGCTATTTCTGCTGCAAATTCCAGGTAACTAGATAGTAGACACAGAAAAACTGGCAATTCACCAAGGCACAAAGAGATATTGAAGGAAACCCCTTCTGGTCAGGAGTTTCCACTTAAAAGCACTAGTTATTTTCTCAAATACCAATCCACTGTTACAGTCTTATTCAACCGAGCATACACTTTACCTGAGCACTCTAAACTGTATTTTACTTTACTGTGCAAAATATTTCTCAAAAACTCTTCTGTGCTCACCAGTTATCCAAGGGATATGCACATGAAGCTCTCTTGTGAATTTTCTGCAGTGCCAGTCCCAAATCAAACAGAAGCACTCTTCCACTGAGAACTCTCCTCAGAATAGGTGAATTATTGTAGCTGTGAAAGCACCTTAGAGAGAAAAGTCCTCTTTCCATCAACAACTGAAACTGCCGCAGAGTATTAAAGGAGACCTATAGATATCATTGTTACTGTAACAATGATGAACTGAAGAAGTTATTAAATGCTTCCCTATTTTTCTCATTTCTATTCACTTTTTTGAACTGCATTATCATCTAGCTGAAGATTCTCAAGAGAAGCAGTCCCTCAATAGTGGCTTTGATCTCACAAAAAAATATTAAAAATGGAGGTGTCAAATGAAAATTTCAGTAACAGGTTTAGTTTAAATATGTTTCTATTCTAAGCAGGAGAAACAACAGCAAGAAAAGACTGAAAGCTCTGACTATGACCTTAAGACAATTTGTTTTAGTATTACTTTTCACTTAGCTCACTAATCAAGCCCTCCAGGTAACTCCAGGGGATCATAACCAGAAAGAAAAATAATCCCACTGTCTTGATACTTCGCTGTGCCACGTAAACTAGCATTCCTGCTCAAAGAATCCTTCCAGCTCATCAGTCATGTCCTCTGGCTTTTTCTCAGGACAAATCCTTACACATTATCCACATGACATTCCCACATTATTCATATAGCAACACTTAGAGCATCTTCTTGACCATTATGCTAGAAATGTTATACTTAAGAAGTCCATTTTCAAAGACTTAATGGCTGACCAAGTGAGCAGATTAACTCCATCTGATTATTAAACTCCCAGCATGTCATAACTGCTTCATGGAAACATCATTATTATTAACATGTTTAGAGAAAAGTAAAACTCTGCAGTACATGCAGTGTATGTAACACTTTTTAAGCACTGAAATAGCTCCAGTGTACATAATTCTGTTTCAAGCTGCAAAAATGAGCTAGCAAACACTGCTTCAAGTTTTCAGTGTTTCATTATTCATTTTCTATAACAGCTTATCAGCTGATTGATTAATTCTATCAGACCAAACATGGACGGAGGAGTTACTCTGCAAGTACAATCCCATCCTTCACTTTATTACACTTACCCAATCACATTATATGCATAAGGAGTTAGAGTTGGCATCTCACTTTCCTAGTGTTGCATACAGAACATGCTATTCTTTGCAAAAGCAGTTTAAAATTAACTTTGTCACTTTTCCCTTTTGCCCTTCCTCCAACTCACTCCACTTTCATTTTCCTTTGGAGCTAGTGCTATTTGCCACTCACCCCTCCACCACTTCATCTGCCTCCGCCTGATTTTTGTGCACCATGTTCCATATCTCTACACAACCACTGAAACCTCAGACTGGTCAATGAATTTTGACATGAACCACTCCATTTTCACCTGTCTCTTCCATATGCCTTCTATCTACACATCCGCTCCCTCCACATGCCACCTTGGTCATACATTTGACTTAGTCTTTTGCATGCATACCAGCCTCTGAGACTGCTTATGACAGCTCTGTGGTGTTCATTCATCCAACCATAAAACCCTCATGATTTTGTCTTAATTCCTCCACCTATCCACTTTTCAGCTTCTTCCCCTTCTCCTCCTTTCAGTTTTGAGAGATCCAAGACTTCCCTTTCAGACCCCTTCATCCTTTCTAGGCACATGTGAATACCTGCTCACTTCCAACTTACATTTTGATCTGAATCTCATCCTCTGTAACATCACAGCTAATTCATTCTCACACTGCTAGCATCTGCCCTAATTTTTCTAGCATCTTTCATCATCTTTTTATACTTGTTTTTTCACTTTCTAGTCTAGAGTTTTCCCTAATTTGCTTCTTCCCATGTTTTCTGTCTCCAAAGTCTTCCTCACCATCCACACCCATTTAACCCAGCATGGTTATTCTTTTCCAGGTTTAGTTTCTAAACAGCCTAACCAGTTTCTTTTATTATCATACTTTGTATCTTCCATGTGTTGGGGAATTTTTACAGCATTCCTTGAGGTGAATTAAACACACATTTGTGCTTAAATATAACAGGCATGTAATGAAAAATGCATTAGAGAGTCCTACTGTCACATAAACAGTTCTACAAATAGTCTGCAAAAATGCATCAGAAGCTGATTCCTCACATACACTTGCAGCAGCACCAATCCTGTGAGTGTTGGCATGGGACACCTCAGCCCAGTGTTGGGTTTATCCCCCAGCACCGGCTCTGCTTCCCAAACACTGGCATTACACAATTGCTACAAGACAATGCTGTGGCTGTTTCTTCTCTCATCAGCAAAGGGAAACATCAATCCTGTACAGGGAGTTGATGTCTGACATTCCTGCTTCCAGCCAGTTCAATCCCTTCTGCAGCTGGACCCTCTTGCCCTCCATACCAGATAATTCCTTGGTCACAAATTGCCACTGCTGAGCAGTTACAATTTGAGTTTCCCCTTCACAGGCTCCAATGCTTTTGGTTCATCTCTAGTAAACTCCCTCTTGGCCGCCCTCCTGCAGTTTCTCATAGTCTTCTGATTACCAGCAATATTATTCCTCACCTTTTTCTTGAGGGATGGTATGAAGGGATGAAATCCTTTCACAATTCTGACCTGATTGAAAAAAAATTTCTACTACAAGTTACACCTCCTATCAGAACAGCTTCTTCTCTCTGCTTCAGCAGAACACTTCCCCGGCTTCTGCTCTGAGGAAGTCAGGCAGTTCTGCTACTATCAAGAGGTTAGAAAATAGGGTAGTTTCTACAAACAAGCAGCACAAAGTTACCAGTGTTTCTTAAGCAGACTGCTTCTGAGTGACTGGCACCCCAGAAACTTCAGGCATACTTCACTAGTTTTCTTTACTCCATTCTTTTGGATAACCTCTTGATGTTGCTCGAGTCCAGGAGTTTTCCTTGTCCTTATGGTTTCTGTGAGTAACCATTGCTTGAAGTTAGGTTTCATTCATTATTGCTCCTCCAACAGGTGCTGCCCAGATATAACAAAGTGATTGTATAATGGTGGTTTGGAGATAAGCCCAGAAGCAGTGCTGTCTTCTGCCAAGGCATCATTTTGGCCTCTTACTTCAGATGCCAGGAAAATGCGATCTCGGAACCCAACCTTCCTTAGTGGCACTTTGCATATAAAATTGCTGCATTAAAAATTAAAAATCTTTCTTGTACTTGGAGGAGAAAACTTCAAAATTGCAATCTAGTTGAAAGAAAGGCAGCTTAACAACTAAACCCAAAACTCTTTGTTACTGGTTTGTTTTTTTTTTTTCTACTGAGAAAAAAAATAAACCTTACAAAAATACACTCAGGCTGAAGTCTCCCTAGCAAAAGATCTATTTATTGTTTTTTATTCTTATACTGTGAAATAATCACCAATAGAAACCAGTTAACTTGTTTAAAAAGAGAAGTAAAAACACCCCACACCGATACTAAGGTCACCTATACTAAGAGAAACTAAATAGGATTTTACTGATTGCTGATGTTATTGGTAGTCATTACCATCATTTCTGTGTTTCTATTTACTATTTTATTGTCTGCTTGTGTGAAGACAAAACAGATCTAATTAAAACTTGAGACCAACCTGTCTTGTCAAGAACCATTATTGTGATTTATGTATTTGTGAAAATGTTCTAAAAGGAATAGTGTACAGTAAGTTCCTAGCTAAAGCAATATTTGACTGCCAGAAATAGCTATGCTAGCTGACTGGTTTGTACTCCAGAAGGAGGAAAAAAATAAAAATCTTACTTCCCTCCCCACCCCTCATGGTTATGAGCTTTTATATTTATACAGCAGACAAAACTTAAATTGGAAATCCCAGTTATGATACGCTTTTTAAAAAGTAACAATTGTGGAACATTCTCCTGCTTTACTGCCTAGCACATTGCATCTAAATTACTTTACCTGTCCCAATTCTCACACTGATTTACTTGCAATTTTGTAAAATGTATGTGTAAATGCTCCTTAACATTGCCTCTACTACCTCCCAATCAGTACACCTTTGTCCTCTGACTACAGTGCTCGGTGTTGAACTTCATGTTTTATAAAATGAAGGTTTATCTTAAAAACTACAACCAAGATTTTCAGTTGTAAGTATGGAAGCATGTGAACACCCTCTGTGTTAAAAATCTCCTGGGATTTCTAATAAGCATAAGCAAAAAAAAAGGTAGAAAACAA
Organism: Aegotheles bennettii; assembly: GCA_013398125.1. Classification (NCBI taxonomy): domain Eukaryota; kingdom Metazoa; phylum Chordata; class Aves; order Caprimulgiformes; family Aegothelidae; genus Aegotheles; species Aegotheles bennettii. The sequence goes on along the minus strand of VZRW01013689.1, from coordinate 401,383 downwards.
GATAGTTCATTTGACACTCATCCATTTGCTATGCAGTTATATTATATTTTCAACTTCACACAGGTGCTCAGAAGACCTCTAATGCATAGCTTGATGCACATCAAGGCTAAGCATGAACACATCTATGAAGTGATTACAAAGTGCACACTACTAGAAGCAGTTTTACGTATCAGCTGAAGAACCAAAACTGATGGTCTGATTTATTTATTTTTTTCCACTGGTTGACAATTAAAATTAATTCTCACTTGGAGATCAAATTCTGTAGGAGGGACCAATTATTTCCCAGACACAGATCTTAGTCGTAAGACAGTTCATTGCCAAACTATAAGCCAAATACTGCATTTTCAAATTCAACATATTTTCTTGCAAAATATTTTGGTTGGGTTTTCTTTTTGTGCCACAAATTGCTGCACAGAGAGATCAATAGGATCCTCAATTACTCCAACATCATCCACTAGATGCAAGGTTAAAAACCAAAGTTTTGCATCCCCCAAACTCCAGGATCTGACATTGCATATACCTGGATCAGCAAACATGATGTAACAGATGCAATTAACAGTGCTTAATCATTCTACATGATTTCTGTAAGGAGTTTGTCTCCTCCAGCAACTTTGCACCTACCATGTTCTGCATTACTGCCTGAGTGTCACACCATTGTCTTCCAAATGAGTCTCAGCCGCAGAGTTTTGGATTTTTATCTTTATTTCTGACTATTTTTATTAACTCAATTTAGCTTTAGACAAGAAGGCCTACAGATGCCAACTCTAATTTCCAAGCCTTTATATCAAAGTCCTGACCAGACAGATAACTGGAACGAAAGATTGAGGTGGTGATCTACATTTCTAAAATGCTGCCTTTTTATCCCACACAAATATGTAATATAGGTAATGAAAAAAGCTTTAGTCTCAAACATAAGCTTGTTCAAAGCTCTTGAAATAAGCAAAAGTGTTCGAATTTGGATTGAGTCATGACAAGTTAACACTATAACAGTAAGAAATAACCTCTGAACAACAATAAAGAGAACATCTTTAATGTCAAACAGAAGAGAAAGCAATTACATTTTCAGACAAGAACTGTCAGCTTAAAAATATAAAATGTGAAGAAATAAAGTGGTTTTAGCTATTTTCAAAATTTCTTGGATTCTCCATATATTTTTAAGCTTCACCTTATTTGTAATATATTGTTTTTCTTTCATCATAAAATTTAAACTAGTTTGTTAGCATAAAATATTGGTGAAATTTAAAGGAAAATGCATTCGCATCAGCTATTAAGACATATGATAACTCAAACATTGGTGTAATTTCATCTAGGTGCATACTTTAAGTATGCACTACAATTTAAGCCTTTAAGGGAACAAAAATAGTAACTGAATATTGCAACAGAACTCAGGAGGCACCAAACACACAGGTCTCATGCATGGTGAAAGAGTGTGGGGTACAAGACTTGAAAAGGAAAATGGTCGTCATTGGTCACTATAGCTTGGTTCTTCCCATTACAAGTAATTACTAATGAGTTGTCACCACTGTTCAGTGCTAAGAGGCGATAAGCAGGAAGGGGTATGAGGAAAACTGCCTGCTAAGCAGGAACCTGTTCTGCTGTTTCCTGGAAAATCCCACTGTTCCTTTCTTTTCCCTCTCACCATGGGCAATACAGGGTTCAATATCAGGTTGGGTACGAGCACAACACAACAGGGAAACAGCAGCACAACTTGAATACATAGCACTTCAGCAGGTTCAAAGCTGACAGCTCAATTCAGGTTCTTTAATTCAAAGCATTGTTCCATAGAATTAAACAACTAAACAACTGACTTTGGCCAAAATAATAGTATTTTCCTCCTCATCTCTTCTTTTTCATGGGCAATGGATTACCAAAGCACTCAGAGTGTTCCAGTCCCAAGAAGATTAAAGAGCCATGCTTCTTCCAAATACGTTAAGTTCAGCAGAGGGCATCTGAGGATGTGCCAATGTGAACATGGGAATGAGATTAAATGCAAGTAGTGCAAGCTTCAGGCATTTACTCCCCCATCCTCTTACTTTTCCCTATGCCTTTCATGTGATTTCTCATGAAAAGTTGCTGTTTATTTGCTCACATAAACAAAGCAGTATCTTTTTGGTGGTGGTGGGCAGATGGTTGGACTTGATCTTGAAGGTCTCTTCCAGCTACAATTCTGTGATCTATAATGCAGAACACTAAAGAAGTGCACAACAGCAACACAGGATCATTTTGATTGAAAAAGGCCTGTAAGATTGAGTTCAATCATTAATCCAATGCTGCTGAGTCCACACTAAACCATGTCCTTGAGTGTCACATTTACACACCTTTTAAATACCTCCAGGCATGATGATTCTACCACTTCCCTGGGCAGCTTGTTCCAGTGCTTGACAACCCTTTCAGTGAAAAAATGTCTTCTCATATTCCATCTAAACCTTCCCTGGCACAACTTGAGGCCACTTCCTCTTGTTCTATCACTTGCTACTTGCAAGACTGACATTCACCTTGCTACAACCTCCTTTCCAGCAGTTGTAGAGAGCAATAAGGTCTCCCCTCAGCCTACTCTTCTCTACAACCCCAGCCTAAACAAACCCAGTTTCATCAGCTGCTCCTCATAAGACTTGTGCTCTAGACTCTTTACCAGCTTTGGTGACCTTCTTTGGACATGCCCCAGGATCTTAATGTCCTTCTTGGAGTGAGGGGCCCAAAACTGAACACAGGACCTCATCAGTGCCGAGTACGTGGGGACAATTACTTCCCTGGTCCTACTGGCAGAGGTGCTGACAGAAAGATTAATTAGAAGAGGCTCCAAAGCAGTGAAGACAAAAACTTAACACGTTCTCCACAAGTGCTCAAGAAGATCAGACAGTCACAAAGATTTTACAGTGTATGATTCTTTGTTTTTTCCAGTGATAAGCTCAATATTATAGCAATACATTGAGGATAAAAACCAAAAACTCTGGCACTTGAACCAAGGGACTGAACAGAAGATGAATTTTAAAAAATTTACCTTTCTAGGGTTTCCTGGAAGGTAGAATTTGTGGTATACCTAAAAAGAAAAGAAGTTAAATTGAAAGAATTAGAACTGGTAGGCAAAAAAATCTGCATAGCAGTACAAAAATAAACACAATGATTACAGAAAAAGATAACATTGTAGCGTCTTACTGTGGAACAATCCAAAGACCATCATCACTTTGTAGCAACAGGAATGCACACACTGCACCTTACAGAAAAAACAATGTGGAGCACCAGAAGTATGAAGTCCTAACACACATTACTGATGTCACAGCATGTGTTTCTCATCTCATGGAATGATGATGTCTCACTATCTCACAGGAATATTATACTTACTGGTTGTTTTCAACCCAGGGTCCTACATTAAAAATATCTGTGTGTCCTGGAAATCTGTTCATAAAGTTTTTCTAAACATATCCATGCATTATCATGAGGCAAAAGATTAAGTCCCTCCAAAAGGAAAAAAAATAAAAATAAATTAAAGGCTGTGAAATACTGAGATGCTAGTCAGAAGAAAATGGCAAGCTGAAAGCCTGTAAAGCACCAAGAGAGCATGACATCCCTCCAGTTCTGCCAAAACCTATAGAGAGGCAAAGAAACTGCAAGATGAAGCCTACAGGGAAGAAAAAAGAAAAAATCACGCACCAAGAAGACCCGCTAAAAGCCAAACCCAATAAAATCCCCAACCCCAACAATAGAGGTATACTCTTCATCTACTTGGAATATAACAGGAAGAGACAGATCATGTTCTTCAGCACACTAGTTCTAAGCATCTTGGAAGCTTTTCAGTTGAGGTGCCACCTACAGTGCTTTAACGAATGCTTTTCAACAAGGAAAGTAGTCAAAGACATGACTCCGGAAACAATGACTTCTTGGCAGGGGTTGGGGAAGAGGCCAAGAAAATTTCATGGAGTTATGACACCAGTCCCCAGAATCTATCTTGAATCTCCAAGTTAGGACTATCCAACTGTTCAGTTCTTCAGGTGAAAAAGCAGGAAGTTGAACCTGCCAATCTAATGAAACATTGGCTTTTTATGGAAGTCCATCTGTCTCAACATTCTGGCTCAAAATACAAGAAAACATAAGAAATGAAAAAGTAAGAACTAATGCCAACACAACTCCAGCAAAGAACATCACATTTCAAATAGATTTAAGAGAGAAAGTAGAGTAAAGGGATTTATTTGATCAACCCAGCTATTAACATGAAAAGGAAAGCTTTTTGATTTTGGAAGTTGTTTGGGGTTTGTTCTTTTTTGTTGGCTTTGTTTTGGGTGGGTTTTGTGTTTTTTTTAATAGTATTTATGTCTTCCCACAGAACAGTTGCTCATTTTCAGGTGCTTCATTTCCATAACCTTTACAAAACATTTAGCTAAGCTTTAAATGGCAGCCACATCTCTGCTTTCTTTGTGAATAAAGCATATAATACTGCAAAATGTATTTGGAATGACTATATGCTTGTACTGTCACTGACTGCCCAGACTGAATATCAATTAAGCAAAATTACCGCCTTTATTATGGAAACAGTCCCACTGAAAGAGCACCATGCAAAACTGCTCATTTTCTAAATGTTCTTAGACAAGCTACTTAAAAAATACTATATACTTGCTGTGACAAACTGAAAGAATGTGTATGCATCTCTTGAGCTTAGTTTCTCACAGGGTTTTTATTTTTTTTAAACAGTGTGAATTCAGAACGAATTGTTAACAGCATCTATATAAAGTTCATCTAATTCTCTGTATATCATATGAAAATCCAAGTATTTCAGAGCATTTCCTTTCACAAATAAATGTATTCTATCCAATAACCCCAGTAAAGAGGAATAAAATATTATCACATTATAAGTCTCAAGTTCTTATTCCAAGATATAACTTGAACACAAAACACTTTACTAATAATCAGTAAAAAACCCAATAACAAATAGCATTGTTTAATGATTCATTAAGTTTTCTCACCACAAAGTCATACCATGTTCCAGTTCAGTAATTATTTGGCTATAATTCTAAACAAACAATAGGTTATGCCTTGTTAAATATTGTTCCAGTTCTAACTCATAAGTTATGTAAAATGTTACACATACCACTCAACAGTCCACCCTCAATGTACCTGAAGAGGTCTTTACAATCCCTAGTGAATAATTCATACTTCCATTTTGCCATTCTCTTGCAGCATAGAAAGAGCAATTTTAATTCAGTCATGCTCTAACTTTGAGATCTGAACACCGCCAAAAAAATGGTCAAAAAGCTCAAGGAGAAATTGCTTTACAAATGCAATCTACTTCCCAAATGGAAGAACTAAACAGTCCTAAATATATCTGAAATAACAAACCAGCATCTGAAGAGATTGGCCATATGCTAAACTGTCACTCTCCCATATTGAGTGATGAATTAAGATGCTAGCATAGCTGGCTGCTTAGTACAATACTGTTCATGTCACTTGCATATGTTGCTTTGGCAGTTATTACAGTTTTTTGTAAACTAAGCAGAACATTAGATTTGAGAACAAATTACAGACCAGCTAGAAGCACTAAATTCTTGACCAATTTTCATGGAACTAGAAGAAACACTGCAAAAGACTGGAAAGACTTGAAGGGTAATTGCTGTACCTTTGCAATCTGCGCAATTGAAAGCATGAGAAAAATCATCACAGCTTGACAAGAGTCCAGTAATCAGTATTTTCTGTAGCCTGTACAATCTGTACATTTTTCTGTAATCTATATGTGATACTGTAATGCTTATGGCATTGTAAAGAGAATGTACAGAGGGAGGAGAAACATTCACCAATAGCATTTAGGGAATATATAACATTAATTTAACTAGCTAGTTAGTACAAACATCTCACTGATGTGAGCACTGGACCTTTTCTCTATACTTGTCATACAGGCAAAGAAATCCAGTAATTAAAGAATTTTGACAGTGGTCTAATAAAAGAAGATAACAAGAGGTTGCATGGTAAAATATATAAAGAACTAATGAAATGCTTATAGTAGATGTGTTTGCATCCGTAGACAAGATTCTGGTTACTGAGGAGTTGTGGCCCAACAAAACTAAGCTGTTCAATCCTTGGTGCATTGGTATCAGAGCAACAAATTGGCATGAATACCTTGCTGCTTAGCTCTTCACCATGTTTCTTGCACTCCGCAGAAACATCAGTCTCCACATTCCCCAGAATTTGCACTAGGAGAAAAGTGTTACTCTGATAACTCTTGAACTTCATAATCAAGATTCCCAGCATTATCACATTCAGACATCCATAAGATCTTTACTGACAAATTAAAAGTTGAGGGATTTGGGTTGTAGATTTGTGGTGAAAGGAGAAGTGAAATATATCTGTACTATCCACAAACACAAAAAGTACTTGAAAGGTACAAGATGCCCTCTGAATGATGGTATTTTTAATAGGCTGGACTCTTCCTCCTCTTGATTCATTTTCTCATCCATTTGCTTTTAGGCTACATTGAAGTTTCTGTAAATGACAGTACTACAACACTCGGTTCTTCCTGCAGCTGCTTGTGTCTTGTCTAAGATGCAAGCAGAGTCTGACAGAATACAGATATATACCATCCTGGACTCCATGGAAATACTGGGCAGCAGATGGTTAAGGGAAAGCATCACAGGACAAGTCTATGCCCATGATTATTCTATTGAGCAGTGCCCTAATACATATGTGTGCACGTGTCTAAATGAAATGTTTTGTGTATGTGTAGATACATGTATGGCTGTGTATGTTATTTTATGCAATCCTGATTTCACATTGATACTTATTAAAGGATACCTAAGTCTAAATTAACAGACATCAGTGAAGATGTTAGGCTACATTTTCAGATAGTGTAAATAGCATTTCTGAGGAAAGAAATTTCATCACTTTCCAGCTTTAGAGAATTCGGTTCCAGTTAAGGCATCACAAACAAGGCCTGCTCTGTCATTTGCTCCATTATGAGAAAGGATTAGAAGTATCAGATGTTTCCCATTACCTGGAACAGTTGCTATGACTTCCATACTTGCCAGCCAGTAACAATTAAACAGGAATATCAATGAAAAAATTAACAGAAGATCTCGGGGGCCAAAATTTGGAGACCTACCAAACTTCCATGCATTCCTTCAACAAAACCTACCTTGGCAACACATCAGGCAGTCAGCACAAAAGACCTGTTACGCAACAGAATTATTTTGTCTAATGAGTTATCAAAGAGAATCCCAGGATACCAGCAGCAGTGGAAAGGGCATTACTAGAGAGCAGACAGCGATGTGGTGACTAGGAAGTACTAGCTAATGATATGCAAACAGATATAAATGCTTTCAGCAACAGGAGGAGTCCACTCAGTCTCTCACACTGAGGCAGAAACTTATTTTCTGTATTCTCCAAGACACTGAGCTGAACTGTGTGGACTTCACCCAATAGTTCTCATGAGAGAAAAGGAGAAAAAGAAAATAGTACTAGGGGTTATTTTATAACTTGAACAAAACACCACAATACACATAGCTACACATAAAAGCTTTGCCAATCCAATAACAAAACTACCAGTTTGATAAAAAGGTGAAGCTTGAGAAGCCTGTTAAGACACAGACAAGAAAAATATTCATCACTTTCAATAGTGATTCAAATTAAACAAAATATTTAACTGTACAGTTGGTAGAACTCAATTTTTATGTTGGAGTAAAAGTTTCAAATGATCTTTTACCTTATTGCTTCCGCATTTCAGAAACAAAAAAGCCAATAGCATAACATTGCTGGGACGTGTTTCAATATCCATGAGTGCCTTCTCTCAGAAACCCACCTTCCAGTCACATCTCCCTGCACACACACCACATTCTTTGTGCTGAAGTCACATGAAGTCTCAGGGGCTCAGGTTGGTCCCATCACACAAGGGACATCCAGTTTACCACAGTAAACCAAAACACAGAAAACAGGCATAGATGTATTAGTTCTTTCTGAAGAATCTGCATATTCTACAGAAGATTACGATTTTCCCCATAAATTGGTAGCAGCGCCTTCAGCTGATGTACGGATCCTGGGGAGCTCTATCACTCAAGACTGGTATGTTTTAAATGTTTAAATGATGTACCTGGTTTCAACACAGGCTTTTGTAGCTTTTTAATGTTTTGCCATTTAGTAGCTATAATCCAGCAAAGGGGAATATAAGTGTTGCTACTGGTAGCTAATGGATATTCTTTAGCTCAATTGCTGAACTACATTTCAAATAAAAGGCTCAATTCCCAAAGGGAACAACCTCCTTTCATTACTGTCCAATGTTGAGACTAGAGGAGAATTCTCTACAAGTGGTAAGTAGGGGCAACGTTCATATTTCTATTTCTAGGTTCCCATTTATTAAAGGATAAAGACAGTGCATAATATTTAATTTATGCAGGTCACATCCAGTACCTCAAGTCCTATAGCTGGGCACACTTTCACAGACAGTCCTTTCCTATTCCCATTTTAAACCTGTCTGTTACTCATTCTTCTGGAAAAAATACACTTAAAGACTACATAGAAACAGCAGAAAGTGTTCTCTTTTTTGAGCCATCCCACCCAAGATGTGCAACTACCTCCCAGATATGCTAGTACGCTTGTGTAGTTTGTATCCGCCTTGGTTACCTGTGCCTCACGCTGCTGCACTCACACTGCTCTCAGTGGGCCACAGCATGCACAAGATCAACACTGGTTTCCACCCAGCTACCTACCAAAGCAGTAAAGAACCCGGTTTGCCAACATAGTTCTAAAGGAGCAATGCTAGCTCCAGAACAGAGAGCATATACTGTAGTTGCCTACCAGACAGAAGTCACATCCTTGCTCAGTTTTCAAGGTTGTCTCAGCAACAAAAAAATCCCCGTATGATTATACTTTTACTAATGTAGAGACACCTCCACAATGCAGCTTAGCACTACTTTAAAGCAGGACTCCTGCAAGATTATAATAACCCCCAGTATATCTCTGAATCCATGCTTCACCTTAAGAAAGGGTTAAAAACAGTGTTAGAAAGGCACATACTGCAGCCACCACTGGCTGGAATCAGACATCCCAATCACAGTCAGCATTCTGGACACTAGCTTCAAAGCATTGCTCCTCTGCCACATACATGCAAGTCTGCAACTACTGCCACAACAGAAGAACAGAGTATTTTCACTCCACCACCATTGTTAAGGACACCACTGTTGCTGGAGATACATATCAAAGATAAGCCATCCATTTCCTGAATTCTCTCTAGATAACTGCACCTTAATCAACAGCAGATACCCTCAATCCTTTCTTCTGTGCCTTCCTCCCTATATTGAGAATTCTTCCATGAAAGTCAGAGCTTGAAGTCCAAGTCTTTGAAATTACCTCATCTTTAATCATCTCCAGTGCAAGTTATCACATTATTGTCATCCCAGAAATGACTTAATGAGAACTTGGTTTGTTCAGGTCACACATTCAGTAAAAATAATTTTCTGCCTCAGGGGTGCTCATTTGGGAGACCACCCAAACCATTTGAAGTGCCACCCGTATGCTAGTCAGTACTTAGAGCTGTTGACACCTATCTTCTAACTTGCATTGTAGCAAGATGTGATTAGTGTTTTGGTGAAATGGCATTATCATCTTAATTAACAGTTTACTAACAAAAAGAATTTTCTATTAATAAAAATATTATGAAGACAAACAGTAACTTCTCTTCCAGTATCACCATAATAATAGATGTACATAATACTCCTTGTTTGACATATTACAGGATTGCACTTGGAGCGCGTCATGTGGTTTAAGTTGTCTGGGTTGGTTTGTTTTAAGCTCTGGGCCTTTCTCTCTTTCCTCATTTTAATTAATTACAGCTCCAGTATATCAACAACACTAGAACACACTATTAGCTTGGATTTAATTGCTCAACTAAAAAAGAAAAATTTCTTTCAAGATTCAAGCTGCTGCCTTCCTTTGCAGTGATAATTTGTACAGAAGTGTTGTATTAGACAATCTATATGTTTGCAAAGTTAAAGACCTGTAAGCAGGCTCAGCATCCAGTTTAACATTTCAGTGCAATTGACTGACATACTGATTAATAGCTAATCAGAAAGCTCCTAAGAAGTACAGCATATACTATTTAGATTCACACTCTCTATTTTTAAATGTAATGACTTACAGCATACAGAATAGTGAAAATAAATTTAAGTCATCTAATGCCACATGATTTACCTCAAATATTTTTCAGAAAAAAATAATTAGCTTCTACTCAAAATTCACTTGTATGAGAGTATTTATCAATATTAGAACAGCAAAATCAGTGGCAAGCCAAATTCCACAAGGATTATTGCACAGGGTTTATTTTACCAAACTCTTTCCCACATGCCTGTGCTCAAAATCCTAGTATTTATATTAAAAAAAAGAGCTCACATCGCATGCTAACAGTATTTAAATATGAGAGTAACGTTCGTGGTTCATTCATTTCTGTGGGTAAAATTAGAGAAGCCAAAATAAAAACAAGAAAATGGCTTGGCAAACAAACAAGCCACAACTGAGCACTTCTGTCAAAGCTCTGGTTAGTGTCCTGGTCACATACAACTTTCAGCTACCTCCAGGACTTACCTAACAAGGCTTCCAAGTTCAAATCATGGAAGTGACAACCACCACCTCACTTCCCTCTCTTTAGCAGTAACCTGCACAGACATGTTTTGTGCTTTACTGTCCCCAAATGGGCTATATAGAGAGTTACTGATCTCATCTACTGCATTAAGCATGGTGTTACCAGCTGGTTGAGGGAAGTGATTGTCCCATTCTACTCTGCACTGGTGTGGCCTCACCTGGAGTCCTGTGTGCAGTTTTGGGCACTGCAATATAATAAAAAGACAGACTACTAGAGAGCGTCCAAAGGAGGCCCACAAGGGTGGTGAAGCGTCTGGAGGGGATGTCTTACGAGGAGCGGCTGAGGTCACTTGGATTGTTCAGCCTGGAGAAGAGGAGGCTGAAGGGAGACTTCATTGCAGTCTATGGCTTCCTCACAAGGGGAAGAGAAGGGGCAGGTACAAATCTCCTCACTCCTGTGACCAATGACAGGACTCAAGGAAACAGCAGGAAGCTGAACCCGGGGAGGTTTAGGTTGGATATCAGGAAAAGGTTTTTCACCCAGAGGGTGGTCAAGCACTGGCACAGGCTCCCCAGGGCAGTGGTCACAGCACCAAGCGTGCCTGAGTTCAAGAAGTGTTTGGATGATGCTCTCAGGCACATGGTGTGATTCTATGATTCTGTGATTTACCAACAGTCACTGCACTTCTGGTTATATTACTATTTAATTGGTGAAGAAACTGTTGAAGAAGAAATTTCATCATTAATACATTTAGCAACAGGATAATTGCCAACACTGGAAGAGGGTAAAGAGCACATAAAAAGTGTTCATATAATACACTTTGAACAGGTTTACTTGGCATACATTGGTACCTTCACAGATGATTGCTACAAACAAACAGTAGCTATCTGCAATGACAACTGAAGCAATTATGATAGGCTGATCAAGAAGTTTGTTATGTAACTTATGTATTCTTCCTGGTAGAGAACAGGATCCTTCTGTAAGAACTGTTCATACTCTGAGCAAACATTTCAAATCAATTGCTTATGAACCACCTACAGACTTCAATTATTTCAAGACTAATTTTTGCTTTCAATATATTGTTCTCCTTGACAAGAAAAACAAAACTCACGATTTCAAGTTACTAGGCAATAGCTTGGGTTATTCAGTTATGCAACTTGTGTTTCTATGTAAAAGATCATGGACAATAAACTTCCATTTAGCCAAGCATCAGCTATGCTTGCAAGGTTAGTTTAAGGGCACAAGAATGCACAATGCATGTTGGACTCTCCTTTTCATCTGTACATTAACTCCAGTGGTCCAGGGAAAGGCCCTACACAAGCAGAGCCTAAGCACCCATGGTACTTCTAACAGAAAATGAAGAAACTTGCCAAAGCTCTCTTCAGGAAAGCTCTAAGATTAAGCAGTGTTTTCATCTTCCAAACTACAAAAAACAGGACTGCAGGATACAGTCAAGCATCTCTTGGGATTTTTGTGGTTTTGTACCTATGAGGGTGACTGAGAGGACTTATCCTCACCTTCTGTATCCTCCCCTCTTCTTAAATCTAACTGGGACTAAAAATAAAGCATAGAAATAAACAAATAGAAATATCCCACACACCCCTGGCATCAGCAATGTACAGATAGCATAAAAGTGCCACAGCAGGTAATGCCTGCTAAAAACTCCCCGAACCCCAGTGCAGTTCTGGTGATCTACTCTGTGGTCTCAAATCCTTTAAAAGTGCTTGTTTCCAGATTTCCATCAGTTATTCTTAATTTCTCTAAACTAGTTTGCCAGTCACTGGGGGGAAAAAATGATAGACAGAAAAGAAAATATATAAAAATGAGCTTTTCATCACTTATTACTACTCAGTTCTAGTTTTATATGAAAAAGCTACTTAAATGTCTGCTCATATTAGCACAGCTCTTCGCTGTGCAGATTAATCATACTGCACTTCCAGCCTTTACTTTTTTTATAAAATCAGTGTCATAAGAAAATAATTTTCCTTTTATTACAAAAATTCTACTTGGAATAAGAAAGGACTCCATGAAAAAATCAATGATAATCAGGACAAAAAGAAAGCCTGTCCTGGTCCACGCAGATGTCCATCTTCATACTCATCGATTCAAAGAAACCACGTGTTCAACTGCTACTACGCCTACATACAAATCACTGTTATTGAACAAAGCTAACAACTGCTTACTCAAAGATTTTTAAGCCATTGTAAAACAAAACCGTACCAATGTTGAACTAAAAAGATATTTTTAAAATGCATTAACAGATTTTTAAAAGTACATTCTTTTCCCCTTATACATTATATTTTTTTTAACCAAGTGCTTAAAAGCATGCTGCTCTTATTCAAGTTTAAGAGTACCGTGAGATAGCATTTTCAGAAGTACTGGTGTGATTCAGGCCATGCAGTCTGACTCAGTTTGAAAACAAATCCAATTTTCAGAAATGTAGAGAAGACAAGAGGCATTAGCTTTCCTGGCTGTCAGCTTTCAGCATGATGAATGGCAGCGTCGCTTGAAAAAGTAACTCGGTTATTTGATTATCAATTCACATTTAAGTTTGTGGTGTTGTCTAAGCAGGGGTATCAAAAAAGTCTTTTTCAGCACAGACACTTTAAAAGTGAAACAGTTTACAGAAAAAGAGCTCCAAGAAATATCCATAATTCTAAATGCAGTTGGGAAAGAGACCAAGGGATCTGTACAAACCCACTTTGTCAACTTAAAGCAAAAGAATAAGGATATGAGCTGATGAAATTATTTCTAATGTTTAAATCTTCAAATAATTTAATTAAAATCAAAAGTTTTTGCTTGTTTTAATCACTGTTTTTATCACTAACCACAATAAAGAAAGAATCAGAACCATGACAGAATTAGCATACCCTCTAGAGCTACAGAAAGCCTTATGCTTTCTGGCTAAGCAGAACAAAATTATCCCAGATGTGTCGAGTCACCACTTTGAGAATACCACATTATCTTTTTTGATATCTGATTTTAAAAGTTTGACAGATTTCTACATCCTACCCAATCGTATATTTTTCTAGTTAATTTTTATGACTGAACAGCAGACACTGGATGGGTATCTGTAGAGGGGCCAATCAAACTGTCCCATCTAAACAGGCTATGTGGGTGTAATCCACTTCTGAATGCAGAGCACTCCACATCTGTTAGAGCATTTGAAAAAAAAAAAAATCACAGCTTTCTCATCAGCTCCCTGACTGGGTGCACACAGAAACTAAAAATTGTACAAATGGAGAACAAAATTTAAGACAAGTAAACAGCCTGTCATTAGCAAGGAGCTAACAGATGTTAATTTGTCTGCCACATTTCTAAATATCTCCAACATCAAAACAAATCCTCCAGCAATGGTTAAAAAACTTTACAGATCCAAAGATAACCACCTACAGTACTGTTCCACACCAGCAATAATACCTTGCTCCCTAAGAGCCAGAAGCTGATTTGCTTTCTCTTCCTAAAAACCAAGGAGGTTCGAAGATCCTCTCACATCCACTTAGATGTGCACACAAAGGTTGCTACTGCTGAAGGTCATTCAAGGCAGGAACTGCAAGCCCAGAAATATTTTCGTTTCAAATCCAGACACACACAAGAATATGCGAAAAATGTAAACAGCTCCAACACCACAATTTGGTTTTAACCTCTTTAGAGGTCGAGCTATCGCCTGCTGCTGCTTTTGAAAGCTATTTTCTTGAAGTCTAAAACTTCGCTCTGTTATACTGACCTAATGGTCCATATTAACATACTAAACATGTTTGCAATGCTAGTCACTGAGGAATAGGATGGTAAGGTTATTTAAAACATTAATGCTACCATAAGATCATCTTAGATTTATCCAAACAGATTTGCTAGCCGATCTGCTGAAGGTACATAAAGGTGGAGGTTGCCATGGGAACACAGTACAGCTACACACTTTGCCATGACAACCAGGCCTCCCTGGAATACTAATGAGTGCCCATGGCAACGTGAAGCTAAAGACAAGATGTCTAGAGACCAAATATTTCGTGTATCATTTATAACAAAACCTATAAATATATTTGTATATTTCCTGTGTCAGATGCGATGGGTTTTGGAACAGGGCAAAATGTTACATATGCAGCAATATTGCACAGTGTAAAAATTATATGGCTACAGTATAAATTGAAAACCCTATTTCAAGGCAGTGCTATGGTTGAAGTTCAATTCCACAAACAATAAAAAAATATTTGTAGTCAACACACCCAAAGTTTGCATCCTCTTGCACATAAACACTACCATCAGTCAGTCCATGATATAGCAGTTACCTGTGCACAACGCTTGGTGTATTCTACATCCACCAGGAAAGTGCTATTCTTACCCAGTGCAGAATGAGCATGTATCCATTCTCCATATGGCATCTACTGCAATTCGTGTTGCAGGGACAGAAAACATTGCTTTGGTATTTCAGAAAAGGCTCACGACAAGAGATCCCTGTTACTTTATAGGAATGTTCCAGCAACAAAATGCATGAGCAATGTTTTCCTTTTTTTTTCCCCACAGAAAAAGGATCCACTGTTGAAAGTTATATATCAGAACAAAATGTTGGTATCAAAAGTGATAAAATTAACAGTTAAGTGACATCTGGTACAATTCAATTTTTTTTAAATACTCTCTCTAAAGATTAATTTCAGAACACTTTCTAGATATTTTACACAAACTATCAAAATCTAAGACATTTTCAGGTACTCTGCCAGCAAATGTCTTGAATTTAAAAAAGAGGTGGCACCAGCTGGCAAATCAGTGCTGCTTGTCCCAGAAGCACTATATGTGATAAATCACATCAAGAGACAGCAAAATTTTGGGTCACAGAAGACTTCCAAGGGATCAAAACTGTCAGGATTCAGTTCACACCAGCAGTGGGGAAGTCAAAGGTAATTGTATTAAGAATTTTCCTTGTGTCATCTTACTTGCTTGTATAACTTAGGCCTCCTTGCACTCCTCAAAATTACAAAAATCAGGTAAGCATATATATAAAGATCTATTTTTTTCTCTCCCTCAACATCCATGCAAGAGCATCCAAAACATGACCAGTGGTATGTATTTTTAGCCATCCTCCAGGAGTAAATAGATCAACTGTTGCATTTCCTAAATGACAGAGCACTGGAGTCAGCAGTAAGGGATAAAGAAATGTGTTTTGTGTAAGATACTTCACAATAGTGTTGTGGTTGCAGAGCTTTTCAGGTGCCAGATTCTCACTGCAATTATGAACTTCACAAGATAGGGTACAAAAAGAGGTCTGCATTTACTGACCAAGAAATATCTCACAGCTGTAACCCAAACACAAGTCAGTCTCCAGTTTGCTGCAGGAATGCCAAAAACAGGTAGACTGGAAAGACTTTCTTCATCTGAGGCTGAAGTGTTACAGAATAGGTGTATCTCCACATAACCTACAAGACAAGACTAACGTGAACTAGTCTCTGGCAAATCCCTCTTTTGCTTTCAAATACTGCTGGTTGTGGCCACAATGGACTGAATACACACAAACAAACACGTAATATTAAATCAATGTAATCACATTCAGGATTATCAGATTAGTGTAAACACTGGTTATGCCTACATTAAGAGTTTCCAGAGAACTGTAGAAACATGTTAATTGGTATGTTTGGAGAGACCCAAGGAAAAATGTCTTGGGCTGAAATAGCAACACAAAATGCAGGCTGTGACTCTGACATTGAATTTAGGATCTATTTATTTGAAATCACATCATAGGACAAAAAATATTTATCAAGTTAAACAAATACTTTTGTTTCCTAAGCATAAGTTAATGTAGATTAAGTCACAAACAAAAAGAGAAAAAAGGCAAACTGTTTCTTAAGCAGTTTAACACACTACAGATTCACAAATTGCAACAAATATAACCTATGGTGGACCTTCAGGCAATGAAGTTTTCCACAGAGGAACAGAGCTTGCACTATTTTAATTCCACTAAATACTACAGTGCCCAATATACAACCTAGCCTTTCTTCTGTCAGCACTTAGATCTATAGTTTTAACAGGAACTGACTATCTTAATAGTCAGGAAAAATGCATTTGCAGTAAGTTTCAAGATTACACAACAGCACACCTATGTGTGTGTGGCAGACTGCTTTTTTATTCCAAACCCTGTTTTTCCACGAATATTTCAAGTTGTTTGTTTTTTGGGTATTTTTTCCTCAAGCAGATATTCATCACTCTTGTTCTCTTACACTCCTCTTTCTTTGGGACTGCTTTATATTACATGAGAGGATGCGAATTCAGCATTATCTCCTACAAATTAAAAAAGCAGTATGTAATTGATCTAGGGTCAGCAATGGCAATTACTGTTTTTAAAACATACTTGTTCACTAGAATGCTTCATGTCATTTGCTAGTGAATTAAAGGAAAAAATGCTTTTTGTGCCACGTGGCCACAAAAACTGACAGCTCCCCTCCAGCAGCAATAAAAGCGAAACCCTAGGAAAATCCACAACTTGAACAAAACCTCTTCATTTAACCTGGGAAGACCATTAGCCTTGAAAACACTCCTTAACCTGAGTTCAGCAGGATAGACAGCTCTGCACACAAAGTACAATAACAATTGAAAAGGTCTCATCTCTTGGAAGTTGTGGGAAGTCCCATGAGTCCCATTCTAAGAAACACACAGTAAGATCCACCCTAGTTGGTTCGGACTATTAGAGCATTAAATCGTCTTACTCTTTCCCAACCTATCACTTATATTGTGCTGTCTTGTGAAAAAGAAATTGACACTTTTCTGCATATTTTCTTTCAAACTCCCTCTACTGAATTAATATACTTAGTTTGTGATGACCTCTTACTTCCCACCCCCACCATATTACAGGTATTGAGTAGCTGTCTTACTTCAGTGACCAGTCATAAATGTGAGTGATGGTACTTGAACCTGCTAAACTGATTAAATGCCAAAAGGAAGGATCAATTATCAGAGAAAGGCAAGCTAGGGGAGCGATCATAACACACTGCAGACAGAACAAAGAGCTAGTACTGCCTCTACTTAGATGCAATCTGTATCACAAAAAAAGGAAAAAGTATTTAGAAACGCTTTCTTCATTGCAGCTAAAGGCACCCATCTTAGACCAAGACAGTAAAGCAAGAGCAACACATACAAACTGAATTTCTCAGCAGAAAGAGGGAGAGAAAGGACCTGCAGGTTTAGGCAGAAGCAGATGAGCTGTGGTCTTTCTAGTGTTTCATTCAACACATGTCTATCCATTAGGACATTAAATGACTATACATTTCAGGTAAAAGGCGTTCACTTCCAAATGCCTTTGTTTAAATGCCTGGAAAGAAAAGCATAGGAAACACAAAGCTACAATCTTTTGAGTGCAGTTGCCCAGTTCAGCAAAGCACTAAAAGATTACACATGGGAATAGCCCTCAGAAGCATGTGCTGTAAAGCACAGCAGCAATTACATTTTAGACATGATGTTCTGTAAACAATAGCCAGTAGAAAAAGCATACCATTTTTAAGTGGGATCAAAAAAGAGCCCACAAACCAACACAAACACTCAAACAGAAAATGTCACTATCCAAAGGGGACTTCCTGATTCTGTATAATGCCTGATGTTATTCAATGGCATTTAGGAACAAAACTGCATCCTCTCTGAACTACTTGTTTAGACAAGCATATTTTAATTGTTAGACCAAGATACACATCTAAACATGCAAGTGTCCAGCAAAGTGGAAAAATCCAGTCAGGCAACATGACCCTCAACTCCCGGAGCACACAGAGGATCTCGACACGCTCAGCTTTCTGCAACCGTAAGGCCCCGATGCCATCTACTGGCCATTGGTACTTTCTACTACCAACTTTTTACAAGCAAGGAGGTGCTAGGCTGTAGTGGAAAGATACACTCCAAGTGTCTGAATGTGGGCAAGTATGTCCTGATTAACTATAGCGTGATTGAGAACACTCTGCAGTGTTACATGGCATGCCTTTTCACAGCTAGCTATGTATTGGAAACAAGTCTCCATATGCTTGCTCGGGATTTTAGTAGTACAGAAATCCTACTTAAGTGTGGAAATGACAATGGCTTATTGTTCAGTTCTGTTCCTATTGTTTTCACTTAATGAACGAATTATTCTTTCCCTTAAACTTTCATTCATTTCCCAAAGATACCAACATCTGTAGTTATAAGCTCAACAGTAAGTCAAAGAGGTATTACCTTTTATTGAACTAACTGATATAGGTGGGAAAAGAGAAAGAAAAGGAGAAAGACATTTCATACAAATAAAACCTTGCACAGTTTACTCTGTTACTGACATACTATAAAAGCCAAAGGTTATAGATGTTTTTTTTCTTTTTATATCTTGAAACTACTACTGCTAAAACATTACCACTGAAATTACTAACATCGCCCACCCACCAGTAGGCTCCAGGACTCAGGTTTCCTTTGCTTTTTCTTAGTTTATGTCTCCCAGTTCCAGGATATTTGTTTTGAGATGAGTGTCTGGCATTGACATCATACAGAGAAAAGTCTGCTGTGCAACATCATGTAAGAGAAACATTTAGCAAAATTACAACTGTCCCATGACATTATAGTAAGTGTGCCATGTGTTTTATAACACTTTGCTACAAACATTGGGGTGGAGGGAAGTGTTGGTGGCATGTACTAGCAAATATGATTCAGATACTTGCAGGGAGGCATAGAGGTAGATTTTTTTACTGTGACTAAAAATGGAATGCATTTGTAGCACCTGCTACATACTTGATGAACAAGCTGTAAAATATAATCAGGCAGAGGGAGAAACAGTAAAGTGAGGACTTGTAAACAGGAGTGATCAAATTTAAAGTTATCTTACTATTTTTTTCTTTAGGTCCACCAAATATTGACCAAGGGTAATGATAGTCATGCACATTTGCATTTTCTTTGATCTTTCAAAAGCGGTAAGCTATTCACAGAAAGCTAAATGTCTTGCAGAAAAAAAATACTAGGATGCTTGAAAAAATGTAAGAAAAATTACAAATAATAATTGGGATATAGTACTTGTCTGAAAATAGATATACAACTTTGTAGTCATTCTGCTTTACCTGTATCGGTGAAATGTGGCAAAATAATACCATGCAGTGACTGCTGGAAGAGAGTGATAGAATGGGTGATTGCTCTAAGCAAATATGCAGGCAATTAGTTTCCTTCATCCACTCCCAAAAGTGTCCTGAGTACATGGAGCATAACTTAGAGGAAGCAGTTAGGCAGCAAAGAAGGTAATAGGATGGTTCAATATTGACAGCAGGCAGAGACAGATATACACAGAACTGAACATATTACAAAGGAATCAAACAAGGAATGAGCTTGGTTGCTGATAAGGGGAAGTTACCCCTGTAATTTGCAAAACTAAATTCAGACCCCTACAGAAAAAAAGTATTCTAGAATAAAATAGGGAGAAATAGTAACCCTTATCCAAGCATTATTCTAAGATAATTTAAGAGTAAAGAAATCCTAAACACAACTGCAGCATGCATATTGTGTTACCACACATTGGAGCTGGCAATGCAGGGCAGTGTATTTTTTAGCCATGCACAATAAATGCAAACCTTTAAGAGAAGCCCTACTGCATGCATTGTCCCTCACTGGTCTGTGCATATGCAGTGGTCTTGTGCTTTTCAGAAAGCATCAGGCCTATAGCTCATGCTAAAACAGATTTTCACATGCATGGCAAATCCAGTAGTTTTGTTTTGCATCAAGCCCTACTGCACATTTGCAGAAAGGTGAAACAGCCTATGCATTACAAGCCTGCTGCTTCCTAGGAGCACTGAGCTTAACACACAAAACAACTATAAATACACACATTCATATTTCTCTGTAGAAAACAGAGCTCTACAAATACTCCTGCTGGAGAGGAAAGCCCTAGGTAAGGCACAAGAGCCATCACATCCAGTGAGACTGTTCACTCTTCTTGACAGAGTCTGACCATCCAGCCTGCTAAGCAATTTAAAGCTTATGGTCACCATCGGAAACCTTATAAGCTTATTAGAGACCTTTCCGTGGTTGTGAGGATACATCTTTCAACTGAAAAATTACAGGAAAAACTAAGGTCAACAGGTTTTAACCACACCACTAAAAGACTACAATGAGCTAAACACATCCTCTCCCTGATTTTCTTTGTTGTTTTTGCTGGGGGGGTTGTTTGTTTCTTTCCCCCAGTAAAGGCAATGATAAATCCCCATTAGAAAATGGATTAAATAGGTAAATTTACTGATGTAGTCAAGTCAGCTAAGGAGGACTGACTTGTTTCAGTGAAGGTTAAAAATGTAACACCCCAGGTCATTATGCTGTAAGCTTTGTTGCTGGCAATACCCTGCTCTGGCAGGGGGGTTGGACTAGATGATCTTTCGAGGTCCCTTCCAAACCCTAGGATTCTGTGATTCTGTGATCCTGCAGGCACATATTAGACAGTGGAACAGAGCTGATTGTCTAAATCAAAAGGACAGATTATTTATATCATTACCAAATTCCTACTACTGTAAACATGCTTCTGCCAGTTGCCATTCTTCAAGACCCTTCTCATGTCCTGAAGTCACATGGCGTAAGACAAAGCTCTGCAACATACTTATTCTCTCTTTTAAACTACAAATCACATTTAGTGCAGAACACAGGATGGTGTAGATGACCTTTAAAGCACTGACATATCTGTCTTAAGGAGTCTAAAAACATGTCTGCCTTAATGTCCTGAGTTTCAATAAACAAACATCATGTTACTGCACTATACACACTTGGAGCACACAGTATTGGTTATTGGCTTTGGGCAATCATAGTTTGAATATATGCAAATGTGAGCTTAGCAGGGCAGCCACTGTTTACTACTACTTACATTTATATTGTAACAATTATTAGAGATCCAAAGCTTTTAATTTAGTGACGGAGTAGTATATTTTCTTGATATTTCCTCAAGATCCTGGAGTGCCTTCCCCCAGCACTCAGCAGACTCTCTGTAAGCCTTTTTAACTCACTAAAGCTGCAACCACCCCACTCCACTCCAAAAAAACCCCAAACTTTCAGCTAGATTTGTTTTCTGTCTTTTTTGTGAGCTATGCCAGCTAGCAAGTGCTGAGGTGGCACAAGCACATTAGGCCAGAAGCACAAAATCTGCCCTTTAGCAGTGACCTCTATGTGGTCAACTGCCTTTTGAGAAGCTGTCAGCTGCATACTGCTTTGCTTTTATTTTATTTTTTTTAAACTTAACTCATTTAATGTCAGGCTAAAGTGGAACAGCTCCTAAATCACCACTCAGACACCAGTGAAAACCTAACACAAGCTCCACTCATTTTGCACTCAAAGTCATGCACATTCAATTCATACCACACATAAGCCCATAAAAAACATTCACGTGCACTGCTCCAAGCTCACTCAGAGCTCAGCCACCCCAAGATAACCAAAGCATTAAATATATGAAGTCAATTATGAAATATTTAAATTATTAAATACTTGAAAAAAACACATTCAAAAGAATCAACAAAGCTAAAGTCCTGATCCAGCAAAGCACCAGGGATGCTCTGCAGTTTAAGCCAATAAGATATAGGCATGTACATATGTTTTGTAGAATCCAGACCTAAACAGTTCAGGTGAAAGGCACCTGAAGATATCTGAAACTGATATCTAGGGAATCAACCTGTTACAAATACTGCAGCAATTTCACTCTGGTCAATCTTTTTCATTATTTTATCATAGCACCAGAGGAAAAACCACCACCAGATATTCATGCACAGTCAGTTCCTTAATCAGTTTCCTTAGCATATTTAAACAACAAAAAACATTTCTATTTGGGATCTACACTATAATTAACTTTGAACACATCCCTAAATCTATAGGTCACATGTAATGCAAAAAAATACCTTGAATAATTTATTAATTTTCTATTTTATAAAAAGTAATTCATAAAATCTTAGTTCAAATCCTACTACAATAGTAGCACAGAAAAATAATACCTTAATTTATTTTCATATTTCATTTATTAAAGTCAATTACTAGAATATTTTTAAATTGTACTGATAAATATATATAAGTACACACATTATGAAACGGGTCATACAACTAATCTCATTGGTTTTAACCATCCTCCTTATATGTTTTATGCAGCGACAATTCTTAAGACCAGTGCTTTGACATAATGCCACAGTTTTAATACATCATTTTTATTTATAACTTATTGTAAAAGGAAAGTGTTTTTCTTCCCTGTTCTCTTCCGAAAGGGTCATATGACCTTTGTGTATCACCTTCAAAAGGAACACATTTGTTTTAAGAGCAAAGAATGCAGAACTACCCTTCTCCCCACACTCTTATCCAGGGAGTTCAGGTTTTGACACAAGTGAAAGCAAGCATTCTACCATGTACAGTACTTCAGCACTAGTATTCAATTTTAAGACTGAACTGGTAGAAATTATAAATAAAAGTCAAAATCAAAAATATACACCTTTTCTCTGTTCATGTGACAGCTTTTTCCCCAGTGGTTGCAAAGATGACAAAGGTAATTTTAATGAAGATGATGCCCAGCAAGTTTGCAAGTCTATGTAGTACTGAAACTCAAGTCATGAATAAAGTACTAGAAAATTATTTAAAATGAGACTTCTAGACGGGTCCCAGGCCAGTAATAGGCTTATAAAATAAGATACAAAAAGCATGTTTAGCAATACTGATGTTAACGTGTTCTATAAAACCAGTACCTTAATGATCATTTGTAGTACAGCATTTAAATTAGGCTTCTGAATCCAAATACAAGGACACTAGATTTAAGAATTTTGACCACAAATCTATAGAAGCGTCTACTCAATAGAAAGGCTACAAATACAATTTACACAATCATCTAACCAGGTAACTAAGTTTTGGCATCACCTTGATCTACCAAATAGATCTAGTGTGGACTTGCTTTATGCAAATCAGTCATCTAAGTTTTAAGAAGCAAACAGATGGGAGACTAAGTAAGTTGAACCAAAATTGCCAGAGGGAGAAACTCTTACTGCAAGTTGTTCTTAAGTTACAACAGAAATGTAAACCCAATAGGCAAGATGAAACTCTTGTCCTTTCTAAAACTGTGTACAAAAAACAAGTGCTCCTATTTTATGAAAACACTTTTGGTTACTGAACATTTTTGTAGTTAATTTTTACCTTTCTCTCCGAGAAACAGGCACGTATACACACACTAACCAAAATGTCACATTCAGTGTATTAAATAACAAAAATAGATCCAGCCTTTTTAATGTTCCAAACACCTTCAGAATTCAAAGTGTTGTGCTTATTATTATGCCAAATGACCACACAGTGGATTGCAACTGCACTACTGATCTTTTTAGTTAATGGCCATTTGTTTAAAAAAAACAGTAAACAAAACATTCATTTTTCTTTCTGTTCTTTCCATACATTTAAGCATATTTTTAAACTTTACCTCCAGTTTGCATGGCTCTACTATGAACACTGTTAATACACGTTATTCATTTTCTAAAGGCTCAGTTGTAAGCACATGTATCTCAATGAGCATAGAAGGATGTTTCCAAGTCTTCCCATTTAGCATAAGATGCATTAACTTTTACTACTGTTTGTGTAAGTGCCACATATACATTGCCCTTACATATTTTAAGTATCTAACCTATATCCTAGGATATCATACACTCCAATTATTACTTTCTTACACTTAAGTTTAATAAAGTTTTCTTATAAAACTTAAACTTTTCCCAGATTTTTATTTTATTTAAAAAAATGACAAGTCCATTTACAGAAAATTAAGTGTGTAGATCCTATGTCATGGAAGAGGATCATATTACTTTGAGATCATAATGTGACTCTTAAGACAAAGCCTGTTATGGACAAAACCCCCAAAATTATGTGAGAAACTGCAGGTCCTTCAAATGAGTTTTCACAAGAGCCTACAGCAGGCTGAAAGAAAACCTCCTATCAGACAGGCTTCCCAGCTCATTAATAATTAACCACAGTTTAACAAAATCTCTCAGTGTGCAAAGCCACATGCCAGTTTAATTTCTCTCTACATAAAAAGACAGTTCTTCGACAGACAGAAAATTGATAATTGGCTTCTCATCCAGAGACAAACTAAAAATGCCAGCCCCTCCTCCTAGCACACTACTTACTTGGTTCATTCCAAGGATTATAACCTTAGAGACTCTATATTCTCAGCAGCTGAAGCACTGTGCCGCTTTCTCCACCTGCATGTTGCTGCCATACATCCATGGACTCCAATTTCTGAAGGAATCAGAGGCCACTCTGTCTAAACCTCTAAACTTGTACCAGCAGTTGCAAGTCACAGCTTCACTTTTCCCTCTGCCCACACTGTAAAACTACCTGCCCAGTCATATGTATGATAATTGAACTACCAAAGCAAGAAAACAGAAAGCCATCCTCTTGAAACACAAAACCAAAAATAAATCATGCTTTCCATTGACATGAGTGGAACAAAAGCACAGACAAGAGGAAACAAAAAGTAACAAGCAAGGAATTGCAATCATCGGAAAAAAAATGAAGAGCTGATCTCCAGATGCTTGTTGCAAAGCACTGTTACCTTCCCAGAGAAGGAGGTCTGGAGACTGTGGGCAGTATTGGCTTATGTTCTACAGTGGCAGAGCAAAGTCCACATGTAGGACCATGAAGATCCCATGATGTCAGCTTTTAAACTTTCAAAATTTCTAAGCCTATGCCATAACCCTATTTTTCTAAAGATGAGAGATGTATTCCCATTGGGCATATGGTCCAAGTAACTGTGTAACATAGGAACGAAACCCCTTTTTGGTTCTCAAATGTGCTTCACATCTTTGAACAGAGGCTCTGAGCTGGCTCTCTACTTTCTTTTTGGCAAACTTTAACAAAGGTTGGTGCTACAACTGTTTTATGAGCATGTGACACTATTAAACAAGCCATTTTGTGAACACGGGAACTTACCCTGTCTGCTCCCCACCCCCACTTAGATTCTTTGCTGGGTAGTAATAAAGCTAAGCTTGCACTATGGTGGACAAACTGGAAACACGAATTGGTCTGCCCACTTATTGTCATAAAGCTTGTGGAAAACTAACTTTGAACTGTTTCTGCTCTGTCAAATTTAATCAAAAGCAGACAAGAAGTTCAAAATGTCTTGAGTGTCAGTAGGGAGAGGTTGACAGAAAGGATTACTGTGCAGGAAATTCAGTTGAAAAGTACATTCTCTCACCAAAAACACCCTGTCAGCTCATTGCAGATATATTTAATAGGTCATATGGTAACACACTCAGTAGATTAAAATATATAAATGGTTTGACTGGGATCTTTCTTCTTTACTAGCTATCCTCACATGATTGCATTCATTCTGCTGGCAGAGCCACCAAGGGCACTTTCAGGATTCAGGCTTCTTTGCTACTTGGCTCTGCTCACAATTTCCATCTCACTTCTTACACCTGGCAGGTCCCACCAGAGCTCTTACCCACCAGCAGAGGCTCTATTGTGCTCTCCTCTCTCCCCCAGCTTTCACAAGCTTCTCTGGCTGTGGCTCCTGCCTTCCCAACCAAGCTCATAACAGCAGCCAGATGAACTGGCTGAGGCTGTAGGAAACAGCAAATCAGCTGGACACAGACAACAGGAACAGAAGCAGCTACCAGTGAGGTTCAAAACTCTTCCCCATCAACCTCCTCACA
The DNA here is from genome assembly GCA_013398125.1 of Aegotheles bennettii. Lineage (NCBI taxonomy): Eukaryota > Metazoa > Chordata > Aves > Caprimulgiformes > Aegothelidae > Aegotheles > Aegotheles bennettii. Next base: position 375,211 of record VZRW01013689.1, on the reverse strand, counting down.
GAAGTGCAGTGTTGCCACAAAAGCTTTTCAGACCTGCACAGCTTCAGCCTCAATGGGGAAGAAGGCAAATAAAGATACTTTGCAAATCAGACCCCATACATTAGATCGATCTATACATTGGTTTAGCATTGATATTGGAACTGAATCAATTAAGTGTAAATGGAAATGAAATAATAGTTCTCCTTAGACTAAATACAGAAGTTTAAATAGCTACAAATCACACCCTTCCTCCAATACCTTCAGTGCTTTCCCAAAACATTTCAACAGTACAAACTGTTTATACTTCAGGGACAAGTGCATACAATAGGTATAGAGCTGTTTTCAACACAGCAGAGAAATAGTTACTCTGAACTTTCTACCTCCCACCTGCAGTTCCTTCTCAAAAGAAACAAATGCAAGGCTAAACAGTGACTTAGTTGAATGGCTAAATGTTGACACTGTGATTCAATGTGATTCAAAGTGCTTACATGAAACAGTTCTTATGCATCCTTAATGACCAATGAAACTCACAGACACAAACAACAATAAGAACTTGTAATTTCCTAGTCCTGGAGCTATTCAACCTGCTACCTCTGGAACCATTCATTGAAGTTGTTTCAATTCATTCTCCATTAGAGATTTTATAACAAAAATACAGTAGAGAATTTTTCATGCCTACAATACTTAGTGGAATCAAATTTCCTTATGGTAACAATTAACAGCTCTATTATTTATTAAGTGAACTTGGCACAAGATTTGTGTTTTAGCTTCCGCTTTCAGACTTCAATTCAGTTCTCTACATCTTACACTGAATCTTTCAGGAAGACCACGACTCACAGCCACAACATTTCTACCAATTCCTAGTTCCAGTTCAGGAATATAACCCTGTTCTGGAGATACAGCACTTCACCAGGTGCTGTAGTCCAAGAGAAAGCACAGATATTCTCAGGTGCTTCCCTGAAAGACAGTCCAAAAGCAAGAAAAAGAGCATGACATTAGTATTAATTGGGTAGAAATTCTTTTACTCAGCTGCTCTTGTCAGGGAGTAAACAGATACTGGTACTGAAGAATGTTGCAGCAGAAGAATAGAAAGTGATCCAGAATCCATTATTTTCACCGCAAAATTAAGCATCCACCCCCAGATCTGAACAGCTATTCAAGTGGCAATACAATAAACTTGGATCCCCAAAAAAACAGCTTAAAAAAAGCAGAAGCTTCAAGGGAGCATTTATCCTGTAATTTTTTTATGTTTTCCCCTAAAGACTTAGTCCTGCAAGAATGCCTGTGGCTCTGTAGTTCATAATCCACACTTCCCACACTTCACTTCTTATAGGCAAGCAATCATGTTCATTAAACTTAGACAAAAATATAGCTAAAATCTCCAGATGAAATTAGCCTACAAATAAAACTATAAAATGCAATGTACAGAATTTTCTTAGATCATAAGATCTTCAGCATACAGTACTGTCCACACAGATCCTGAAACAACTTATTCTATCCCCCACCCCTGGAGAACCCTCAGAGTTCTACAAGACATTATTTTGACTTACGGTTTATGAACACCTTCAACAGATCCCAAAAGAATTAGCTTGTCAAATCCCTCTCTAGGTTGTACTCCTGCTTGCTCACTTTCTCAAAAGGGTGAGCCTCAAAATCCTGTGACTAAAAGGAATCAATTAGCCCAAATAAATTAAGAGGGAGGCAAGAATAGTTGGCAAGTATAGAAAGGCACATTTTTTTTCTCCCATAAAAGCTGATTCTTGGAAGCCTGACTTGACAAAGCACATATAACATTCATTTGTATCACCTGTGGCTCCCAAAACACCTTTTCATGCAGATGTTGGAGGGAACTCTCAGCACTATTTGGACTTAGATTAAATTAAATGAAAAATAGACCAGATCTAATTTGGCTAGATCCAAACAGTTGCAAAGTTTACAACCACACATCATTTAATGTTATTTTCTAAATCTTAAGGCTGAAGTTCATCACAACTTGGTTTACCCAAACCCATAGGTCCTTGCTTTATCTCTGCTCCATGGCCTGTATCAGGCTAGATCTCAATACACAGCAGATTTATTCTTCCTGCTTGTTCACTTAGGGCTGCCTGAATTCACACTAACCGTTGAGGCAGAGCGAGGGAGATGGAAAGAAGCAAGCCCCCCTCACATCCCCCAGCTCTAGATTTTCCCACTTCTTTTGGGTTGCAGTTACCTGAAAGGTTCTGTTCCTCAGTAACATCACATTCATTGTATTTGTCAATTCCAGGGAAGTGAAAGCACTCCAAAATTGTCAGACTCATTTGCATTTGCTTTAGACACTAGTTAAACATCAATAGGCACAGCAAGTCTGTTCTTGCCGTGGAAGTTTAAGTTCTTTAAAGTTTGTAATATGCTTACCAAAAAGTAAACAAAAACTGGGGCTATATCTGACACCAGTTGCTCTTTCAGTTTCTTTCAAGGCATGTCTCAGAATACTGTCTCACCCAAGCACAATCAGTACATCAGGGTAGCAGTAAACTATGGAATACCTGTGACACAGCACAATTTGCAGGTAAAATCTCCCAGCTTCGCTTTCCATGTTTTCTTCACCACAGGAGAAACTCATTGTGTTTTACCTTTCAAATAAATCTGAGTGTTAGTGAAAATACAAGTAAAACAATATTGCAGCTTCTCTGGAAACAGACCTCATTTTTTGACGCGGAAGCTCCAGGGTTCCTTCACAGGAAGGCACATCTAGAACCACCTGGTTGGGCATGGGGAGGGAAGGTCTGATGAGAAATAAACATAATCAGGTTCTGGTTTGAGAAGAGATGTCAGACCAAACCAATCCACGCTGTCTAGCTTTGCAATGGCTTCACTATATCTTCAATGTCATACATTATAAACATCAACTCTACAACAGCTTTGAGGGTTCAGCAATTTCTAACACATTGCAGTCAGTGCTTATGTATACAAATACGGGGTTTAGAAGAGAAATCACTCCTTTAGAAAGAATGTGAAGCTAGACCTATTTTATTCCTGTTCTACATTTTTCATCTATTTCTAACTTACACTACTTTGACCTGGGTTTCCAATATCAAGAAGAAAAACTTTTTTCAAACGTGGTGTTTTTTCCACCTCTTGTCATTGTTTTAGAAAACATGGATCTGAAGCTAATAATTATACACATTTCTGGTTTATGTACATCTGCTGCACCTACAGTCCTGCAGGACCACAATATTTTAAAAAATGCAAGTTTTTGAGGACTGAAAGAATATTTCTTTCCTTCACCCCACTCCCCCTCTGCCCTCAAAAAAAACCCCAAACAAACACACAACAAAACCCAACCTTTCCCAGTATTGCACATGATCCAATATTAGAAAGCAATCAAAGCATCTCATTTCAACAAGAACATAACACAATGAATAGCGTTAAAGTAAAGGACTTTGATTAAATCTCATCTCATTCATGTGTTGGCTACTGTTTTAAGCTTAGGACAAATAGAAGAAAATCCCATTATGTCAATGATGTTAGAGACCAAGTCCCACACAAAAATAACACAATGTCTTTAATGAGCTCAAAAAACCTTGACCTTGTCTTGCACGGGACCTTCCCTAAAGGTCCAAACAAGTGCCAGGCTGGCTAGATATGCCAGCTGGACAACGTGGCCATTGTCAAACTTATGCCAGGAGACCAAGGCCCAGCACATGAGCAGGATCTACCATGAGGGAGTGTCTTCACCTACAGTTGTGCTCACAAGTCTGATCTTTCTCCTGCTTGCTCTAGTTCTCACCCTCCCTCTCACCAGCCAAGCCCTGTTTGCTTCCCCTGCACCATGCTCTAACAGCACCTTTGCCTGGCCATTTAACAGGTACAATTCCTTCAGCACTCCAGTTCCTCCCCTGCACTCTCCCAAGTACCATGCCAGTGGCTGACTCTTTCCTAAGCCTGTCTGCCTCTCTTTAAGCAGCTTGGCATAAGCCTTCACAGTCCAGTCAAAACTCCCTGTAGACACCTAAAGAAACATTGTTACACATGAAAGGCCCTCAGTTGTAGAAATCGGTTGAATGCAGAGACCCACAGTTTGTCCCTAGGTACCTTTGCACTTTGAGAAGCATTGGTGCATTTATGACAGTGTGGGATATCTATTGTTAAGGCAATTTAGAATTGGACACTTCCTAAATATTTTGCACGTTAAAGCAATAACTTTGTTTTAAGACAACCCCTGATCAGAGGGTTTTACAGACACCATCTAAGATCACTCTCAGCTATCAGGTCAGGCAGTGTGATGAATTTATCACTGAGAATAAGGTCTGAACTAACAACAGCAATCTTCAAAATCCTTCTGAGGAATAAAAACAAGACTATGTGACCTAAACATCCAGTGTTCAGAGAGACAGGAAGCACAGACTACCCTGTAGTCATGATAGAGTGAACACTGGAAGATGCACCTGAGCTGCTGTGATGATAGACATTGTCTTTAGGTTGGTGTCTTTAGGGTGGTTAGTTTATAATTCCTACTCAAACTATGAAGATCCTGAAGAATCCTGAAGAGACTGGGAAAATGCATAACATGCCAAAAGCATTTGCTTAAATCTGATACTTGCTAGTAAGTGTTGGGATGGGAGGAAATCAGCAATAAGAAGAGAGAGAATACCTCAGATATTTTAAGTTTATACATTTAAAACATCTCCAAACCAGAAACTGGGTGCAAGTCTCCAAACATTAAAAATGTTGTGAACTTTAAGACTTATTTTTACTTGTTCACCTAATTAAGCACAGGAGAAAAACTATTTGTATACAAATGCAATTAAAAACTTTCTGCTAGTAATAAAATAAATCACGAAATACAAGTTTCTTTCATTCAAAGCATTTTACTACAACTTGGTGAAGATTATTACAATGTTACCCTTTTCGATTTATTTTCCTACTGAGCATGCAATTTTCTACTTGGCTAATCATTTAAGCATGATTATGAAACAAGAATACACACATCACTGAGTCTCAATTGAAGAGCACTGAGCTCATCTATTAGAAGTTAGCGATGTCAAAGAAATGAAAGCAGATAGTTTTACTGCTGACTAGCATCAAAACAATATCGGTTTTCATACAGTTGTTTTTTTTATCCCAGGCTGTGGGGATAGGGAAATGAGAAAAATTAGTGCAACACATTCTTTTCTTTAATAATTATGATTTAAAGTGTATTGCTATTTATAGTAATTGTTATTTAAATATAAACTACAAACTTTCATAAGAAATAAAAACGCATGAGTTTGAATACAGATTAAAAAAATCCTTTTACCACATTAAGATATAAAGTAAAAAAAGATTAAGTCATGTATTGCTACCTAATTTCTTTGCTCTTAACAGGTTTAACTGGTAGTGAAATGAAACAAAGCTCTGGATTAATTTTCAAATTAAACTCACTTTTTTGACAACTAGCAGATGTGTAGCCTAGTGGCCTTTCCATCTTTAATAAAAGCATTTGCTTGATATTAGCTATTCCAGTGAGTTTGTCCTCCCGAACTACCATGTATCAGTATATAAAGGTCTGTTTATCAGCATGACGGAAACAATACATTGATACTTGTTATAGAGTAAACTAATCATTAACTGGAAGAGTTACTAAAAATAGGAAAGAACAGATTCTGCAAAATGGAAGAGTTCTGTAATTAGTGTGATCAGAATATCACAAAGCTCCAGCCAGTGCTTTGAGGGGATAGTTAGTTCAGCTGGACAAAAGCCCTACCACTGCATTCAACAAGCTTTCTGACCCAGAGAATAATCAGCCACGTGGTAGGTACGGGCATCTGCCAGGAAAGCGGAGCAGAAGAAATATTATGACAAGAGTGACGAATATCTACCTACCCTGGTAAGCAGGAAAGATCCCAAACAAAGCGCTGGCAAGCTGCTGGGGTGTGGGGGCAGCTATATTGACAAATCTAAGTAAAACAGCAAGGACATTCCTCCTGTCAGGGGAAGTGCAAGACACCTACACATTGGCAGAGTTTTTTGGAGGAACTGCAATCCTAGAGGCACTGCTCACACAGTCAGCAGCTGGCAATACAAACTCAGCCTCCAGTTTTGCTCACCTGGCCTCATACATCAACTACATGGAGATGCAGCGCACATTTCTCTATCTTAAGTATCCTCATTTCACACTGCATTGCCTGGTTACACAGAACAGTGCTAAGTACAAAAAAAAGCAGACAGATGTTTTGTTGACAAGTGTCAAAAGTTAAAATAGTCACAGTTAAAAATAGGCAAAAATAAATACATTTCAGAGGAGTGTTTGACAGCATTACTGCAAATCTCAAAGAGCAGTAAATACTTTGACACCACAGATCTTTAGGAAAAACATTTAGGATTTTAGAAAAACCTGATATCAATGTTGTGGATGGTGGTCTCTGGTTTGGCACCCACAACAAGACCTCAGAGCATACAGCAGTCCCAGAAAACACAGAGGTTGCTCATGGTAGTATCCATGAGTTCCCTATAGCACTAATGGGGAAAAGAGTCAAGATATCAGAAGAGAAAGGAAACAGTTTTCACTATCCAGTTTCTGGTTTGGTGTTTTTCAGAAGGAGATTCAGTGGGCTTGGGAATGTAAGTGTAGCTTAATTCACCAGAACACAAGCCTTCCATTTCACTAGAAGTTGGAGGATTCCTAGTAAAATAAATTCAAGGACAGCCTCTCAGAGGCTTTGTATGAACAGACATTTGAACACAACAGAATTACTTTTTAAATGTGTTTTCACTGGAGGACAGAGTGACCAGCATCAAGCACTGCAAATTTTATCATTATCCACCTAATCACTATGAAAGAGAACAAAAAAAAAAGATGTTGAAGTAGAGACGGTTACTGTAATGTCAGTTACAAAGAGACCCACTCCAGCACCTGTAATCAGCTTCAATATTTCTATCAATATCAGCAGGTTTTTGAGCCCGAGCTTTGTTTGACATCTTTCATTAAATATAAGATCAGCTTTCTGTTCCAGATTAACTGCAATCACAGCCAAACACATTTAGGTATACAGGAAGAACAGAAACACCTGCATCACAAGCAGCAAAAAAGGACAATAAATCTTCCATGCAACCATGGAATATGGGATCTGTACGGGATGGACTTTGCCAAAACCAGCAACAGAACACCCAGGATCCAACAGAAGTGCTAGCAAAGAGCATACTCGGAACCACTGAAGGTACTGCTGAAGGACAGCAAAGACAGATTAATCCATCTTATACCTCGCCTTCTGCTGAACGTCTTGTCTTCCAGAGGCCATGCTTCATGGGCCCACTCCTTCTTCCATTAACACACCCCAGTATTCTAGGTTGAAACTCCTGCAAGATGGCTGCCAAAAATACAAGCCAGCAGGACAGAGGTGAGCTGCTGGAGTCAGAGCTACAGGCACAGACATCATTATCGTAGGAATATTTTGGATGCTGAGACCTCCTACCAATATTACTGCCCTAGCAATCTGGCCACATATACTGACTGGTTATCTGCTCTCTTCGCTTCATGTCTCTGTGACACTTCTTTCCCAGTTATCATGCAAATCTCAAATATATACACTTTAAAATACATTTTACATATAAAAATGTACATATATCTACAGAGCAATCACTTATTCCTCTAAATATTTCAACTCTAGAATTCTAGCAACTCTGAAAGGTTGTTCTACATTTCATCCCAATCTTTTCTCCAAGTCTCAAAAAATAAGTGTGGATTTAAAAAATAAATCTGCCAATCCTGGATACTGCTATCACTATTTTCCCTAGTCATTATATCACCTAAATTAGCATTCCATGATAGGATCAGATAGTCTTAAGGCCTGGTATTAAGAGAAGCTACATTTCTTCCCACTCTGGTGACAGCCACTGCCATTCAGCACCTATGAGAAGCCAAACCAGCCAGCAGCTCTGTACACACAAGGGACAGAGCCAATTCCGCTTCCTCAACTGTACAGACTGACACAATACAATGAGTAGAGAAAGACAAACTAGTGAGTGACTGTGATGTGTGTGACAGCAACTAAATGCTACGATCCCATTAAAGGCAAATATGCATTTTTTTTATAGAAGTATTGCTAAGTAGTAACAGAATTGCATTTTTTGTTTCAGCCAATGGAAGTGATCACACAGCAGCACACATTTTCTTTTTACTCTTCAGTTAGCAAGAGTTGCAATAAATTTTACTGTTTTTTAGCTGTTCCACTATTGTTATTTTAACATAATTTGCTGTATGAACCTAGCTATGTGTAGACACACTTCCAGGAAAGTCAAACTTGTTCATACATTATTCTTAAAAATACACAACTTGTATCAGTGCTTTCCAAGGTTCTTAAAGTCTGGAGTCCTACTAGAGAGTACTATATATAATTTTAACAGACAAAAAACCCTAGCAAGGACTTTGAGTGACTGGTACAGCTGGATTTGCTATACTTACACCAGCAACAGCTGTTCTAAACAAGAACAAAGGGGTTTCACATAATAAAACACAAAACATTCAAGTGATTTATTTACACTGGTACTGAAGTTTTTTTCAGATACAAGCATCCTTCATGCAGAAAGCTTAACATGCTTACCATGCTACACTGCCAAAATCATCTGCAGTGTGTTGAGTTGGCACAAAAAAAGCAGATGACAAAATTACAGGTGTCCAAGACAATTACTTCTCCTTTCATGGAGCAATCTGAATAGTACTCCTTTTTGTTGCTGGAATGCCACAGTCCAGTTAAACACACCGTGCAGCTGACTAAATAAAATTATCATGCTTTAGACTCTTCCATTACAATACACTGGTTTTGTCAACTGTAGTAAAAGCAGGGCATAAAGGAAACATTAACCATAAAATGTGCAATCTTCATGGAATTTGCTGTTACTTATGAGTACCTTTTTACACATATTCCTCTTAGGTAGAGATTATAGTGGATCCATAAAACAGGTTCCATTTTTAAACTTTTTTTCTCCCCAGTATGAAACCTTCATAACAACCATATCTGGTATGCCCCACCTTCCCCCACAACAGGGAATATATTTGAGCTCAGTATGAGGTTAATGATCTTTGTACACTTGCTTTTCAGGCTATAGATCACTACTGAATATAGTATTTTCTTTTGTTCCAGTTTGATCAAGGGGATATTGTTTGACAACATCATGTTCTTTAACAGGTTCTTTGGGAAGAGGGACACATTAAAGACAAAGGAAGGAGACTGCAGAAGAGAGACATGCATTTCATTAGAATTGTGGTGATTGGAACAAACGCTAAACGAAAAGTCCTTTAATCTTTTCAGAGGCATGTTGTTACCTACTTGTATCTCTGTAACAAGCAATTCTAAACTGCTTATACCAATCCAGTGCAACTCATTTGCAGAACAAAGGACACTTCACTTTGAAAACAGTTTAAATTTATCAAAAAAAAATGTGGTTTCTATCCTGCAAAACCAAAGCTGTCACAGTGAAACTGCTGTATTTGTTTCGCTACTAGTATAATCATTAATGTGGGGAGAAAGAGCCACATATATAAGCAACAATATTAAAGCTGCCAACCAGGGACAAGACAATTTTTAAAGGGCAATTAAAGAGAATACTACCTAGAATTATGATTCTCTTGAAGAAAAGTTGTCTATTTAACTACATCATAGACTTCCTGGAGGGCACATGAATGTTAATAAAATAAGAAAATGCTAGTACACCAGCAATATCGGCATTCCAATTACCAAAGCAATCAACTCACAATAATCAAAAACTGGGAGCTGGGTTATTGTCCAGATGAGAGACAAATTGAGAGAATGATTTAGAAGAGTGATTACAAGCAGCATAAAATTCCACCGTCCTCCCCCACATGAGCCCAAAGGACTGATACCCACTGAGCGCTGCTGATGGTGATGGAGAAGGGCAGGAGGAATGTTAACAATCTTTCCCTTTTGACCCACATCAAGACTGAGATCACAAAGCAGCTTTGCAGGGATGGAGTCTGTGAAAAGAAATACAGGCCACACACAGGAAAGTATGCTGAACTGACACAGATTGATGCATCTGCATTCTTCCTTTTTTGTTTCCCCTCCTTTTTTGGACTTGTTTGATTTATGGCTCAATTAGAACAGTAGACTCTAGAGCACAACTTAATATTACTATTGCTCTTTTCCACACAAATTGATAAAAGAACTTCATTTAGGACTGACCAACCCTCTTATTGCTAGTTCCAGACCTTTCCAGCCACTAAACCAAACACATCACTATATTTCATATCTTTCCAGAAAAATACTGCTTCCAGTGAGTTTCCTTAGAATGCAGGACTAGCTCCTACATGAGGATCATTGGAAAAGCATATTACTATTCAGACTTGTCACATTGTTTCTGAGCATGTTTAGCTTGCTACCTCTTGACATCTGAGTTTTAAACACCATCGTGCTTATTTATGAAACATTGCGCCACAGAAAGTCTCAATGTATTTACATAACACCTTTTGCAGCAATGACACCAGGTAGCAAAGCCCTGCTCCCCTATGGCTCCCTGCCACAACATCACTACAGTCCCTCTCCCCCCAACAGAAACCAAACACTTTCCAAAGCCGTGCTGTAAGCCACATCAGCAAAACAAGTAAAGGCTGAACAAAGTTTAACTTACATCAATACAAGGAAAAGGAATAACTTCAAGGACAAGATTACCTTACTGAATCAGTGTCATTTCGCAAAGTGATATCAGAGGGAAGGAAGGCAGTAAACAGACTGATTTTTAGCAAAGGACTGCAAGGATCACCAGAGCACAGTAGATTTGATGCTCCAGTGGAGGGTATTTGGAACTAAGGCACTGGAATGAGATGTTGAAGCTGCAGGTTGTGTTCCCAACCAAGGGAACATACCAAGTCTAAGACCAAGCAAGACTCGGGTTGAGCCTTGTGAGCTACCTGTGCTCCTGAATACAAAAGCTGAGCACCTGCACTGGTTAGTGCTGTTCTACATGGCAAATATTTAAGAGGCAGATGCCATTTAGGAGATTCTTGCCTTTTCCTTATTCACTGTAACTTGTTCCCACCAGGAGCTCCTACCCCAGAGTAAGGCTAATTCATGCATTTGCAAAATCATGACCTGTGAAATTATTTGCCTCCTCAGACACATGCGTATGTGCTCTCTCTGCAGTGTTTTTTTGAACAGGAACAAGCAGAATCAAGTAACAGAGGAAGAAGGGAAATTGGCTCTGCCATCAAAGACTCAAAACATTGAATCACATCGATAGATTACTCACCTACAAAATGGGGTCATGCCTGTGGCACAACAAGTCATTACTTGTAAAAATTAATGTCACTGAATGAGCAAGTCCATATCCTGAAACATCTTGCACTTGTTCCTATCTTTGTCAGGCTGCGGGTACAACACCCTAAGAATTTGAGCTGAATTCCCCAAATAAAAATATTGAAGACTTATAAGGCTGTGCAGAAAAATAGAGAGGCAGCTTCTTATTCAACAGTGCGAGTGTGACAATGAGTGCGAGTATGTCATTATGAAGGCTGAGGTTAAATAAAAAGCAAGCTGCCTATGCTGCCTCAATCAGAGCACAGAGAAGCTGTTCTACACTGTACTAGAAAGGACACAGCAAGCAAGACCTCTGGACATGTTAGTGCAGATTCAAAAGGCACATAATAAAGTTTCAGGCCAGATATTCAGAAGCCACGTGGATACTTAACTTTTCCTAATTTAAAGCTCAATGAAACTTAAATACAATCACTTAGTGGCTATTATGCCTAAAATCTCCAGCAACTTTAAGAGCAAGTCTAGGTGCATATAAGGCTCTCAGGTGGCTGTTTTAAGAGGCTATTGAGAGTATCTTCCATCTTTGACTTCCCTTACCTCATCACTTACTGCACCTTTAAAACAACTTGCGCCACAGTTCTGGGTGACATATGTACCATTTATGTACCTCAGATATTACACAAAAGAGTCATATGAGTAGAGATATGGAGCAATCACATAATTGCCTTAAATCTAATCTCTGATAAGAGAGTTACTTACAGAAATGGCCTAAGATATATAAAAAAAGAAAAGAAAATCACCACCAAAATAAAATATACCATGTAGTTTCTCCTCTTAAAGTCTAAAACTCATATTCAGCTCCTCCTTTTTTTAAAAAAATGTTGTAATAAAATGTTTTCCATTACAGAAGAGCACTGAGGTCACTGGAGGGTAAGCAATTAATAGTTTTGAGAAAGTTACCAAATTCATTCATTGTTATAGTTCTTCCTTCAAAGATTACAGTAAAGTTACTACTACTCTTTCTAGTTTTGCCCAGTTTATTAACTTCTCTCTTAACCCTCATCATGTAATTGTTACTAATGTTACTTTTTAATATTATAGATTGCTTCTACCTATACTGAATTACTTCTTTAGAAGTCTTTTTTTCCTTCCCTGAGTGCAGTATTGATTGTTAGAACAGAAGGCCAGCTGACTCACTTCTTAGGTTAAGTTTTTAGTGTTTTATTATGTCCTAAGGATATAATTTAAAGAGCACACTAGGGTCACTTGGCCTAGTATACTTCCCCCTATCCCTTCACAAGAGTCATTCACTTTACCTCCTCACTCAACTGCCTCAACAAACTTTACCCATCAATTCCCAAACGAACTTCGTAAAAGGGTCAGTCCTACAGTATAGGAGCAAAGCAGTCTGCTGCCTGGGATTCCTCCACAGCCCAAACAGAAAGCTCCAAAATAAGGAGAAAGAAGTGAATGAGGAACGACTCAAATTCGCTGTACTCAATAAGCAACACCCTGCAGTCCTGTTGCTTACACACCCACACACCATGAACCTTGCTTTCCCAATACAAGAGCCTGACTTCTGTGCTTTTAAAATCCATTGTGGGTTCACATGCAGACTAGACTCATCTCATCAAGAAAAGCAAAGGCTAAAACTGTCATTTTTTCAGCTTTATCAGATCTATTCTCTGGTGCGGCTGAAAGTTCTTTGCACAGTTAAGTCCAGCAGTGTCAGGATGAATTTTCTTTGAACCAGTCCTAAAGCTAAACAGGTGTTTAGAGGAAACTGAACCTGCACAGAAACTGCTCAGTTGCCTGAGGCTGCACTATACGGTTAAAGTGACAGAAATGAGTATGGGGTTGCAGGTGGAAAAGAGAAATTACATAAAATCTCCACCCCTCTAAAAGAAATGAGAAGAAACATAAAAGCAGGTAATCTTTTAAGAGTGAGACACACACAACAAAAATCTACAGAACAGTACATTGAGACAAAAACAAATGAGTCTTTTGCATATAATGTTTCTAGGAAAATGGGGGTTCCCACCACAGAGCACTTCAGACTTCTAACGTTCAAATTCAGAAGTAAAATAGAGACAGCTGCCTGAACATCTTTCTAATGCTAAGTAATTCCTCGCCAATTGCATAATCAGGACCCTCAATACAGTAACAGGCAGAAATTCTGAGCCCACAGAAAATAAAAGCAGAACTCCTGTTGATTATTAGGTCAAGGTGTGATCATTCATAACCTTTCCAATTTCTACTTTTTCATAGAGCAAACTAATTGTCATGGAAGCGAGAGAGCCCACATTCCTTTCTTTAAAAGAAAAAAAACCACACACACATAAAATACAGTACTAGTGACAGCAGCATGCAAAGATCATCGAACTTCCTTACATCTGTTCTATGCAAGTTATCTGAAAGTGACCTCTATTAGGATTGCTTTACAAACACTTTTCAAAATAGCTGCTATATCACAGAGCTTTTAAAGCCTATAATCAAGTCTCTATGAAGACTCTAGGTAAGAAACAAGCCCTCATCTGACATGCATATGCTATCAACTACTCTGCCATTGCAGAATGTTACTTTAGCTTCTTCTACCAAAAGGAGCTGTCATCACAACCTGTTTAAAACAACACAGAAGCTCAGCACTTAGAGCTTAGCCAGCTCTTGCTATAGCACTAGCACACAAGGTGGATGGGAAAGTTTCAGCGCATGAACCTTCCCAACTACAGCTAGGCAGAACTCCTTTCATTAGCTCATAACATTAAGTCATTATCAGATAGAATCGAAAAGACCTACTGATAAAGTCACCATATATACATCAGATATTATATGGAAACTTTGAACAATTTCTCCTCTGAAGGGCACCAACCTAAGTATGCCCTTGGAGGAGAAATTTCTGAATCTTAAGGAGATTGAAGGAAATATGGTACCTTTTTCTCTTCAACAAGTCAGTGGGGACCGAAGCTTTGAATTAATTTAATAGAAAAAATTACAATATAATTTAGTATCTAATACCAAATGTTTTTTGTGAGACGTCACAGGACAGCACAGAAGAAACAGCAGCCACTGCTCCAAGACTGAACAGGATGGTTTTTGCTCAAGACACTACTAAAACCAGGCAAGATCGTAAGAGTACACAGTCATCACATGAACAGTGAGACAATGATTGACACGAGCAGAGCAAAGCTCCTCAGAATTTCACCATCACACTAGTCAATATTTTAATAAAGCAAATTTCTTTCATGTCCTCTTCATCCTCCTCATCCGTGATTCTCCACCTGTAGCATATCCTTTCTACATAGTCACACTGTGTCCCAATGGTAAGGACAGCAGAAACATACAGTACAAGTAACTATTATTTTCTGTGTTATTTGTTTGAATGTAAATGTAATTCAACAGTTGAGAGCAAGAGCTGATAGCACCAACCATCACACAGTATATGTAAGTTCTCAAAAGAGTAGCAAAGTTTTGCCATTTCTTAACTACTGAAGATGAAAGTAACAGTCTGGTGTTCCTTATTTTCCTTCTCCTCCCCAAATTAAGAAAGGAAAAGAAAGCAACACTTTATTTCAAACTTTTGCCTAATTTCTCCATTTTCTTTTTCAAGGAAGAAAGGTAGGGAATCCAAACTAGTACTACCATATTAAAGAAAAATGTTTATAATAATTGAAAAAGTCAAATTTCTCATTTTCCTTCTTAGACATGTTGGCATCATACATACCTATTTAACATTATGCATTTCAGAATTCAAGCATAAAACCCACAGAAATATTTTATATTACCCTTATGTCCCAGGTTCTATACCACTCTTTGCTTCTCTGAAAAAAGCCAAGAAGTGCCATGAGCTGTTTTAAAAAACAACTTGGGCCAAGTCATTGTCAAACTCCCTCAAAGAGCTAATGAAACTTTGACTTATTAAACATTGCAAAACCACACATTTCTCAGAACTAGTGCAACATGCCAGGTCTTATTTTGTCATTCCGAGAGCCATGCCAACAGGAGTACAAGTATCATTGTCAACAGCTTATCACAAAACCTAACATATATGGGAAATAATTCACACCCCAAACAACACAGAGTGGCAAAAATAACATTTGATGGGCAATCAACCACTGGATTAGTACATCGACAGTTTACACATGATGTCAAGAGCACTGAATTTGGAGAAACAGAGTATGTAGCGACAGAACTCCCAGCGCTTCAAAGTGGAGAAAAGAAAGCAAAGATAAAGTGATAAAAATGTAGGAGAAAACCAGAATAGACAGCAGTGTCAGGAGACTGCCTGTATTGAATGTTTGCCTAGAATTGAGACTCAGGTAGTTTGATTGGTATACTACACAGGCAGGGGTTTGGGGGGGTTGTCTGGTTTTTGGGTTTTTTTACCTGCAGAACTACCATTTGCACTAAAATTTCCAATAGTTGAAGTAAAATTAGGTTTCTTAATGTTTTTCAGACCAGCTATGATTGGACTTTGGTCTTACAGATCACACCTGAAAGCTTAATCTGTGAAATAAGCTTTCCACCTCAACAGTAAATAATTTTTGTTATGCGAGAATAACATAGCTGTCATATATTAACAAGTTTAAGTTTTTTCTTTCCCTGCACAACAATATGACCACTATCTCCTCTTTTTCCACCATTACCCAGTTTTAAGTGGCAAAAAAAGTACAAAAACTTTCTCATTTCTAAAATTCAGTCAGATCGCCTGCAAGCCACAGACAATCCCCAAACTTTTAGTACTGTAAACTGACCAGATTTAAACATTACAGAAAAAAAACAGTGACCTACAAGAATAATTAACTTACTTTTAAGCATTGACTTTTAGTAGCATTCATAGTGTTGAAGCTCAGAACTTTCATAGCAAAAGAATTAAAACCAAAAAAAACCCTAAAGTGCATTCTACTCTTCCTGTTGCTTTTGTTCAGAAGATTGGATTTCTAAAAACATTTTAGAATGCATTGAAATAAAATAAAGACCAAACAGAGCTATCCTGATAATCAACAGCAAAGTAGTACAGTAATACAAGAATATCTTTAACAGCAAGTTATTTTCTTTCATGTGCTGTGAAAGCAATTTTTATTCCCCCTGCAAAGCTTAGAAGTTATCTTAGGAAAAACAAATTTAAAAAAAGGAAAATACTTATCCACACGTAATTATTCACATGAATTTGCAAATCACTGCATTATAACAGACAGATCTTATTATCTTGGGGGAAAGAAAGCATACGACAAATAAATTAGTATCTGGAAAAGATGGGTGAGGTAATAATTTTTTCAGTAACAAAAATCCCCAACCTTATCCTCTGGCAAGTATCAACAGAGTAACAGCACATGATAGCATAGTGTCATTTTGTAACAGAAAGCAAGCAATGAGCATTAGCAAATTCCCACGGACAGTATCTATGACAGAGTGAGATTTATGATGGCAGAAAAGATTCTTGTAAGGAATTCACCAAAAAAACAACCCAACTGTCTCAAAGCGTGCCCACCTTTGTGACACTGGACGTTACTAGTGTCTCAAGATCTGAGCATCTTGCATACCCACCTCCATTTTGGGGCAAAACCCCACCATCACACAAAAAAGCACCCTAAAAGTTTAGAGCCTGACCCAACAGTCTGGTCAAACCAACGTGAAATCTGCTGTCTTTGATGGTCTGAGAAGGTCAGACTCCAGAGGACAAAGCTGAGTCTCCCCAGCAGTCCTGAGGCTACTCCAAGCTCAAGATGCAACACAGGCAAGCTTGGAGACTGAGAACAGTCACCCTCCTTAAGGACTCAGTGCTTCACTCAATGCTTTCAACATGCCTCAGTTACAAACCTTGCAGATTAAGTCTGGAAGCTGCCCACTCTGTGGGCACACAAGAGGCCACGTTTTCCCCATTTATCCTTGAGGCAGCTGTGGAAAGAGAGGAAGCAAAGATGCCCAGCGTACCAACAGCGTTGCAAGAAGCATTTGGATGCTTCACATCCTGGGAGCTCTCCTTCAAATGTGGGTCTCATGAATTGTAGAAGCGATGGGCAAGGGGAACAGCAGCTTGCTGAGCCAGAACTTCCAGGACCTGACTGCCAGAGCAGTGCTTTACTTCTGGTAGATCACTTCTCCTGGGGTGTTAATTTACATTCCATTCTAAAGTGTGAACACTGAACAGACTTGAAGGAGACACATGAGAAACCATAGCACTCTACAATTAAAGAGATAACTAGGCAGAGAAGATGGGATATTAAGTGTTCAAGTAGTAGAAAATGCAGTGTTAAAAGCAGGGAGGTTTCATGATTCACAAGATACCACACAAAAAAAACATGAACAAAGGATAAAGCTTATTCACCCTTGATTAATAACAGCTTTAATCTTACAGTTTTCAGTTTTAGTTTCAGGAGCTCTGGGCATATAACCCAAAAAAATAAAAAAAAAGAAAATAATTCACTCCTTGCATACTTTCCCAATCCCTCAAAACTTACTCCTTCTGGGACAAGTGTCACTTTGCTGGTCAGACATTGTGCAACGGGCCAGAATGTGCTCCTTCTCTGCCCCGCTGGTAGCAAAGCTCCTCCACCTGACCCTGCAGCCTGGGTCTGACCGCTGTGGAAGGGACGGACCGGGGATAAAAACAACTCCCCCGGCCGCTTGTGCCACGCTGCGAGAAAGTCTCCCACAGGCCCTTCCCGTTCCCGGGGCACCGCCAGCCAGCGCTGGAGCCGGTTTGGGGCAGAGGCCCCTTCCATGGCCGCCAGGTGAGTGACAGGGCCCGAGCCAGCCACCACCTCCCCCAGCAGGGACCTGCAGGCCTGCTCGGGCCGCCGGGTGCCAGGCGGGGATGGAGGCGGCTCCCGGGCGCCGTCCCGCAGCACGAGGAGCGGGAGCCCCGCGCGGCAGCGGAGCGAGGCA